>JARHVA010001334.1:2727500-3192500 GCA_037957365.1 Torreya grandis
TTGATGTGCTTTATGTAATAGTGTAATGAAGATGCAAAAATGCTAAACTGGGTATGATTAAGGTGAATAGGGATTGGTGCAAAGGTTTAAATATGTTGGATATATTTGGATGGTTGTATGAAGAGAATATGTAAGTTTGCCTTAGTGGTTTTTATTTTATTATTTTTTGCTTTTTAAATAATTTCCAAACCCTTATAAATGAACTTTGAATGGGATTTTATATAGATCTATTGGTCATGGGTTAGATGCATTCGCATTAGGCCAACATAATGAGGAAGAGGAATCAAGAGAAAATGGTCATCTAGGATTGAAAATTGATTGGATGGGAGCACTAGAAATAGGACACCCTAGGTTCCAATGCTATAGTCCAACTTGGGCACTATTATCCTGAGGGTAAGGGACCTAGGGGGATGGATTTGTCATGGTAAAATTAGCCTAATTGAGCTAGAGTCAAGTCTCCAAATTCTATAGGTGATTGTGAATTAAAAAAAATGTGGATAGAAGGGTCATGAGAGCATGTAGGAGGGACCTATGTGTTGGGTGTCACAAGCCACACTCAATAAAAAAAAATTAACATTTTATATGACTACACAAACTATCTATCCTTTCAAAAATTTATTACTTCTTTTTTAAATCAATTTGATTCATTTTACTTCCTTTTGATTCAAAATGGATAAGTGTTTATTAGGATTTATCCTTTTACTTAGTCTCTTTTCATTAAAATAGATGAAATTGGCTTATGGATCGAGTAAGTGACTAAGTCGCTAAGTTTTCATTTTATACTTGGATTTTTAAAATTTTTTGCCTTAGCCATTTTATTCAAATTTACTTAGCCATTAGATTTTAAATAGAATATTATTGACTGAAATTCATTTATTATTTGACTAAAAATACCTAGAGCATTTTTTTGCCACATGATGACTTCTCATGGCTCTTCAAAGACCAAGCCCATTTGAAAAATATTTTTGACATAACCAATTTTGTAAAAAATCACCTAGATCCACATGCCACTTTTTTGCTCAGTGGGACTTAGTTGTTTTTATTCAAAAGATTTCTTGATGCTATGTGTCAATCTACCAATGGATTGAACCTATTTAATATAATTTTATCACTTAGTCAATTTCTAATAGTTTTCTTGATAGACAATGAAGTTAGCAATGCTTTGGGTTAGTGGGTCAATGGGATCATGCCATATGGAACAATTCCACTGCTCTACTATCCCAAAGATCTTTTTAAAGAGTGTAGAGCCTCTAGGCTAGTGGGTGAGTGGGATGATACCATGTGGCATAATCTTAAAGGCTCCACTATCCATAAGATTCTTGTAAATAGTGTGAAGCCTCTAAGATAGTGGGTTGATGAGATGATGTCATATGGTGAAATCTCATTACTTTGTAGCCTCGAGTAGTTTGTACAGGACCACTGATGATGTCATAAACCTAAGAAAGTGATTGAGTGAGATGAAGGTACATGGTAAAATTATACTATACTATAGCCCTGAGGTGCTCCATGCAAGCCTCTTAGTTTTTTAGAGCTCAAGAAAGTGAGATTGTGATGCATGGTGAAATTTTGCTTTATAGTAGAAAGAATATTTAACATGTGCATTCAAAGCCACATCTAAGAAATAGAATGTCAATGATCATCCATGTATTAGTATCCCATCAAGGTAAAGGACACATTGGCTACATAACCAACAAGGCATGAGCCTAAATTTGATAGCTTATTTGGCCATGAAAAATGTCAAAGGCCAAGAATGGATTGCACATCCAATATGATTTTTAGAATCAAATCATATTCTAAATAAATCATGAATAAGTAAGGAATAATTATCATAACATTCTCAATGGGATTAAGTAAAGAAGATAAAAGATAAATTTCATTCTTAATGATGCATGGTCTCAATTGCATAGATAAGTGGGCGACTAGAAATCATGATGCAATCCCAAATAATTTTGATTTCCAAAATTCAATTGAGGCATGGTTCAACTTCATAATTCCTAGCCATGCCTTCAATCTATTAGAGATTTTGAGCCACCTGCTCAACCACATTCCCTCAATCAATAATGAATGTTTGTAAATGCCCCATTAGTGAGAAATTTTAATTGAGTTTGAACTCCTTAGGCCTGTGTGCCTATACAAGATCACCTACTCAATGTAATAAAGGGATGGTCTTATTAGTATTGAGGAATTTATGCTTAGGTTGGATCCCTTAGAATAGAGTAGTTAGTGGACTAAACATTTTTGGATTCTCCATAGTTAGTAGACATAGCATTTTTATGCTTTCATAGTGAAGTGCTTTTCTTGATATTATGATAATTAAGTCTATAGGTGAATCATTATTGTAAATCTTACCATTACAAATCAACAATAAATATCTTGATAATCAATTTGATGTGTAGTTAAATGTTCCTTTTCTATATATATTTATGGTGGTTATGTTCCTCTTTGCTTACATCAACTCCTTCCTAGACTCTCACACCATCCTCTAGCTAGAGTTGTGATAGGTTTGGCTAAGCTAGGGACTATATTCTATGATATTTGCTTAGCCATATGCTCTAAATTCATCTCTATAGTAGTAGGGCCTTTTTCTCTTCATCCCTACCCTTTTCTCTTTTGCTCATTTTTATTAGTGTTAGTTTAATATTAATATCAATATGTCTTTAATGTTTCATCATGATTGTTGAATATCATCCATCATCATTTAAGGACTGTTGAATAGATTAGTGGTGGATTAGTTGAGTCTCAAAGTGTCTACAACTTAATCCGTCATCCAAAGTCATTTTCACCAACCATGGCCCCTTACATGGAATAGTTCATATCAACCAACTAAGTGAATACCAACATATTAGTATAGGTTTTTATGTTTTCCAATTTTTTAATTAGAGAAATTATATTTCTTGTGCTTACATGGAGTTTTCCTACATTTGTGGGATAGGCTAGCTTATGTGGAGGTGTGTGTCATAGATGTGTCATAGGTGTCATAAGAATGTCATAAGTAACTCCCTTGATGGGAGTTACTTCTCTATTCTTAGCACCTTGTCACCACCTTTCATGGAGGAGTTACAGTCTATTCTTGGGGTGCCTTGTCTACCTTTTATGGAGGAGTTACTTACGTACTCTCCTATATGTATTCCTCACTTTGGCCATCTCATGTTAATCAGATTTTGGTTTTCTCCGTTTTGTCTTGTGTAATTTATCTTCTTGTGTAATTTTCAAATTGCTTTAGCATCTATGTGGTGTGCACTTGCTTCATCTCATGTGATCACGTCTCCATTGCATTTGCATTATCTAGATTCTAACAACAACTCTGATATGGTATCAGAGCCACTCTGGTAATCATGTGTCTGGGTATGCTATTCTAAAATTCTTACTTTGCTTTCTTAGTAGTTTTTTTTGTTTAACTCTATTTTTTTGGTAGAGTTTTTTGAAAACTCATGCAAATCCATATGGAAACTTGTTCAAAAAATTACTTCTGAGTTAGAATTTGCCAAGACATCTTGTCTAGATCTGTTGTGGCTTTAGCAAAGGCAGAATAATTTCTTTTCTTTTGGTCATTCTATAAGAAAAAGATAAGATTTCTACTATCTGGTTTGCTCCTTAGATGTTGGAGGGGCTGAATTTGTAGTAAGTTATTGGGTGCCATTATTGTGAGCAGAGGGAGGAGCAACACTTCACTCATTCAATCTAGGTGCAACACTCAACAACAACCATGCTAAGCTTCTGCACAGCTGTGCCAAGCTTTAGCACAGCTGTGTCGTGTTCTACGCCAAGCTTCTAAAACTCCACACCAAGCAGTAGTAGCATCCTTTCTATAGCAGCAGCAATGTCCTTCCAGCAGTCCTTCCAGCCATGCCATCAAGCCGTATGATGTCTAGTGTGCAGGTTTGCAGGTTATTTTTTTTGCAAGCAAATTCTGAACTACATCTTTTTTGGGGGCACCACTCCCTGCATTTTTTTGCTATCTAGAAACTAGAATCACGCCCTTATTTTTGGTGAGAATATTCTGCCACTTCTACTGTTGTCCTTGCCAAGAATTTTGCGAGCACTCTTGTTTGAACAATGGCTCTCCTTTTTGGTTTCCAACGCCCATGTGGTGGGCCCTCTCTCTCTCTCTTGCTATTTGATTGATAATTCTGCTATTGTCCAATAATTTTTCTGATATTCATAATTCAGTAATTTGATTTTTTAAATTAAAGATAAATTGGAAATTAGCATTTTAAAAAAAAAATAGTTTAGAGGTTTTTAAAAAAAACTTGTATCTTTAAACTACGAAGATGAAGGGTGAGGCCTGGGTTGGCAGGAGGCCAATTCCCCCTCACACAAACCTCCATTGGATTACTCATTTTGTGCCAAATACAATGAGTGGTTGGAAGGGCACTTTCTCTCTCAAAATAGTCATTTTTTAATGTTTTAGTGTTTTTTTTGCAAAAACACTAGTTTACGGGAAAATTGAACCTTTAATATCTTGCAAACGATAGCTCAATTTTGGGTGCCATTTTTTGCAAAAGTGTTTGTAATTCAATTCTCCACATGGTAGGCTTATTATTTTTTAAAAATTCACTATTTTATAAAGTGCCTAAAATTTGGGTCTCCTGAGATGCATTTTCGGCTGAGTTCGACGTCCTATTTACTTTAGTCTTGCACTGATTGCTCTAAGATGCATTCTCAGCTGAGCCCGATATCTTCTAAGTGTGCACTTTCATATTTTTGGGGGGGCACTCAATATTTTAGAAAGGGTGTGATTGCTTTTCACAACTTGCAAATCTTTGCTTTCATTCTCCTTTCTGCATAATTTCATAACTTGCAATCAACACAACTTCACCTAAATTTAGCTTAAAATGGATTCTTTTCAACTTAAACCCATAACACCCTTCAACTATCATGAATGGAAGGTTAAAATTTCAATCATTCTTATAAGCAAAGGGGTGTATAGGATCACCATGGGTATTGAAGTAAAACCCAACACTGATGATAAAAAGGTCAAGTGGTACAACCATAGTGATGAAGCCTATGGATTATTGAGCTTGTATATGTCTCTAGAACTTCTCTTCCATTTAGAAAAATCTAAGACTCCCAAAAAAATATGGTACACCTTAGAAAACTTATTTGGGAAGCTTGATGAGATGAGAGGTCATGAGCTCAAAAATGAACTCATAAGTCTAAGTCATAGCAACTTTGACACCCTACAGGACTTCTTCACTAACTTTAAGGCCCTTAGATTGCAATTGAAAGAATGTGGGATAGAGAAGAAAGATGATCAACTCATCTTTTCTATTCTATCAAAGTTAGTTCCAAGCTATTCAGTCTTTGTCTCCACTTTTCATGCCACAAAAAGTGCCCTTGGTACTACATGGAAAATGCCTTCTTTGGATTCATTCATTGCCGACTTGACTAGGGAGCAAGATAAGCTAATTCAAATGGGCACAATGAATTCTACTCAACCCCAAGCTTTGATAGATGGAAATGGTAAGGATAAGACTTTAACAAAGGAGAAGAAGAAAAAGAATAAGGACCAGGAGAAAAAGAAAGAAAACAACAATCTTGACAAAAACAACACTGAGACTTCCTCTTCCAATGCTAAACCTAAGAAGGAGAAGGTTAAGTGTGCCTATTGTAAAAAGATAGGGCATGATGAACACAAATGCATGAAGAAACAAATAGATCACCTAAATCATCTTCTAGAGAAAAACAACATAGGTGTTCCAGAGTCCATCAAGCAGAATTCATCTACCCAAGATTCTACCAAGGCAAAAGGCAAGAGTAAGGAGAAAGAAAAGGGTAAGGCCCTTATAGCTACTACAACTTCTACAACATCATGGGTCATTGATTTGGGTGCTTCTCACCACATGGGCTCTTCACTAGTTGAGTTTTTATCTTTAGAGCCTTGTAGCATGACTTTAATTAGTTTGGGTGATGACACATCAATTTTTGTTGTAGGGAGAGGGTCAGTTGAAATGGAAGGAGGAACATTCAATAATGTTCTAAGTGTTCCTTCTCTTTCAACCAATCTCCTATCAGTGTAACAAATCACTCACATTGGTCAGGCCATGAGAGTTGACTTTTCACCAGATTCAATAGCTATCAGGGGTTGCATAGTGATACTATAGTGGTAATGGGTAGGGCAGATCACCAAGCAAGGTTATACACCTTCTCACATTTTGCATCAGATTCTTCTCCAATAGCATTGCTGACTCATTCACATGGAGTTAGCAAATCATGGCATGAGTAGTTTGGCCACCTTAACTACTGCTACCTTGAGCAACTTTGTAAACATGACATGGTCATTGGCTTGCCTCGTGTCTAATTCTCAAAAGGACTTTGCGAGGGGTGTTCACTTGGGAAGCATCTCAAAGAAAAATTTGACAAAGGCAAAGCTTGGAGGGCTTCACAACCTTTGGAGTTAGTCCAAAGTAATGTATCAGGACCCTTTCTGAAACCATCTTTCACAAGGGCCAAGTACATCCTCACTTTCATTGATGATTTCTCTAGGTACACTTGGATATATTTTCTCAAACAAAAGTCTGAAGTGTTTAAAATTTTTCTAGACTTCAAGGCTCTTGTTGAGAAATAGAGTGAGAAATCCATCAAGGTTCTTCAAACTGATAATGGAGGGGAGTATGTCAGCAATAGGTTTGAGCAATTTTGCACCACAAAGGGGATTGATTTGTAGTGCATAGTCACTTACAGTCCTTCATAGAATGGGGTTGTAGAATGAAAAAATAGGTTCTTAAATGAGATGGGTAGCTATATGATTCACTCCAAATCCTTAGCACCATAGTACTAGGCTGAAGCCATCAATTATGCTTGCTATATTCAAAATAAGGTTCCCCATAAAGCTTTGAAAGGGATAACACCCTTTGAAGCTTGGCATAAAAGGAAACCTAATGTTGAGCACCTTAGGGTTTTTGGATCCCCAGCCATGGCCCACATTCTAAAGAAAAAATGCAAAGCTATGGAATGTCAGTCCAAGCCTTGCATCTTTGTAGGATATTCGGATGGTATTAAGGGGTATCACCTTCTAGATTTAGTCACTCATGAGTTGTTCATTGAGAGAAGTGTCCATTTTCAAGAGAGTCCTAGAGACTCAACACTTGACACTTCTTCTCCCTCATCGGATATACTTATTCATGATGACTCCTCATCAGATTTAGATCAGCCATAGTAGGTTCTTGAGCCAGAGACATCTTCTTCTTCTTCTTCAAGTATAGACAGTGAGGATAGTGATGCAGTGTCATCCACCTC
Organism: Torreya grandis; assembly: GCA_037957365.1. Classification (NCBI taxonomy): domain Eukaryota; kingdom Viridiplantae; phylum Streptophyta; class Pinopsida; order Cupressales; family Taxaceae; genus Torreya; species Torreya grandis. Next base: position 2,734,740 of record JARHVA010001334.1, read on the forward strand.
TAGTTAGTCAAAGGATGAGGAGTTATCACCTAACTCACCCACTTTTGGGACACTTTAGGTTAGATAGACACTTGAGAGTGTTGGCACTTGGGTAAGAGATCTCACAGATGACAAACGTACTAGGGGAGATTTTTAGAGAGATCCACATGCCTTATTTTCTTTAGTTTCAGATCCACAGACTTTTTGAGAGGCATTTGGGGTACCTGAGTGGGATAGTGCTATGGAGGAAGAATATTCTTCCTTAATCAAAAATCAAACTTGGGATTTGAATTCACTTCTTAAGGGAAGAAAGATGGTTCAATGTAGGTGGATATATTGGACCAAGTTTACAACAGATGGGTTGGTTGATAAGTACAAGGCATGATTGGTTGCCAAGGGTTTCTCATAGGTGGTAGGCATTGACTACTCAGAGACCTTTGCACTCATTGCAAAGATGACTTCTATCTGACTCACCTTGGCTATTGCCACAACACATGGTTGGGATGTGCATCAAATGGATGTGAAGAGTGCTTTTCTTCATGGAGACCTAGAGGAGGAGATCTACATGGAGCATCCACCAGGATTTGTTCAGGATTCTTCCTTAGAATGTAGACTTAGGAAATCTATCTATGGCCTCAAATAGGCCCCTCAGGCTTGGTATGCCAAGATGGATTCCTTCCTTCTCATAGCAGGTTTCACTAGGTGCTATTCTGATCCCAATGTCTACTTTTTGTGGTAGGATGATTCGCTCCTAATTGGTGAAGGCATCTCTCTAGGATAGATTTGATATGATAGACTTGGGTTTGTTGCACTACTTCTTTGGTATTGAGATCTCACAGTCAGATTTAGAGATTTCTCTTACATAGCCTAAGTATGCTCTTGACTTATTGGCTTGGTTACACATGGCTGATTGTAAGCCATCTCTAACTCCCTTTCTATCAGGAGTCAAGCTTGAGGCTGATTGTTCTTCACCATTGGTTGATGCCACTCGATATCGACAACTTGTTGGTAGTCTCATGTACTTGACTCACACTAGGCCTGACATATCATATATAGTGGGACTTGTCTCTAAATTCATGTAGGAACCTCATGATCTACATTGGAAAGCAGCTAAGAGGATCTTGCATTACATACAGGGTTCACATAGATATGGGATTCATTACAGATTTGGCATAGAGGCTAACTTGGTTGGATATATAGATTCAGACTAGGATGGTGATTCATAAACTCATAAGTCCACTTTTAGTTATAGTTTCTCTCTAGGTTTTGGTCCTATCAGTTGGTCTAGCAAGAAGCAAAATACTATTGCTATATCATCCATAGAGGTAGAGTACAGGGGAGCTATTAATGCAACTACTGAGGCTATTTGGCTTCATGAGATTCTTTCTAAGTTTGGCATTCCTATCAGGTAGTCCACCATCATTTATTATGACAACCAGAGTACCATTCAAATTTGTAGGAATCCAGTTCAGCACCAATAGACCAAGCACATAGAGATTCACATGAATTTCATTCGGGAGCATATTCATAGTCAGGTCATTGACTTGATATTTTGCTAGTCTTTGGAGCAGGTTACAGACATCTTCACCAAACCTTTCACTGAGAGAAAGTTCCTTCATTTACAAGATCTTCTTGGGGTGCAATCCACATCTACAGTAGCATCATCTTTGGGGGGTCCCACTAGCCTCTTCTTTCTTTTATGTCTCTCTTTTGGGGGGGGAGTTTTTTCCTATGAGTTTTCTCCTTTTCTCTATCTTATGGGAGATTGCATTTGTACATGGGTACCTCATTAGGCCTAATTGCCGGGACCCATTTTATATTTTCACACTTCCCACCTAAGCTATGCTTATGGGGGGGTTATTAGTGTAGGTTTTTATTTTTCCCTATTTTTTAATTAGGGAAATTGTATTTCTTGTGCTTACATGGAGTTTTCCTACATTTGTGGTATAAGCTAGCTTATGTAGAGGTGTGTGTCATAGATGTGTCATAGGTGTCATAAGAATGTCATAAGTAACTCCCTTGATGGAAGTTACTTCTCTATTCTTAGCATCTTGTCACCACCTTTCATGGAGGAGTTACAGTCTATTCTTGGGGTGCCTTGTCCACCTTTTGTGGAGGAGTTACTTACACACTCTCCTATATGTATTCCTCACTTTGGCCATCTCATGTTAATCAGATTTTGGTTTTCTCCATTTTGTCTTGTGTAATTTATCTTCTTGTGTAATTTTCAAATTACTTTAGCATCTATGTGGTGTGCACTTGCTTCATCTTGTGTGATCACGTCTCCATTGCATTCACATTATCCACATTTTGAAAACAACTCTGATACAACATACCAAGACCTAGTACATTTAGACCTTGGAGAGGTATTTTCTTCATGATATCTCCCTCTTTTTAGGAGAGATAAGGGATTAACAACCCCATGCCTAATTATTGGTTGTATGTCAAAACACACATCAACATGTTATGGAACTAGAAAGAGAGCCTGATTTGAAACTAAAACACCTTTTTTTTTGAAAATTTTAAGCCTAAAACACTTTCACATCTTTTCTTAGCTAGTCCTAAGGGCTTATCATGGCTAGGTAGGCATAGTGGCCCAGTGAACATCTTAAGACCCATTCATGACCTAACTAAGAATCAAAATTCATTTCCCCCAAAATATAGGCATGGTGGGATTCTAATAGTAGAATAACACATTTCATAATTCAAAGATGCCATCATTAAAACTCATATCTAACATGAAGATGTGGCTTATCACTTGTATCCTTATTATTTTAATAAGGTTACATATAGATGGTACATTAGATTTCCAGATGGGTGTATAACCACATGGGATACTTTTAAAATTTTATTCCTAAGCCACTTTAGAGATCCCATAGATCCAAATACCATATACCATAAGTTTGTTACAACCTTTAGGGAACCTAATGAATCTCTGAGTGTTTTCAATGAACACTTTCATCCACTGTACATGGGTTTGAAAGACCTTTTCCTATAGACTAAAGTAGTAGCCATAGAATTCTAACTCATAATGTTGTGTCTCCTTCATGCTATGTTTGTTTTAAGGACTCCTTTAGATCTCATATCCTTGGCATTAACTTATCAAAAAACTTACACCATTAAAGAACAAGCCATGTCTCATGATCAAAGTATTGATTTTTCTTACCCATTGAGACAATCAATTGTTCATCCACTAAATCCTTCAATTTTGTTTCTTATGAGTCATATCGTTAGATAAGTTGTGAATTATAATGAGACATTTCCCCTAAAATTATGCTAGATGTGACATCAAGTGAACTCTAGTATAGGAAACGAAGACCCTACTTACTCCATTAATGAATATAATTCTATTAGTTTAGTATATAGTCAATATGATGTTTTTATTGATTTTAGTAGTCAAGTGTATTTTGATACTTATACTAATTATCTATAATTAATTTCATGGACTAACCAACAAATAATGAATGGGATAATCCTTGAGAGTAGTGATGATGCATTCAATGATGAGGAAATATATTTTATATTGAGTGACCTAGTAGCACATGATTAAATCAAAAGTGAGATTCATATTAAAGAGGGTAAATCATATGTTTATTAAAATTATCCTAAATTTGAACTAGATGAGTTGGAGCCACTAGAATAGGAAGGTCCATGTTACACATCTGAAGCATTCTTGTACTGTGTTGTTCTCTATCCAATATAAGAGCTGATTCAAGATTATAAACAATTTAATGATAGTAATCTCTCTCCTTATCCATCATTGGAGATGAGTAAGCTTGGATAATAATCCAAAGATGAAGTTGTTTGTCCATGTAAATCATGTGGATTAGAGGGACTCAAAATGGAAAAATTCCCACTTCTGGACAACCTTAAAATTGAACTAGTTCACATTAGTTTGAAGTATGTAGTCATGGAGGGAGGAGGTATTCCAATGTAATTTAAAGGTGAAAGTGCACATCTTAGTGAATTATTTTAGAAACATCATACATGGATGAAAAATACAAGGGGTAATTAACATGAGAGGAAACATTCTTATTCCTCCTTGGCAATAAAAATGAAGGTCAAGATGTTGCCATAACATCCATGATAATCAAGAAGTAGTCACAAAGTGACTCATCTACTAGCTACCATCAAGAACATGCCACTTTTATGTTAGATATTCAAATTAGTTTAGTATGTATGAATAACCAACACTATCCTTCACTTTAACATAATGTATGGGATGAGGTATTTTCTAAACCCTATCCCTCATGCTTTCTATGATTTAGATGCAAACACGATGCAAATTATACAATCCTAGTTTGTTTAAATTGCATGAACTAAATAATGATAAATTTTCATGGTATAGTGTTTTCCAATGTAAAGGATAACATAGAGGAAGTATATGTTTACTTTTCCCTTCTTAAAATCTTAAGGAATCAAGTGTCTAACTAGTTTGAACATGCACTCACTTTAACATTTTCTATTAATAATTTATTTTTCCTTCCCTATTTTCTTTTTTTATTTCCTTATTTTCCCTTATTGTTAGTTTAGGTTTTCTTTAGTTTGTTTCTCTATTTTAATTGTTGGTTTTGTACCATCTATTTTTTCCCTATGGTTCCTTTGTTATTAAAAAAAATTAAATGAAAGGTTTTTACAAGTGTAACATGGATGGCACTCAAAGAGCCTAATCATAATTTTACATGAATTTATTCAGTGAAATATTAGCCAATTTTGGCCTACATACAGAACTTAGAATTTTAGTAATGATTATAGGTGTCTTGGTGTGAGTTAAGAAGCTAATCATAGTTAATATTGAATAAATGATCCAATAGTAGGAGAAAATATCCCATGTAGCTTGAATTTTTTTTGAAACACTTGAAGTTAACTTAAAAATTAATTTGTTTAAATTCAAGAAAGTAGGTCTCCATGGTGGTCATAATATTTAGGAGCATGAAACAAGTTTTATACAAGCCTCAATATTTCATTCGAGCCTTGGAGATTCAAGAAAATGATCAAGCACAAGTCTAAATGGACCAGACCATCATCAAAGAATCACAAAAAATAGAGCAGACCGGTTCACTTATGTATTTTATAAGTCCACTCAAAAAGCATTATTAGCCAAAAGTTTAAAGCACCATATATTTCTTCATGCTAAGAACATGCTTTGCAAATTTCATGCCCATGTAAGCTTTCTATCCCAAGATCTTAGTGTTTAAAGATAGACCTACAAAATAAGATGTCCATATGAGTGTCAAGCTTGAGCTCCTTAAAATAACTATTTAGGCTCAATATCCCTTAAAATGTTTAAAGTTTATCAAGATCTAAAAATCCATGTGAGATTGCATACTGACAGGTAAGATCCAATGGTTCACACTAGAGTCAAACAAGTCAAAAGGTCCCTAGGTTAAAAACCCTTAAAAGGCTACAAGTTGGATAAGATATGATGGTATCGATCAATCGAGCAATGATCCAATGCTATGTTTTCATTGAAAAATAGGTAGTACTGATCTAGATCAACAACCAATGTTTAATTATAAAAATGATCCAATAATTCATAGGAATTGGCAATAAAATGGGCCCAAGTAGACTAAAGGCTCACTTTGCTTCATACATTACAATCTAACGGTGCAAGTTAAAGTCAAAAAGTCAAAAGATTTAGATCAAGGGATCAAGTTCATTCATACATAATGATACAATGATGTGATCAAGGTCAATAGGGTTAGCATATCTCAAATATATGTGAGTGATTACCAAGTGTAATTATCTCATTAGGCTCTTAAGAAAATTAGTGGTCCACGTGGATCTCATAAAAAGCAAATCAATGAGTGAGGTTCAATGTTGAAAGACTAAGGGATCTTTGATTGGAGGTTGAACATGTGACTAGGATCAAACTAGGGAAAACAATTCTTTTAGGGGCCATCCCACCACTATTAAAGTTTTTTTGTGCACCATTAACATGCCACAACCATGTAATCAGGAATAAAGAACATAAAGGGACATCATTAAAACTAAATATAGATATTTGGTTAAAATATTAGTGTCATAAAAGGTTCATTATATGACCATGTTATCCATTATTTAAAGAAGACCTATATATATGATGAAGTTATCACTTTCTATAGAGGCAAAAATAGGTCTTTTAGACCTATTAGAGATTAAAAAAATCTATATAGTCTATAGGTCTGCATCAATATTAGTAGCTATAGGAAAACTAATAAGGGAGATTATTTTTCTATCTATAGAAAATATCTAGTCTAGATTTAAACAAGGGTCAATGTATAGGATTGTGAAGAGGGTCATCTTCCTTCAGCATGGTCTTATTTTTGATAAATAACCATCTAAAATGTATAAATCCATGATTCTATTAGATCCATGAGCATGAAGTTTTATCTCCAAGTGAGAAATGGCATGAAAGATCAAATAAAAGTCCTAGTGTTTGGAGTTGTAGCTAGGATCATTCAATGCATTCCTGAAACCTTACAAAACCTTTTCAACTTGGTAGGCCATAAATAATGTCCTAATTGATGAAAAGGAAGGAAAAACATTCAAGAAAAAGGTGGCAACTCAAGTTTTAATTAATGATCCAGGACAGTGTGTTCCCTCTCTGATGATATTCTCCCACATTCTTTCTCTCTCTCGCTTCTCCTATATATCCTAGTCTCTTCCCCATTATAGGTGTTCTCATCCCATAGACTTTTTCATTCTTTTTTGGGACAAGGATACTCATTGAGACTATTATAAAATTATGCCCATTTGATATGGCTAAACCATGTTAAAATATTGTAAGAACTACCTTTTAAAGTAATAAAATGAAATCTCCACCTACCTCTTGATTTTGATTAGTGCTTAGTATGCTTGTGTATGATGAATTTATGAAGGAAAATATTCCTAATCTATTGTCCTTCTACTTGCCTCTTTAAAAGTGTTTTCAAGTTATTTGTAGATCTAGATTAGTGTTCTATTTTACCCTTTTCTATGAAATATTTATGCAATTAGTTAGATTGTGAGGTTGTGTGAGCTATAATTATCTTATGCGGATCTAGTGTGGGTTCAAGTTTATATAATTTTCCATTCAAATTTTATTGCATCATCCTTTTATCCTTATTTTGATCCTTTAAATCCTTTCTAACCCTTTTCTTAGTGATTTGAATTAGTTTAGGTGAACATCAAGAGGAAGCTGGCCTTCTCCAGTGGTTTAACCCCATTATAGGTGACCCATAGCCTGGGTTTGTCCCATTATGTAGCTTAATTAGAGTACGAAGTAAGAACTCTCTCCAAGGGTGAAAATTTAGCCTATAATAGTTTCTAACATACCTGATGGGACTATAGTTCAAGGAATATTAATCAATGTTGATGCTGGCTTGATCAAATTTGCAGTAGTTAAGCTCCTAAAAATAACATCTAACAACTCCAAAAGGAGGATTAAACATTATGGTAATAGATCAGTGACTTCATCCCATGATAAAGGTGAAAAAAAGGTCACCTTCAAGAGGTATTCCCTTTTAATTATTGAACTACCTTTAAATCTATTAAAAATATTAAGGTTTTCCAATACACATCCATATCATTACTCCTAAGTCATTTTAAGGCCTACCCATGCAAGAGGACCTTTACTAAATCCTTTTGTATCCATGAAAACCCCTAAACCTTTCTGCTTTATTTATTTTAATGGCCAAAGTCCCTTGAACCTTGCTTAATATGATCCTATCCCATTTGTAGCACTTAAAGTTATTTTTTATTATACTAAAGACCAAGTTACAACACCTTTTGAGCACCTCATGGACATAGCCAATTTTTTTAATATCCATAATGTCATTGAGGAGAATATATCTATTAGGTTATTAACTACTTATTTCAAAGGAAAGGCCCTAGATTGGCATAGAGGCCTTGATGATAATTTCATTCAAACATGGGATCAATTAGGTGATGCCTTGTGTAAAAGGTTTGAGGACAAAAGTGAGCATTTGTCACTTGTAGAGTAACTAACTACCATTAAGAGAACTCCTCTTGAAGTCATGAAAGACTTCAACACAAGCTTCCAAAAAACTTGGGACATAACCCCAATCTCAGTTATACCAACCCCTAACATTACCTTTATATATTATTTTAAGGCTTTAAATAGTGACATAGTAGTGATGACCCAATCTGTGGGAGGGAATATACTTCTAGATGCTTATGAGGTGGCCATAAAAGCAAAAAATTGTCTAATTGAAACTAACAAGCTTACACCTAGGCCACTAATGCCCTTATTTCCTAAAATTAGACCATCTCCTATTATTTTCCCTCCAGTTGATGTCATTCTTCATATGCCAATAATTGCTGAAATACCTATGCCAAAACAAGAGAAAGATTTCACTAGTGGATCTAATGATTCCCTAGAGTAAAATAAATTTCAAGAGCTCAAGAGCATGTTCTAATTTTTAGGGAATGAACTAGTGAATGTTAAGAGGCAACATGATTTTAGTAGGCCTTATCAAGGTTTATATCAACCTCAGTATCAAGCTTTTCAAGAAAATAAACCAGCATAGAAAGGGACCTACCAAGGCCAAGGCCAAATTCAAAACAAAGGACAAGTTCAACCTAGATACAATAAGAAAAATAACTATAACCCTATTGTTACAAGAACTTCTAACACCTTGGTCCTACTTCAAAATAATGTGGCTCAAGAAGATGAAGCTATCATGCCTTATAATCAATATTTTTGGAAATCCATTATCCCAATCATTGATTTAAATCAAGATTTTAATGATTAATGGAATAAAGATGCTAATTTTGGGTACAAACAAGCTCTTATAGCCCAAAACACAAAATTACTTATGATGACTAAGCCAAAAGAGCCTCAACAAGGTCAAAGAAATGATCAAGGATTAGGCCAGTTGGGTGATATAATGATAAACTATGAACAATAAGAGTGTTATACACTCAATTAGTAGGCTAGCTCCAATCAAGGATACATTCAAGTGACTTCAAATATTAGATTCAAAAGAAGGAACATGGATGGTAACTAAGAACCAGTAAGGAGCCTCTTATCATTACTCCTTTAATATCAAATCCAATTGGACTTTATGTTGTTCGAAAGGTCCTAATAGTTCCAAGGGGTCAGCATTATGGAAGTGTCTTGGTCTCTCAAAAGTCATAAGCTCAAGGTACAGTTGTGGCCCCTAAAACACAACCAAAGGTTGGTGGTTCACACATCAACATTTTGGAAAAAATGAAAAAGTCCAATGTGAGTGTGTCAATGTGGGACATACTCTCCATGCCTATTCAAGTAGAAATCCTTCAAGAAGGACTTTCAAATATCAATGTTTTAAAAAAGCCACTAATCAAGGAGAATATGGTCCTTACTAATGCAACTAAAGGAACAAATGAAGGGCAATTAGGTAAAGCAATCAAGCCTCCTCCCTTTTATATTTTAGTGATTATTGGCAACTCTCTAGTGCAAAATTCCTTAGTGGATAGTGGGGCTAGTACCTAAATAATGCCAAAGTCTATAACTGATCAACTTGGTATAAAATATGAGCCCCAATCTAAAAGATTGCTATAATTAGATTGTTATTATACCAATCCATCTAGCATAATCAGAGACAACTTGACCCTACATGCTTGTCCTAGTTTCTTAGTGGTTCAAGATGTATTGATCCTTGATGTGCTTCCTCATTTTGCACTATGCTTATCCAAAGATTTCATAGTGAATATTTGAGGCTATCTTATAGAGTATTAGTCATAGATGGCATTTATAATAACGTATGGGGCCAAAGTTTCAATCAAATCTAAACTCATTGTAAAATTACACATAGAACCCTATGGGATATATAATATCAACATCAATTTCATCATCATTGATAAGGATGAATTTACAATGGGGAAAAAGATGAACACTCATACAAAAGAGATACCAAACATGTTCTTAGATGAACTATGGAATGATAGCCAATTAGTGGACCCCTTAGAAGGTGTTGAAGAAAGGGACTTAGGTGTCTACTATTTGTATGAAGAAAACCAGTCCATGCCATCCATCATGAGGCCTCAAGAATATCTTAGTGGTCTATGGAAAATTTTCTTTGATGGCTCAAGGATAAAATATGGAGTGGGTTTATGTGATATGTTATTTTTACCTTTAAATGATAGATATTTATCTTCATATAGGTTCCAATTTAGATGCTCTTATAGTGAATCATAATATGCAACCCTTATTCATGGCCTTAAGTGGGTTCGTAAGATAAGGATCAATTAATTAAAAGTCTATGGGGAAAGTGAATTGATTTTGAAACAAGTTAGAGGCCAAAATGTCACTAATAACCTCTTACTAAAGTCTTATAAACACAGAGTGTGGGACCTAATTGAGAAATTTGAGGACTTTAATATCCAATCAGTTTCAAGGAGTCATAATGAACATGCTAGTAGACTAGTAGTTATAGGGGATAATTTTGATATCTCTAATGAATTGAAAAGGGCCAAGGTGCAACCACATCTCAAAGTGGTAGTAAGAACATCAGTGCTTGAAAATGAATCTCATTGGTAGGACTTTGAAAATGACCAACAAATTGCTTGTTTTTTACAATAGGAAGCAGAGTTCTCCTCCATAAACCAAGGAAAGTTATAGCATTAGTATGGGGAGTGGATTGTTCAATTAAGATCCAATAATATTGTTGACTTTCTAAGTAACCCCTTGGTTGGCACAAGGCCTCCTGAGACATAAAAGAGTTTCATAGCTATGATGATGTAAGTGGTTCAAGAAAAAGGTGCATAGGTACTTTATATCTATGTTCAATGTCAAGATAGAGGCACATGTATTAATAGGAGTAAGATGATGGTCCACACTCACTAAATTTTCATGATGCATGCTTACACACAAAAGTCTATAGCATGAAAGCCAAGTAGTGCATGAGTTTAGGATGAAATACCCCTAGGTTCTAAATGGTTGAGTAAAAGAAGTGTGTGAGGGGAAATAACCTAACCATGAAGAACATGCTTAAGAATTTCAATATTCATGTGCACTCTTATTTAGAGGCTTCCATTCACTTATCTAATGGAGTTCTATGCCAATTAATAGGGTCACACATATGTGCTCTATCACTATGCAAGAGTGAAATCTAAAGTTGTACACTACCTCAACCTCAAGCATAATGACTCTCGCACACACCTTAGTGTAAGATTTATCCCAAATCAAAGGTATGTGCATAATCTAGTGTACACATAAAATATAAATAAATAATGGTGCAACCTCTTCCACCAATGACACATGGTATCCTTATACTTATTCAAACACATAGAGGTTCCTAAGTGCCTAGGAGAAGTCCCAACCCTCTACATGTCATGCCCATACTATTATTACATGATAATATAAATAAAATCCTTTGAGAGCTCACTAAAGTGATGCATGGCATTCCCACAAAGTTACACCTAAGATAAACCAATAAGTGCCACATGTTAATAAGTGGATGGATATAAATAGAAGTAATTAGAAGTAGCTAAGAGGATATCAAGGCATATTCAGAGAGAGTAAATGAATGAGTGACTACTAGTCATTGGGATGTGAGTGTATGTCACTCTCTAACCTTGTCAAAGAGATATTCCATTCCCTAATTCATGTGGATTATGAAGTGATCTTATCACTAATACTAAATATAATCCCCTAGTAGAGGCATGGTTGTGGTTCCATAAATGAATTTAATTCTTCATCCATCACCCAAGTGGTACATTTATTGTAAAACTAGCTTGATCTTCTATAAAAGCCTAGTTCTTCCATTAAAAAAGGGTTGACATATTTTAGTAACCTCATGCTACAAAAATTTACCCTCTATGAGTACTTATACTAGCTAAACCCTTGTATGTTAATGATAATTAATGTCACCTATTTTTTCTATTCTGATGATCCATATGCTCTTTGTGTTTGTTTATTTTTGTCTGTGGGTAATGTTTACCCCTCTCTTTAACCATTCATCCCTTGCACCTCCTCATTAAACTCAGAGATCAATTTTTGGTCATATTCCATGTGCACTCAAGTTTGTGTTGACATCATCTATGGACCATTTTTCATCCCTCTCATTATAGCACAATGTTATTTCACCTCTATGTGAAGTAATCATGCATGTAGAGTAACCTGGTGGAAACTATGTGATATTGTCTTGTTCTCAAGCACTTGCATTATGTTTATGGTAGTAAGAGCACTCACTTTATTATAGGTAAATCACCTCTTTTATTTTTAAGTAATTGTTACCTTCTCCCTCCCTTTCCCTCAACAAATTATTAGGTTTAGACTAGAGGTAGATTAACTTTCTGCTCTTTAGGCTTGTATGTTGGTCTTAAGCTAGGTGTGCTTAGAATAGAATGAATCTAGCTTCCTCTAAGGATTCATCCCAAGGAGCACAAGGGTCCTACACCTTGGGGATTTTTCCATCATTTCAATGAGATAACTAATGGTCTCATGCATAGCTATGCAATAATACTTTTGTACCTAGTGCCTTGGACTCTTACACCTCACATAAGGCCTTGACACTGAGTGTCCCACCATAAAGATTTATGTACTATAGAGCATCCATAAGTGCAAATTACAAATAATAATAGTTTTTTGCATGCTTTATGGAACCAAAATTAAATAAAATATAAAGAATTGGTGTTAATCTTAGTTATCAAGTGTTAAAGACACTCCAAAGAGCACTTGGCAATTTTGAATGTCAAATCTACAAGTTTAAGTAGCTTGAGTGCCTAATAGTATGTATTTCCACCCCACATTCCATGAAAATATTGTATTTTTTCCCTCCTATTTTCTATATCAAGCTCATGCACGTGACTATAATATTCCCCTAGTTCAGCCCTTACGGTAATATGCTTATGCCCCTAATCAGCCTTATGTTAGCTACCATACCCCTAATCAACATTACTACTCTCCTAACCCACCTCAAAAGAGCATCATTGTTATTCATCTTGATTTCTAGAGGTATTTGAGGGAGATCAAAGTATAAAAGGAGTATTGTAGGTGATAAGAGGAGTTTTATCATCAATATCATGCTCAATAATAATAGATTATGGATTATTACATATTTGAAGAAGGCCTGATTAGGAAAATCATAGAAAAAGAAGAGTAGATGTATTAGTTTCTTGCACAGATGAAAAATATTGAAGTATGGCCAAGTGTCCCCACTCCTTCATTTACTATCTTAAAACAATCTCCTCTTATTCCCTCAAGCCAACATATGGGACAAAAATCCCCTATGTTCAAGATCCCTAGCTTTAGGCAAGGTAAGCCCCTGGTGTCTTCAAGTATGCCTCCCGATTTTAAAGTACTAAGCTTCAAAAAACATGTGCCTATGCCAACTCAAGAGCCTATGCCCATAAAAATTTAAGAATATATCCTTCCTCAAGAACCTCTAGTGTAGTTATGGTATCCCTTTTAGACCATACACTCTGACTTCACAATGCCCAACCTTGTAGAGTCACCTTCTTCCACACTAATTGAAAACCTTTTCCCTCCCACCATCTCATTTTTCAAAGGAGAACTAGTTTTATAGAAGTTAAGTGAAGACCATTTAGATGAAGATAAGGATACTTCAAGTTAATATGATAAGGAAATAATCATTGGTAGTCCTATTTTCACTACAAAGTTAGAATCCCCAAAGCTACTATAAGAAGGGAATGAGTAAAATTATCCTACATAATAGAGAAAATCAAGTACAAGATAATGAGGTACTCTCTTGGATAGATGAGATTCCATTCAACATGGGAAATGATGATTATGATGATGAGAGGATAATATACACCATTCCAAAATTCACCTAAAAATTAGGGCTAGATCTTTCTTGGGTAGATGAGTTACCACTCTATGTGATGGAGGACCTCAAGGATGAGCAAAGCCTTCAAGAGGAGTGAATGATTTAGGAGGAACACCATAATTAGTCTAAAGGTAGTGAAAAAATACCAATGATTGATGAGGATATGTAAGATATATTTACAGTCTTGGGTATGGGCTATGCTCCTCTACAAGTAGACTATGATTTGGCTAAGGTCAAAGATAGTGCTTTTATTAAGTAGGCTATGGGGTGTGAGGGAGGTAATCTATCAGAGAAATCTTCTCAAGGGTCAAGTGATAGTTTATTCAACATAATCCATGATGGTTATTGACTCTTTAGTGACCCTATATACACTTATACACCCCTTAAAGACATTACAATCCTATTTAGGCCTTAGCCTTCTAGTATGCAACACAAAAAGGAAAAGAAGGTTATAGAAGCAAAAAACCTTAAGTTCATTATCATGAGCCCTAAAAGGAACCATCTAATCAAAGAAAATAATAAGGCACTGAGATATGTGAGTGAAACTAGTTCAACTTTGAGGAAAATAATCATCTGGGTGTAAAAATTCTACATAACATGGTGGAGACATTTATTGAAGGAAAACCCAAACAAAGGAACATCCTTGATCACCTCTTTCACATAAAATAGATGAAACCACCCCTCCACCCATCACATATCAATTTTAGGGTGACACATAGTATGAGTGACTTAAGAGGATTCTATTTTGATCTAAGAGGGTGAAGGCCTATGGTTGTAATTTGTACATAGTAGTATAGATTAATTTCATATTTCATTTTTGTTAGTGCCTATGAACACATTGTATAGTCTTAATTTAGTTTGATTTATCTAAGTACATTTTAGACATCTATTTCTTGTTCTTTTTCCTCTTTTTTTTGAGGGTAGAACTCAATTTAATTATCAGGCACAAGGCCAATCAAGTTATATCTATAATGACTCTATGCCTAATGGATCACTTCAAAGGCCACTAGATTCCTACTTAGTAGGAAAACATCTCATAGAGGTCACCAAAAGTGTTGACTTTCTAAGTCACCCCTTGGTCAATGCAAGGCCTCTTAAGATTTACAAAAGAGTTACGTAGTTATAATGACCCAAGTACTTCAAGCAAAAGGTGTACATGTGCTTCCCATCTACACTCAAGCTTGAGATAGAGGCACATGTCTACCTAGGAGTAGGTGGATGGTTTGTACTCACTAAATGTTATCAATGCATGTTTTTACATAGAATTATATGGTGTGTAAGCCAAGTGGTGCATGAGTTCAAGATGTAAAACCCCTAAGTTCTAAATGGTTGAGTAAAAGAAGTATGTATGGTTTTATTACCAAACCACAAAGAACATGATTAAGACTTTCAATCTTCATGTGCACTCTTATTCAAAGGATTCCCCATGCTCATGTAATGGAGTTCTATGTTAGTTCACAGGGTCACACATTTGTACCATATCACTTTGTAGGAGTATAATCTGAAGTTGCATGCTACCTCAACCTCAAGCATAGTGACTCTCATGTGTACCTTGGCATAAGAGTTCTCCCAAATAAAAGGCACATGAAAAATATAGTGCACATATAACATAAAAATAAATAAGGGTGTAACCTCTTCCATTACTACCACATGGTAGCCTTATACTGAGTCAAACACAGAGATTCTCAAGTGCCCAGGAGAAGTGTCATCCATCCACATGTTGTGTTCATGATCTTATTTCATGACAATACAGAGAAAATCCTTTGAGATCCCACTAAAGTGATGCATAACATTCTTGTAAAGCTACACTTGAGACCAACCAAGAATAACCACATGCTAAGTAATGACTAGATATAAATAGAAGTAGTTAGAAGTAGTTAAGAGGAGATTGAGTCACAATTAGAGTGAGTAAATGAATGACTAGCTCCCAGTCATTAGGATGTGAGTGTACACAGCTCTTTGACCTTGTTAGAGAGAGATTCTATTCCCTGATGCATGTGGATCAAGAAGTGATCTTACCACTAATCCCAAATCTAATCACTTAGTAGAGGCATGGCATAGTGTCATAAAATAATTTAATGTTTCATCCATCACCTAAGTGGAACATTTATTGTAAAATTGGATTGATTTATATAAAATATTGGTTCTTCCATTAAAAAAGGGTTGACATATTTTTATTAGCCTCATTCTATAGAAATCTTCCCTCCATGAGCACTTATATTAGATAAACCCTTGTATGCTAATGAGAATTAAGTTCACCTCTTTTATCTAATCTAATGATTTGTGTGCTCTTTGTGTTTGTTGATTTCTATCTATGGGTAATATTTTCCCCTCTATTTAATCATTATTCCTTACACCTCCTCATTAAAGTCAAAGCTCACTTGATGGTCATATTCTATGCATACTCAGGTCTATGTTGATGTTGTCTGTTGACTATTTATTATCCCTCTCATCATAGTGTTATGTTCCTATGCCTCTATATGAATTACTCATGCATGTAGAGTAACTTGGTATAAACTATGTGATATTGTCTTATTCTCAAGTGACTGCATTGTGTTTATTGTAGTAGGATTGCTCACTCTATTTTTGGTGCATCACTTATTTTATGTTTATGAACTTATTACCTTATCCCTCCCTTTTCCTTGACAAATTATTATGTTTAGACTAGTGTTAGATTACCTTTATGCTCTTTAGGCCTACATGCTGGTCTTAAACTAGGTGCGCTTAGAATATAAGGAATCCAGCCTAATCTGGAGACTCATCCTAAGGAGTGCAAGGGTCCCATGCCTTGGGGAAATTTCCATCATTTTTGTGTCTAGTGCCTTAGACTCTTGTGCCTCATGCAAGACATTCACACTCAATGCCCCACTACAAATCCTCCTATACCATAAAGCATCAATAGGTGCATGTTTTGAATGAAAATAAAGTGTCCCAAATGGATAGTCACCCTAAAAGGTCTATTTCATGAAGGGGACCATCTAAGGCTTATATTTTAGAGATGTAGAGAGTATGGGATCTCTTTAAATCCCAATAAATGTCTATTCTCTATGTTTGAAGGTAAGCTATTGGGTCACATTATTTTAAAATAATGATTATCCATTAACCTTGATAGAGTAAGTGATATATTATCCTTATCCTTTCCAAATCACAAGAAAGGGATCCATAGCTTCTTTAGGAAGATAAACTTTGTGAGAAGGTTCATACCTAGTTTTGCAAACCTAGTTAGACCCATCACCACCATGCTAAAGAAGAACTAAGTGTTTTCTTGGTTAGATGAAGGCAATATATTTTTTAAGACCATCAAGCAAGTCATTGTTCAATCCCACTCACTCATAAATATTGACTTCTCTAAGGACTTCATATTGTATAACTTTGCCAATTTGACAACATATTAACTATGTTGATGTAGAAGAATGGCAAAGGAATGGAACAACCAATTGCCTTTTTTAGTCAAGGTATAGAAAGATATGAGGTGAGGTATACTTTCACTGAAAATAAATTTCTTAATAACTTGACGAGTCTCAAAAATTTCATACCCATGCTCTCCAACAATAAGATTCATCTTAAGGTGTCTCATCCTAGAGTTAGGGATGTCCTCCTTAACAAGGACTTAAATGAGAAGAGAGTAGGTTGGATAACCAAAGTCATGGAATATAATGTATATATCAAGTTCACCAAGATTGTCAAATTTAAGGGCTTGTGTGACCACATGGTGAATGATCTCCAAGAGGATAAAGAAGCTATTTTGGTGACCCAAGATAAATCACAAGAAATTTCACCTCCACTTTGAAAGAGATGGATTCAAGATATGGCTCACTTTTTGACAATAAGAAAATACCTCTAAGGTTTGGATAGGGCCAAAAGAATGTATTTTAGGCTTCAATACATACCTTATGCATTGGTTGATGGAGTTATTTTTAGAAGGGACCTCAATGGGGTACTCCATAGGTGAATATATGATAATTAAGTGACCAAACTCTTGGAGTAGTTCTATTATGGACCTGTAGGAGGCCATTTTGCACCTAGAACCATAGTAGTAAAGGTAATAAGGGATATTTATTTTTGGCCCAATATTTTCAAGGATGCTCATGCATGGATTAAAAAATGCAAGAAGTGTGCTCTCCTTGTAAGAAAGTAAAAATTATAAGCCATTTCCACTTAATCCAATTCAAGTGGAGCAACCCTTCATGCAATGGGGGTTAGACTTCATAGGTTTGATCAATCTACCATCAAGTATAGGGCATAAATGGGTGCTCATTGCAACTGACTACTTCATTAGGTGGGTGGAAGCCATTGCTTTGAAGGAGGCTAATGAGGGTCCAATTTTGGATTTCTATGACATCATTATGACTAGGTTTGGTATCCCAGCCACCATAATTTTAGATAATGCATTGTCATTCCTTGGTATAAAGACAAATGAGTGGGATTTCAAAGTAGGCATCTACCTCAGCACCTCTTCCAACTACTATCCTCAAGAAAATGGATTAGTAGATTCCATAAATAATAAATTGCTAAGGATAATTAGAAGGACCATGGAAGGCACACCAAGCTAAGAACAACCTTATGGGTTGATAGAGTGACTCTTAAAGCTACCATTGGAAATTATTTATATGTTCTTATGTATTTAAGGGAAACCAAATTTCCTATCTCTCTTGAGCTACTTGCATTAGAGTTAGCCCATCATCTTGAGTTGATGGAGGATGATCCCATGAATGTGAGGATAATTGAGCTTATGAAATTGGAAAAAACTAGGGACCTTGCTATGAAAACACTAGAGTCACATCAAGCTCAAGTCAAAAAGGCCTTTGAAAAGAGAGATACAATAAGGATCTTCAAGGAAGGGGACCTAGTCCTCAAGTGGGACTCAAATAATTCCAAACCAAACAACCATACTAAGTTTGACAACTTGTGGAGTGGTTATTATTTGATCCATGGATGCAATGAACATAATGCTTTTCAGCTTGCCCAACTAGATGGAGAGGTATTACCCATCCTAGTTAATGGCATTCAATTAAAGCCTTATTATTAGAATCATTACATCCATTGTAACATATTGTACATTTTAGAGTATCTCTTTATGATTTACTCTAAGTGCCTTGTGCACAATGTTTTTTTTGTGTGTTTCTTTTTTAGAAGTGCCTTGGGCACTTTGTTGTTCTATTTTTTTTTCTTTTTGCTTCATGAGAATTTATAAATAGGGAAAAAGTTTTGTTATCCTCATGATCATTTAAGGGAATAATTGGGACTCCTTATTCCCAATAATTTGGTTTAAGGCCACTAATCTTGTATAGCAAACATGAAACCCTATGATGTTGCTAGAAATGTTGGCCAATTTTGGCCTACATATATAACATGACATTATAGTAAAGATTCTACGAGCCTTGGTGTGAATCAAGAAGCTGAATATAGTTCATGTTTAATAAAGGATCCAATAGTAAAAGAAAATATCTCATAAATCCTAAAAAACTCTTAAAACACTTTAAGTTAACTTAAAGTATAGTTTGTCTAAATTCAAGAAAGTAGGTCTCCATGGTGGTCATAACATTCAAGAGTATGAAATAGGTTTTGCACAAGCCTCAAGATTTCATCTGAGCCTTAGAGATTCAATAAAAAGACCAAACATAAATCTAAATAGACCGGACCATCCT
The DNA here is from genome assembly GCA_037957365.1 of Torreya grandis. Taxonomy (NCBI): domain Eukaryota; kingdom Viridiplantae; phylum Streptophyta; class Pinopsida; order Cupressales; family Taxaceae; genus Torreya; species Torreya grandis. The sequence continues at coordinate 2,754,121 of JARHVA010001334.1, forward strand.
TAAGACATTTAAAAAAATAGAGCAGACTAGTTCACTTATGTATTTTATAAGTCCACTTAGAAAGCATTGTGAGCCAAAATTGTTTAATATCATGGATTTATTCATGCTAGGAATATGATCTACAAGTTTCATACTTGTGTGAGATTTTTATCTCAAGATTTAAGTGTTCAAAGATAGAACTAAAACATAAGACATTTGTGTGAGTGTCAATCTTGAGCTCCATAAAATAACTATTTAGGTTCAAAATCCATTAAAAAGGTTTAAAGTTTATCAAGATCTAATGATCTGAGTTAGTTTTCATAGTGACAAGTAAGATCCAATAGTTTGTGTTGGAGTCAAACAAATAAAAAGGTCCCCAGGTTAAAAGCCTTTAAAAGGATAAAAGTTAGAAAAGATCTGATGGTGTGGATATGATCTAATGATGCGTGTTCACTGACAAAGAGGTAGGCTCAATCTAGATCAATTACCAACAATCAATCATACCAATGATCCAATGATGCATAGGAAATGTCAAGAAAGTGGGTCGAGGTAGATCAAAGTCTCACATTGATTTGTAGATTATGATCTAAGATGTGAGTTAAAGTCAAAAAGTTAGAATATTTAGATCAAAGTATCACATTCATTCATACATAATGATCCAAGGGTGTGAGCAAGGTTAAGAAGGTAAACATATCTCAAAGATAAGTGAGTGATTTCCAAGTGTCATTAGCTCATTAGGCTCATAAGAAAATCAATGGTTCACATGCATCTCATGCAAAGAAAATAAATGATCAAGGTTCAAATTTGAAAGACTAAGGGATATTCAAAAAGAGGTCAAACATGTGACCATGATCAAACCAAGGCAAGCAAGTCTTGTATGGGTCATCCTCTAGCCATTAAAGTTCATTTGAGAATCATTAAAAGGCCATAGCCATGTAATCAAGAATAAAAAACATAAAGGGATGCCATTAAAGCTAAATATCAATCTCTAGTTTGAAGATTCATGGCATATAGGGTTCATTCTATGAACATTTTCACCATTATTTAAATAGTACCTATATATGATGAATTTCTTGCTTTATATAGAGACTCAAAGGCAAAAATAGGTATTTTAGACCTATTAAAGATAAAAACAAGTTTTATAGTCTATAGGTCTACATCGATATCAATAGCTATAGGAAAACCAATAAGGGAGATTGGTTTATCTATAAAAAATATCTGGTCTAGATTTGATCAAGGGTGGGTGTTTGGGATCATAAAAAGGGTCTTCATCCTTGAACATAGTCTTATTTTTGAGAAATAACCACCTAAAATGCACAAAGCCATGATTATATCATATCCATGAGCATGAATTTTTTTTCAAGTGTGAGATGGCATGGAAGATCAAAGAAAAGTCCTAGTGTTGGGAGTTTCATCTTGGAGCATTCAATGCATTCTTAGAGCCTTAAAAAGCCTTTTTAATTTGAGACCATAAGCAGTGTCCTAATTGATCAAAAGTGTGGTGAAACATTCAAGAAAAAGGTAGAAACTCAATTTTAAATTTATGATCCAAGATGGTGTGTTCCCTCTCTAATGATGTGCTCCTACATTCTTTCTCTCTCTCCCTTCTCCTATATATCCTAGTCTTTTCCCCATTACAGGGGTTCTTAACCCTTAGAATTTCTCATTCTTTTCTAGGACAAGGATACTATTTTAGACTCTTGAAAAAGTGTGATAATTTGATATGGTTAAAACCTATCAAAATATTGTAAGAACTACCTTTTGAAGTAATAGGATGAACTCTTACCCTACCTCTTACTTTTGATTAGTGCTTAGTATGTTTGTGTATGAGGAATTTATGAAGCAAAATATTCCTAATCCATTATCCTTCTGATTTCATCTTTAAAGGTTTTTTCAAGATGATTGTAGGTCTAGATTGGTGTTTTATTTGAACCTCTTCTATGAAATTTTTATGAAATTAGTGAGATTGTGAGGTTGTGTGAGCTATAGTTGTCTTATGCTGATCTAGTGTGGGTTCAAGCTTATATGAATGTCCATTTAACTTTGGTACATCACCCCTTTAGCCTTCTTAGGATACTTTAAATCCTTTTTAATGATTTTTTTAGTGATTTTTAATTATTTTAAGTGAGAATCAAGAGGAATATGGCCTTCTCTATAGGTTTAACCCCATTATAAGTGATCGACAACCTTGGGTTGTTCCTATTATGTAGCTCAATTGGAGTGAGTCTGAAGAACTCTCTCCAAGGGTGCAAATTGAGCATAAAAAATGAACTATTTTTGTTTCTTGGTTCATTCCTTTAATTTCAAAGGTCAATGATTCATAATAGAACCTATGGAATTAGAACATCTATTTTCTTTTTTGAAGCCATCTAATGCACTTAAGGAAATATTTATTAAAATATGCAACATTGCTATTATTTTGGTTTTTATTGAGTTTTCATGAACTTGATGATTTAATTTTACCTATGGCTTGGTCCCCAACCATCTATGGATGAAATTAAAAAACATCTTTTCAAAATAATTGAGTTAAAAATTAAAATATAAAATTATCTTTGAAAGGGTGATCTTGACAACCTTCACCATAGGCTTTCCAGCGTGGTTGGTAATGGAGTAAGGCCTTTGGAAGGGACCAATAGTATCTATATTGGGACTATAAATGTTTGGTTGGAAAAAAATCAATGTCTAAACCACTTTCCCCTAAGATAATTTACAAAATATTTTTCCTCGAATAGTTATATCCTTATACAAATCTATCACACACATAGATGAATTTGGTAGGATTTATGATTAGTATGTCACTTGTTCTTATAGAATTTAGTGACTTTTATTTATAGTTTTTTATAAATGCAATATTTTATCTAATGATTTTTATTCTTGTGAAATTAGAGATTCTAGATTCAGGAAATACTTAGGATTGTTTCCCAATAGGAGTTGTCATTTGTTATTATTTTCATAACACCCCCATTTTCAGTCTAAAAATGGGTATCCTCTTTTTTTTCTTTATATTTTGGTCTTGTTCCTTTCAGGAGTTCATTGTGGTTATTTTTTTTAATTAGACTTATTAAGAGTTTATTTTAATAGACATGAATATTTAAGTCTAAATGTGTTTCATTATTTTAGCCAAGCCTACAAAACTAACTTTGCATTATAAAACACTTGGCATGGAAATTCACATCTTAGGCTATTTTAATTTTAATATATGAATTTTCATAAGTCTGATAAGTCTTAGTATACTTGTTTTCTTGTATTTCAAAACACATTTTAAAACACTCGTTTAAACTATTTCACCTTAGGTTATGTAAACTATCTAACTTTTCAAAAATTTATTACTTCTTTTCCTAAGAAATTTGAACCATTTTACTTCCCTTTAAATCAAAATGGATAAGTGTTTATAAGGATTTATACTTTTACTCAATCATTTTTCATTAAAATTGATGAAATTAGTTTATGGATTGAGTAAGTGACTAAGTTTCTATATAGTTTTCATTTCATACCTAATTGCTTGACTTTTACCTTGGCCATTTTATTCAAATTTACTTAGTTGTTAGATTTTAAATCTAAGACTGATGATTGGGATTAATTTATTCTTTTATTGATGATAATTAAATAATTTATTATTCCACTTGATGAAATCCCAAGATCCTAATGGATTATACCTATTTGAAAAATATTTTCAACACTTAGCCAGTTTTGTAAAAGTTTCTCAGAGCCACGTGTCAATTTTTCAAATAGTAATACTTATCTATTTATTTTTTAAAGATTTACCAATTCTATATGTTAATATCCTAGTATACAAATATTTTTCAACATACTTTTAACACTTATTCTATTTCCAAGAGTTTTCTCGATGGTAATGAATTCAACGATACTCTGGGCTAGTGGGTAGGCAAGATGATGTAACATGGCATAATCCTGCTACTCCACTATCCTGAATATATATGTATAGATCATATATCCTTGGGGATAGTAGGTTAGTAGTATGATTCCACATGGTATAATCCTAAAGGCTCCACCATCTTGGATATGTTCGTATAGAGTGCAGAGCCTCTGGGATAATAGGTCAAAGAGATGATACCATGTGGAAAAATCTCACTACTTCATAGCCTTGAGATGGTCTGTACAGGCTTAATTATGTTGTTAGAACCCTAGGTAAGTGGGTGATTGAGATTATTTCATGTGGTGAAATATTTTTGCACCCTAACACTAGGGTGGTCCATGTAAGCCTCATAGTTAATCAGATTCTAGGCAAGTGAGATTATGACATGTGGAAAAAACTCACTACATAGTAAAAATAATAGTCATCATTTGTATTTAAAGCCATGGATAAGTTGCTAAAGAGTAATGAGTTTCCATATGATAGTAACCCATCAAGGCAAAGGGCATTTTTCCTACATAACTAACAAGACATGATCTTAAATTTGGCTACCTCTCTAGCCATCAAAACCATCAAAGGCTAAGAATGGACTACACATATAATATGTTTTGTATAATTAAATTAAAATCCAATTGAATCATGAATAAGGTAGGAATATATATCATGGAATGTGTAGTGGGATCATGTTAAGAACATAAAAGATAAATTTTAGTCTTTAAGAGGCATGGTTCTAATTATGCAAAGATGTGGGTAGCTGGTAATCATGATGCAATCCCAATTGCTTTCAGTTTCTAAAACTTAGTTGAAGCATGGTTAAAATACATAAGTACTAGGCATATCTTCAAACTATTAGATATTTCAATATGCTTGCTCAACCACACTCCCTCAATAAAAAATGATTGTTTGTAACTACCCCATTAGCAAGAAAATTTGATTGAATTTGAAATCTTTAGGCCTGCATGCCTATATAAGATCGACTTCTCAATGTAATAAAGGGATGGCCATTTTAGGATTGAGGAATTTGTGCTTAGGATGACTCCCTTAGAATAGAGTATTTAGTGGATCAAACATTTTTGTATTCTCCATAGTTAATAGACCAATCATTTTCATGTTTTCCTAAAGCAATGTTTTTCTTGCTATTATGACAATGAAGTCTATCATTGAATCACTATACAAGAAATATATTGACAATAAATTTGTTGTGTAGTTAAATATTCATCTCATATGCATATTTATGGTGGTTATGTTCCTCTTTTCTCATAACAACTCCTCCCCAAACTCTCACAACAAAATTTAGCTAGAGTTGTGCTAGGTCTAGCTTAGGTAAGGACTAGTTTCTATGAGATTGTCTCAATCAAAATCCTTTTTTATTCCTCTATGCCCTTCTCTCTTTTTCTATTTTTTATGAGAGTGTCAATTTAAGATTAATATAAATTTTTATTTAATGTTTAATCATGATTATTGAATCTCATCCATCATTGTTTAATCACTATTAAATAGATTAGTGGTGGACCAGTCAAGTCTCAAAGTGTCTACAACTTAAGCCATCATCTAGAGTCAGTTTCACTAGCCATGGCCCCTTACATGGAATAGTTCACATCAGCCAACTAAGTGAATATTAATATAGTAAGACCTGATACATTTAGACCTTAGGGAGGCATTTTCTTCATGGGATCTCCCTCTTTTTAGGAGAGGTAATGGATTAACAACCCTGTGCCTAATTTTTGACTATGTGTCAAAACACACATCAACACCTAGACCCTAAAGGAACTTTCCTTCTTTGGCCAAACCTTATATAAAAATAGGTTTTATATTAGGATTAGTATACATTTAAAACACATTCTTTGTGTTCATTACATAAATTTTTATTTCTTGATTTTAAATCTTGTCCAACCTTAGATGGCTAAAATGATAAAAAATAAATCAAGTGTGGTCTAAAACTAGTAATCGGTCACTCAATTTCAAGGTGTGTCAATATTTTTAAGGACCTCAAGATTTTGTAGTGTATAATTATTGGTAAAAAATAGAGTTACATAGAGATTTGAACACATAGGTAAAAACAAAAATTAATAATATTAAATTGAACACTATATTATTTCTTCTCTATTGAACTCATATAGGAAATTAAAAAGTTATATAGGAAAACTATTTTCCATAATTTGGGAGATCATATCTCCATCAATATCTTACTCTAATATCTCCTCAAACCTATATTTGTAATATTGTTATAACTATAATAATATACAATTGACTAACCAAATAACATATTCTAATAATAAACTCAACAATATTATATTTGTCTCTTGATAAATATCTAATGTAATAAACTAATTTTTAATTGTGAATATAGGATTGCAATAGGGGGAGATTAGTATGGTGTTAGTGAATGAAATAAAATCAATTAAAAACACATTAAACTAACACCCTAAGCCTATCTCAAAGGAGGAGCTTAGTTAACAAAACAAAAATGGAAAACACAACTAAAACATGAAAGAAATACCTTCCTTCACCTTCCCTGGATGCTCCAAAATGATTTTTTTAGTGGCTTGCTTGGTTTTTGCTCATGAATTCTGCATCAATGAAGTGTGGCTACCTCTATCTCTCCTTGGCACCTTGTTTGGATTAGACTTGGATTGGCTTGGCTTAAAATTTGGGAATTATAACACGAAGATGCAATGATTTTGAATGCATTTGGGCATTATAAGTTTTGCATAAAAAATCTTAAAAATCTAAAGGCAAAGCCTCCTATTTATATATTTTTGGAATGGTTTAGAATCAACTTAAACCATCCATTTCAAGATGAAGATGTGTAGATAACAATTAATTTAATTATGTAATTGAAATTCATAAATATACTCATTAATATTTGGGATAGAGGAGCATTAAATAGGCATGGAGAGTCTTAATGAGGTATGACAGGCATTAATTTAGATATTTATGGAATTTATGGCTTGTAGAATCCACCCCATAGGATGATGTAGTTAATGACAATCAATTTGTAAAAATAAATGTTCAAAAATTTCCATGGAAAATTAACTTAAACTCTTAACTTGATTTAATTAGACTTAAAAATGATTAGTCAACTTTGATGCAAAACCTTGGTAATTTGTGCACAAATTAATAAAATTGGTTAAAATGTTGTATTATTGGCTCAAAATTTGACTAGATTAGAATTAGAAGTCAATTTTAGATTCATTGGAACCATTATCCCATTTAGGATGTTGTAAATACAAAATAACAAAGTCACATGTCTCCTACAAAAAAAATTATATAAAAGAGTAATCTAGAGCACCCAAGTACAAAATTAACATTTTGACTCAAAATGATTTGATCAAAGTTAGTTACTTCATAAATTACACTGACCCATTTAATGATACTCTAGCCAAAATCGACACTTGAATATATCAATTTCAACTATTTAATGTGTTTTAGTATTTTTAGGCTAAATTGTGCATTTTGGTAGAAATTGTTCAAAACTCTAATTGATGGTCTTTAGTGGCTAGATTTAGGTGTTTATAGTTTACCCCTATTTGGGAAGATGTTGCAAACCATAGGTAAAGTAATGTCTTCTAAAATAATGAGAGATGGTCTATCTACCAAAAAAAATATAATGGTTGAATAAAAAGCTCCAAAGAGTGTTTGAGAAGCCTATGATGATGCCCCTTTGAGGGAGTGGCCGTCACATTTGTTGATGGATGGTCCCTCAAGAAAGAAGTAAGAAGAAAGGTGGAGTTAAACCATGGTTAAGATTAATCTAAATGCGAAAATGATTGCATGTATTTGTTTAAAAAGGATATTGATTTTCCCAAAGGTAGTTATAATCAAGAATAAAATTTGAAATAATGATTTGTCCATAATTAGTTATAATCATTAAGGGGACCTGGATTATTTTATAATGATGATTGTGCCCTAGTTAGCACTGATTATGAAGCATAACTCAAGGGTATAACCTGAAATATAGGTTAAAGATGAGTGGGTGAAAAGTGATTAAATAGATGAATATAAGAATAAGATTGATCAATATAAATGATTTAGTTGTACTTGTTAGTGAGGAGATGCTCATCCTTATTAGCAATAATACAACTAGAATGGTCAATGGGTTGATTTGATCAAGGGTAGGAGGATTTTCCAAAGTTCCAAAGAGAAAATTATGTGGTTCCATTTCATGTAGACCTTCTTAAATCTAATTTTTGTTGTGGAACATGATGGTATACATCATGATAGAACACCATGAAGACTATCCTAAAATATACATAAGGACTGACCCTTGATCCAATAAACAATTCAAAATAATGAACCAATGATAAAAACTATGATGAAAATTTTGACATATGAATATGGATGGACTCAAGGATATTATGCACAAGGAATCACACAATGCATACATATAGATTGAGCTGAGGCAACAGTGTTGAAATTAAACAAATAAGCAAGAAAACAAACAAATAAACACATATAAAACACATAAAAAGACAAATAACTTTGAAATAAATAAACAAATAAAAAGCCTAAAAATAAAATCAAAATAAAGCATGCTAAAAATGACCATGCCCTAGTAGGGTGAATTGAAGATAATAGACTAGGATTATATAGGACAAATGTTTTTGGTATTTTTAAATATTTGAATGTCTTTAGAATTTTGAGGTATCTTAACTCGATCAATAATGACAAGATACCTACTCATAAAATTATGAGAGTGTTTGGCTTAGGTTTCTCACAAAATGGTGAGAGGGTGGCTTAGGGGGACTGAGGTGATCTCAACATAAATTGAGCATGACCTACATAGCCCCAAAATGATGTCAAGTCACAGTAATTCCATCCACACAAAAGGTGAGGAAAAACCAACTAGGTCCCAACAAGTTCTCAATCTGACAAATGGCTAGTAAAATGAAAATAGTAATGGTAAGGTGAGATAACAATGCATGATAAACAAAAGTTTCCCATATTTTTACCATAGGGGGTTATAACTAAGATATAATGACATAGATCAATGATACTAATTTACCCATAGGTGGTTATAATTAGGCTCACATAAACCAACTTTTATTAGGATGGAAAATGAAAGATATCTTACCAGATAAACTATCACACTACTTTCATAGACTGTCATTAAAACATTAATTTAATTGATAATTGAAACTTGATCAGAATCCCCTTGTAAAAAGTGCAAGAACCAAAGTAACCAAGATCAAAATAGGATTGGGTAGGATGACTAAAAATAAGCTTTGGTCTAGATAAGAATAGAATGATAGGATGGCATGGTCTTACTCGAAGATAATGATGGGTTTTGATAGATTGGATAAAATGGTAGGAGAGTTTCCCCCAAGTGATGGGATAAATGAAAAGAATATGTGACAATGACAAATGAAATGGTATGGTACATGTTTTTGGCCTAGGTGAGTTTTTTTTTATTTGGCCTAGGTATGGTAAAATGACATATGGTTCTATTTTTCCTCCTGAAGTGGAGATGCACATCCTGGTTAGTAAATGATAAAAAAATAATAATCAATCATGTTAATCTCTATCCCACACCTCATTTGAATAGTTTTTCTATCAATAATTAGTTGTATATCTGGATGCTGAGAATGTTGTTATGATATTTATTGGTCATTGATTCTAATTCCTTTAAACGTCAAGACAAGGTATCTTTATAGCCTCTATAAAGGAAAGTATGTTCATAGATGGTAAATAGGGACAAATAATAGATGGTAGGTTTTATTGTGAAATGGAATGGTAAATGATAATAGAATGGGTAATGGTTGGGAAACAAATGAAGATCAATACATTTAATCACATGTAATGTTATTGATGATGGATTCAACATAAATTTAGATGTGGTGGGGCCGAATACCTCTAAATATTCTCTTGATAAGATTACTAATTTTTTTTGTTATTTGATTTTGAGAGTAGCTACCATCTGATTAGGCTGTAGATTGGAATCTATTTTGATTTGATCTTTGATATTGTCTTCATCAAGCAGTGAAGAAATTTTATGCTTATATATTAGTGCCTCGATGAGGTTTTCACTAATGAAGTTGTCTTGATTGTTCCATAATGACTTTGAGAAGGTTTCATTAAGGAATGTTGAATTTTGACTTTGATTATATTCTAGCACTTCCAAAAAAGTTTCATTAGAAAATGCTAAGTTTGAACTTTGCTTGTCCCCTAGTGCCTCTAAAAAGGTTTCACTAGGAGAGTGTTCTTCTGCTATATGAATGTGGTCTTGGCCCTCTTACTCTTCTTCAACTACTATGTCACCATAGATGTAGTTTAACAAAGTGTGATTTTGTCAGTCCTAATTGACACTTGTGGGAGATGAAATGTCAATAATATGGCTATTTTGGTTGATGGTAATGGCTTGTGTAATGGTAATGGAATTGGGAGAGGCTATATAATCCTCATAAAAAATAATAGGATAACTTATGTTGAAGATTAAGTACTCATCCTCAAAAACCATAAAAAGATCACAAATGTATTAAAATTGATCTATGAGGCATGTGTAACCAATATTGTAATAGTCATGAATGTATTCTATTTCTAAATATAATTCTAACTCAATGGACTCTGAATTTGATGTTGAGACTAATGTTGATTCTGATGCTAAATTTGACATCAATTCAAGAATATAAACAGACTCTAAATCTAATTCTTTATTTGATGGGCACCTTGTTACAATAATGTCTTGTTAAATTCTTAGTATTAGACAAGTGATGGCCTCTGATGGCATAATGGGGTCCACAAAGATTGGTTTGTAAAAGTGAGACTGTTACATAATGGGAAAAATGTCAAGAGATAACTTCTCACCTACTAGCTTGGAAATAAGAGGCTATTAGACAATAGGCATATGGTCTAGGTAATGATATGCCCAAAGGTGGTTATAATAATTAAGAAGTGACTCAACAAAGACTAGATTGTCAAAGTGAGACTCCTCAACAACTAGTATAGGATCAATAGGTGATTCATCATAGGTCAACTTATCATAAGTGGTTGGTTCAACAAAAATATTTTAGATTGGTTAGTTTTCATGGCTTTGGTTTCTAATAAGTTGGAAAATACCAATGTTAAACATAGCTTGGTCTATGAATGATTAGATGGGTTGAGGTTTTGATTGGATTATTATTGAATGAGGAATGGTCTATGGTTGGATAATGGTAGGGCATTAGGGAGCATTATTTCTCACATGAGCCAAATGACAAAATCCTAAAATGGTAATGATAGGGTGGTATGGAACTTGGTTGCTCATATAAGCCAAAGGATGAGGTCCTAGAATGATGAAGGGGCATTATAAAGCTTGATTGCTCAAAAAATCCAAATCATCTAAGTCCACCTCATAAACTATATCATCCCAATTTTGATTTGGATTATATGTTAGTTCTTGAATATGTTCTATGTACTGATTATTGTAAAGAGGGTATGGATCCATATCCCAAATAACATTATCTGTAGTTGGGTCTTCAAAGTCCTCCTCACAAACCATATCATCCCAATTGGTAATTTGATTTGGATTTGGTATATTTTGACTATGTTCCCTATATGGAGTATTATAGGATAATAATAAAACTCCTTAAAAAATCTTTCTCTGTAAGGATTCCTAGTGGAATTTTATGTAGCCATTCTATCATAAGTTAAATTTTACATGAATCTACCATAAGTGTATCTAGACATATCTGCATAAATGATGAAATCTCTAAAACAAAAGGCTTAGAGGTATATAAACTCTAAAAAACTATGTCCAAAGGACAAATGGTTCAAACTAGGTCTAACTTGGTCAAAAGTGGAGCTGTATCTCCAAACAATGATTTGATCATGGATTTGTATCTCCAAAGTGGTTTGTGCTAAGACTTGCCATAAAATAGTCTAATGTCAATGTCTACCATCAAATTTCATACACATAAAAGGTCAATCATTTGAATAAAAATTAGCATGCCAAACTCTAGATCAAAGTTTTTCAAGCAAGGTCTAAACTAAGAAAGAGAAAAGAGTCGCTAGGTCTTTTGTCTAAACATGTAGTTAAAAGCTAGGCTCAAATAGGCTATGCTAGGAATTTTAGCCAAATGATGTCAAAAGCTAGACTTGAGACAAAGGATTGATGTGAATTTAATTTAATCTAATAAGTTTGGAAACAACTTTGACATAGACATGGCAAATGAAATCAAAAATAAACATGATCAGTTGGTATAATCCATAAGGCAAAAGGCTCTTGGAGAAAGGCTATGTTCTCCCAAATAAATTCATAATAATGATGAGGATAAGAATTGAATAAATAAACAATCAATAGTCTTTAAATTTGGGTAATCAATTAACTAAAGTTATGCAACCCAAAAGATAAATATCTATGTATCAATCCCATGAATTGAGGCCTAAACAAAAATAAATCAATGTTTGAATCTAAACTTTGACAAGGTTGATTGAAAACTCAACATTGAAAACTAAGATTTGACCAAAAAAGCTAGAGAATATTAGACAACATGATAGAGCATAAACAAGGTCCAAATGGATGATGTGACATGGTTTGAAACAAATAGTTTTTGGTGTAATGATAAACAAGTCTTAAAATAAATTGAGTAGCCTAATGATGTAAGCAAGCTAGAATGACTTGATCAATGTTATATTTTAAAGATTCAAAGGCAAAAATGTTTTAACATGTTTTGGGTAGCATAACGCTACCCTCTGTAACTCAAATGACACATACAAAAAAATAAGTTTATCAAAAAATTTAAAGCATAAGTGTGGTGTAAAATGGACAGCATCAAGCCTCTTTAGATAAAAGAGTTACATATAAATAAATTTGTTTTGACATGGTTTACAAATAAACATATTAGCTTCAATCTCAAAACACTAAGTAAAAAAATGACAAAATACAAGTAAATCATCCAAATTCTTATTAAGGGTGTGGCAAAGTGGGGTTGACTAAAACTAATTGGTTTTCAATCATTTCTAGATGGATCTCATGTATACCAACTTTCACATTAGTAAACAAGAGAAATAGAACTTTAATTAGGTGTCTATGACACTTGGCTTGTTGCAAAAAGGCCTTGTCCTTTTTGTAACCACTACATCCATCGCTTGCCTAGTGTAGTGCAAAGTCCAAAGTACAGATACATCCCATGTGTAACTCCAACATTAGAAGTTGGTTTATCTACTCAAACCTCTGATTCTAATGGGAGTGGTTGAAGTCAATGCTAGGAGATCAAAATCTAGGTCAAATCTTCCCTATAAAAATTTCAAGAGGTAAGAAGTCCCCCTTGCAATCCAATATACAATAAAATAAATGACTAATATAAAGAATTTAGGGTCATTTTAGGATCAATCAAACTATTACGAGTTTTTGGGGAGTGATTTAGATAGCATTATTTCTATGCATTGGAATAGACATGTTTACAATAAAGATGATGCTTTTGATTCCAAAATTTCACTAAAGAGGATGGATGGAAGAGCATACATGCAACATCCCTCTTTTTACTAATCAAATTCTATGTTTAAACAACCATTGAAAAAAAATTAACAAGTGAGTTCAATTTTAAGCACCAAATGAAAGATTAGGTGGTGTTCTTTTGACCCCTTGGTCTTAAGTTGTAAAATCATGTAAAGATTACAAAAACAAGGATGAAATGAAATAATAATCACCTACTTTTGTTTTAAACCTAAAGTTTGAAGTGTTCAAGACTTAACATGTTAAAGATTCATTTTAGGCACCAAATTTTAAGTCTGAATGATTTTAACCAAGTTCTTTTTAAAACTCCAAATTAAAGAGTAGGATTAGTTAAAACACCCATATTAAATTTTAAACCATCCTTTTAACCTATAAAAACAAGATTAGGATTGCCTACTTCGAATCACTTTAGAGGATGAGACAAGGATTTTTTAAAAATGAGCTCTTAGGTTGATAGTCAAGTTGGGTTGATAGGCAAGTTGGGTTCACAAGTGAGTTGGGTTAACATTCAATCTGGGTTGAAAGTTGAGTTAGGCTGACAATCAAGTTAGGTTAATAGTCGAGTTGGGTTGATAGATGAGTTAAGTTGATAAATGAGTTAGGTTGATAGGCAAGTTAGGTTAACAGGAGAGCTAGGTTGGATAGGTGAGTTAGGTTGATAAATGAGTTTGGTTTATAGGTGAGTTGGGTTGGATAGGTGAGTCAAGCTATACAGTCTTGAGAACAAAATTATGGCTTAGAAAAAATGGATTTTTTCTCAAATTTTTATCTTTTTTTCCTCCATAATCTAAGATCCTACATGAAAATGGTTATTATGTTGCTTGTAGGTGCAATTTTACCAAATTTTTGAGGCCATGTCCCATCGAGTGTTCCATTTATGAACATAGGATTGCAATACAGGGAGATTAGTATGGTGTGAGTGAATGCAATCAAATCAATAAAAAAACACACTAAACTAACACCCTAAGTCTATCTCAAAGGAGGAGCTTATTTAATAAAACAAAAATGGAAACACAACTGAAACATGAAAGAAATACCTTCCTTCACCTTCCTTGGATGCTCCAAAATGTTTGATGTAGTGGTTTTCTTTTGGTTTGTGCTCATGAAGTCTGCATCAATAAAGTGTGGCTACCTCCATCTATACTCGACACATTTTTTGGATTTGACTTGGATTGGCTCAACATTTGAGAATTATAACACTAAGATGCAATGATTTTGAATACATTTGAACATTTTAAGTTTGGCATAAAGAGATTAAAAATCAATAGGTAAGGCCTCCTATTTATAGACTTTTGGAATGGTTTAAAATCAACCTAAACTAACCATCTCAAAATGAAGATGTGTGGCTAAGGATTTTTTCAATTATATAATTGAAATTCATAAATAGGCTCATCCATATTTAGGATAAAGGGGCATTAACTAGGTATGAAGGGTCTTAATGAGGTATGGGAGGAATTAATCTAGATATTTGTGGCATTTATGGCTTGTGGATGACACCCCATAGGATGATGTCATTTGATGATGTAGTTAATGATAATCAATTTCTAAAAATAAATATTCAAAAATTTTCATGGAAAATTAACTTAAGCTCTTGACTTGGTTTAATTAGCCTTAAACATGATTAGTCAACTTTGATGCAAAACCTTGGCAATTTGTGCACAAATTAATCAAATTGGTCAAAATGTCATATGATTGGCTCAAAATTTGACTAAATTGGAATTGAAGGTTGATTTTATATGCATTAGAATCATTAACCCATTTAAAATGTTTTCAACACAAAATAACAAAGGCAAATGTATCATATAAGAAATTTGATAGAAAAGAGCAATCCAGAGCACCTAAGTGCAATAATAGCATTTTGACTTGAAATGATTTGATCAAAGTTAGTTACTTCATAAATTCCATTACCCCATTTAATGATACTCTAGACAAAATTAACACTTGAATATATCAATTTCAACTCATTTAATGTGTTTTAGTATTTCTAGTCCAAATTGTGCATTTTGGTAGAAATTGGTCAAAAGCCTAATTGATGGTCATCGGTGGCCAGATTTAGGTGTCTACACTAAAATCATAATATAAAACACAATGAGATAAAATAAAACTTGTATTAATATTTTCATTTTACTACAAAATTATTGTCCATTACTACGAGTTGAAAAGAAACATATATAAATATAAGATAGGAAGTTCCTTCAAATATCACAAAATTCCACTCTTAGCCATAGTATCTCAAATTAGTTACAAACCCAATCATTTCCATGATGATTCTAGAAAATAAAAATAAGAGAGAAAGGGGACCTAGATTTATGACAACATGTTTCCCATTGGAATCATAAAGATAATCAATTTTAGATTAATGGGGGACCACTTCCAATATGCTTTAGGGAATCCTTATGGTATTCCAATGTTTGGGCCATCAAATTAGCCTCCTAATCAAGCTTCGATAGGCTAATAGGTAGATCATAGAAGAGTATCTCAACCTAAGTCAACAACCTATCATGGGCCTTGAGAGGGGATTCGAATTATAATTTTAACTCATTGGCCTAGATAATACATGTGGTTAATTGTATGGAAAATTATAAGATGGCCCATGATCCATACTTGTTGGCCTTTTCCACCTTCTTCTTCATTTCCACTTTGAAGTGCTCTAAGTGGATCCAAAATTTATCAAGGATGAGAAAGTTTCCATTTAGGTAGATGAATATTATGATGCTAAAATAATTATAGTAAGCAATTATTTTATCATTAATTTTATCCAAGGGATTGATGGTGGCCTATATATACCTAAGTCAATCTTCTAGATCAATCCTCAAGATCCATGTGAATGTTTGATACAAGTTTAGGTCCATGAGAAGCATGAACTTTAGCTCCAAGAACATCCCTTTGTTGATGATATCTACCATCTACTTGATTTTTTTGTCCACCTTGACAATCCCCTCTAAATATTATTGTGTTCTTTAGAAGAGAACATTGCTCTTAGAAAGATATCTAATCACCTCTATAAGGGCTGAAAATAATTACTCAAGGGTACTTTTAAATTTTCCAAATAAACTAATAAGGAATGAACTTCTCACCTAGGACTCCAATGTCTTGATTTGGTCACTCAAGTCCTCCATCAATTATTATGTGAGATCATTTATGGCCTTGATCATAGAAACTAGGTCATCTACAAGATTTTCCTCCATGGAGGTAATTCTCTTCCTTGTGAGTCAAAAGAGATCATGTTATTTAATCAATACCATAGTTTTTCCATCCTATGTGAAGGTTTGTATGATCACCCTTTTAAATTTTCTTGAGTCTTGATCAAAATTTATCTAGATATCAGGGTCCCCTTTGTAGACCACATCTGGAATTTATGCACCTAAAGCTTTGATGGGGCCTATACAATCTTTCCCTATCATTGTTCCCAAGGTTATGGAAAATGAGATAGTAAGGGTGGTAAAAGTTGAAGTGGAATGTGGAGGCATGGGTGGAGGAGGCAAAATGAGGGTGAGGAATGGAATGGGATGTATTATGGAGGGGGAAACATGGGTGCAAAGGGATGAACTATAAAATGGGAAGCCCAAATAAATTATTGGGACCTTTTTTAGTCATAGGTCATGAATACATGGGGGTCAATTACACCCATGAACTACATATTCAATATAAAAGAGGAGATTAGTTGATTAAAGTCAAGTCTTGAAAAGACCAATGTCATGAAAATGGAGGCTCATGATGGTGTTATGGGTAGAATTAGAGGATGTAGGGGTGTTTGAAGTTTAATTATCATTGGTTGTTTATAAGGATTCTACTTGGTGCCCACATGCAGGGCTATTAAACTTGAAGGGGCTACCCAGGATGAAGCTTGTAGAGGAATTACAACTATTGTTAAAATTATTGAAGTACTAAAATTTATAAGATTAGAGGAGAATAAGGCATTCATATTCATAAATGTCACTAGGGAAATTAAGACACTAAGAGGGACAAAAATCATATGATCCATTGAGATTATAAGGGAAATAGAATTGGGGCACTACTTAGGAATGTGCCCATTTGTAGAGATATCTTATGAGTAATCGATGAGGATAAAAAAATCCAATGTGGTTGAAACAAGATAAATTAGGGTTTTAGGGTGAATTTGGAGAGCCATGAAGCTTAGAGCATCAAATATTTAGAAGATAAAAAATTGTGAGGAATATAGGCACTTATAGGGGATGACATATGAGGATTCATGAGAGAGGGAGGTTGTAATTAGGTTGGAAAACTAGAAGGATATATAAGGGATTCTTAGATACACTAGAAATAAGGGTTAAATCCTTTTTGGGAATTACAAGCTGGCCTCGAGGTGGAATTTATTATAACTCTAAGATGCTTGAGAAATGAAGCACAAAATTAACATAGGGTTGGATGACCTGGGAGGTTTCTAAAGGTGAAGTAGATGCTAATACTAATGAAGTTGTATTAATAGGGATCCATTAAAAAATAAATTTAGAGAACTTCTTCTTAGTTGTTAAGATCTCAACAATAACTTGGGCTAGGTGCTTTATTCCACTATAGGTCCATCTTGTTCTCGAGATCTTTGGTAATGTATTGATTTAATATTTATATTCATCTCTACATCATTGGAAAGATTCAAGTGCATCACATCATTAGGGTGGATATTTTAGTGGTATGTCATGTTGAGTCATGCCTGATACTTCTTTCATCAATATTTTATAGGTTTTAAGAGTGCATATATAAGTTCATAAATTATAGAGAGGGTAAATTATTATATTCATGGTGATTAATGATTATAGGAAATGACAGATAGACCTTCTTCTTCCTAGCAAGGTATAGGTCTATGATGCCATTGGCTAGCTACCAAGTAATATCCCACTCTGCTAGGTGATTAGGGCCAATGTAGGGTATCTAAAGAGGACCCCCATATGTATTCCACCCTAATTATAGTGTGATATTATTAGTTCTAATAGGCATCAAAGGGAATAATTGAAGCCCAAATCTCTTGAGAAATCCTAGACATTAGATTTCATCAATGGTGAGGTACACTTGGGGTGGAAATGGTTGTATATGTCCCAAATATGGGTCAATGTTAAAAAATCATTTAAAGGAGACTTTCAATACCCAAATATAACAATGAAGAGTGTTATCAAGATGAGTGAATTACTTAGAAAGGAGGAGTTTGTGAATTATTACAATTAGTGTTTTAAGTCTATAATATAGAAACTGGAGGAGCCTCTCATTGAAAAACAACATATTGAATGGTTTATATATAGATTACTCCCATGATTCCATGCCAATATGGATGGAAATGATTTTAATACATTTGAATAAACATTAGATATGAAATTAATATTAGAATCATAGTCTTAGAGAATAGACACATATACTTTGTTAAAGGATAATGTCAAATAATTATAGTTATAAATGGAACAAATATGAATAAAACATGAGATACAAATGAATAGAGATGAGTATTTAGTACCTTAGAGTAATCATACACAACCATGGCCATGAATTTGGTGTACTATCTACTGTGTGGAGGGCCATTCTAGGACATTATACCCCCACAATGACATGATGAGAAGAGAAACAATAATAAGGTCTATACAACCACCTTTGGGCATGATATATGGGGAAATAATTTATTATAAAATATGTAGATTATATGATCAACATCCCAATAGTTATGCCCAATGATAGAAGTATCACCTCCCATAAATCAGATGATGTATTATACTAATTATATCTCATTCAATCATTATAAACATATTTTACTTGATATTGATGCACTTGCAGACATCTACGACACTATGTAGAGAAGAGTGACAATGATGTAATAAATACCCCCAATACAGTTACCCATAACCAATACTATCATACCACATCCTAGTCAAGTATATCAAATAATGTTGGTAATTCAAAAAACTCAACCCCAATACTATAATAACAACCAAGGAAGATATAGAAGAGGTAGTTAGGGTGGTTATAGAGGAGGATACTACAAAAAAGGAAAGTACCAAAGTGGTAGAGGATATAATTATAACTATAACCAGGGGTATAATCATGAGAGACCTCCCCCAACATACTACAAATTTAAGAATATTGGACATATTTCTAAGAATTGTGAAGAACAACCACAAGTAAGTGTGGGGTTTGACATGAAAAGGGGACCCATGACTCATTCTCATGCCTCTAATCAGGGCAATTCTATAAAAATGGTAGAACAAAAAACTAAAGAACTAGAAAATCCAACACCTAAGAAAGGGGATAAACATGTATAGAAAATAGCCAAGGGATAAGATACAAAAGGATGGTATAATAAAATTCATTATGGAAAAAAAGAGTAGAGGATAATATAAAAGGTGGGTAGTTCATCCCAAAGAACATCTATGGTTAAACAGATTAGACATTGTTAAAAACTATAAAGGATCAAAAAGAGAGACCATGGAAGAAGGCTCTTTCCATTATGAATGATAATTTACAATTGCGAGTAGAAATAACCACTAGAAGTGACATGAAGACTAATAAAGCAAAATAAGTACTAATTGATTCTAGTATAGAATTAGACATAGAAGAGGAAGGGGATAAATCTAACATAAATGAAAATGATAGAATTATTGATAAAAGTAGAAGGATAATAACATAAAAACTAGATAAGGATAAGCTTAATATCATTTATTTTAATGAAGAACAGGTTGTATATTTAAAAAGGATAATAAAAATAGTTGAGAAATAAGAACTCCTAATCAAACTTACCCAATTCTTTTATTATTAGAATAAATAATGTAGGGAACACCACGTACAAAGAGTGGAGAAAACTAAACAAAAAAAATAAAGAAATTTTTTTTATGCACAAACTGAAAATGGAATAAAATTGCAATTTTTTGGATATTGAAATATATGGCCAATAAGTAAGAAAAAAACTATTAGATCTTAGTGCAGATATAAATTTATTATCATGGAACATGCGAGAAATATTGGGGAAACCATAGTTGCATGTGGTAGCATATGGCATTGCCAAGGCTAATGTCACTCTGTGGTCACCCATTGACACGTTATAAAATGTGGAAGTTAAATAAGGTTGATTTTGAGGTCATTGAAATGTACAATACCAACTATCCAACACTACTAAACCTAGAATGGTTCATTGATTGCAATTGATCACTAAACTTTGAAGAATAGGAAATCACATTTGAAAAAAAGGGGTTACTAGTTCAATTATCATTAGAGGTAGGAATGATAACATCATGGTTAGAATAATTATGGTCAAAATATGAGGAAAACAAATTTGATAATCTTTCTAGGGTGTACACTTTGAAAAATATTGTTAAGATAGATGATGACCCATAACCTAATGATAAGGGATAATTGATAGTTGAAGAATAATAAGATGAGACACCCTCAAGAAATGAAATTAAGTCCTTTATTTATAAGAATATATAAATAAAAATTCATAAATTATTTTGTATAAGGAAATTACCCAAAAAAATAAAAATGCCATTGCACTATAAAATCCATCACTGCAGAGAAGAAGATCTCACCACATTAAATGAGATTCACATAAATGTTAGAGGTACAATCACTAAGAGGGGGGATGAATCAGTGAGACCAAATACTCCAAATTTATTTTTGATCTTTAAAAATACTTCATTAGCTACCACAAGAATTCATGAAGCATAAACATCATTCATAGCAATGAGAAAGAGAGACAATATAAGATCAATCACATAACACATGACATACATGGGAAACCCTCTTAGGGAATAAAACCTAATGGAACCTAAAATTGGAATACTATCTTATAATAAAAATAACCAATTTATACCATCTATAAATGACCAAAGAACTAAAATCCATATTTAGTTAGACTACAATCCCATAAGGTGTTGACATACCTGTTTAGCTGAGCTATAACAACAACTAGATGTTTTAGAAAGTTTCACCTTACAAGGAAGATGTAACCACCTTAGATGTTGAGATGCCATAACAACACCTATGAATGCATCCATATTTACAATGATGTCTTCAACACCTGATGATGGACCTTTGATTAACACTCTTCATCTTCACTTATACTTGATCAATAAAATCTCTATTTTTCCAACATAATTGTGACCTACAGGTCATAAAAATAGTCCTCAATTTTTTATTATCTTCAATTCATCCTTATGGAAATCTAACCCTCCTTTTATACCCAATTCACACACACAAATGTCTCACCAATATCTACTTAGTCTCTTGCAAAAAGTCTAGAAATCATCAACTTTGATTTCACTATTTGTAGGGCATACTTGATAATCATCACCTTGGTCAGCCATTAGGCATGTCTTAAATCTTAATATATATATCATATGAATACATAGATCAAAAAAATCTTCATAGGTTGGACATAGAATTTATGGGTCACCCTTAAGTAGATACACCTTTAAATAAGGCCCTTGTAGCTCTTATAGGTCTCATGGAGACATATTCACCCATTTAACACACCCTCAAGTAAAACAATAACACAAAAACACTTTGAAATATATTGGTACACTCCTTATATCCCATATGGCATACTCAAATAATCATATTAATCTTATCTCACCTTTTCATATGCTCAAATACTTAAACACTGATTGACCTAGTATATATGAACACCATGAATGAATACACAATCAACTTCTTAAGCATTATTCATACTTAAGGTAGATTTATCACACCTCCAAAATACATATTGATCATTATAATAGAGTCTAAAAAATTTCCCAACAGCTAAGTCATCATGAGACATTGAAACAAAATCAACACAAGCTCAAACATACTTCTTGGATTACTTCCAGAACATATATGAAAACACAATCAACTTTAGAGCTTAATAACTATGTTTGTACACACTTTCAAATCTTTAAATCTATATTTTTATATTTTCCTTGAGTCATCTATAAGTTAAATTTTTATTTCATGAGAAAATTCATCTTGGATCGAAAGTTATGACCCAAAAACTATACATGGGTTTTTCCTTTGCAAACTCAAATATAAACGGTCACAGTTAAACTTCAAACATAATACTCACATCTTGTGTCCTCTCAAATTTGAATCATTATTGTATCATTGATCTTGTCTAAAATTTAATGCATAGGCACAAAATCTCAAATGTTAAACCTTAGTCACATTGACCTCATCTCATGTAATCTAGTATATTTAACTCAATGTGATTTGTCGATCTCTGTAGATCAATCAGGGCTTTAACTATCAACACTCATCATTCCATCAATCTATACAAACACCCACTCACCATTGGATCTTTATCCTATACCGTTTCTCAATCATTAAACATCATAAACCTATCCTCATCTTGTTGCTTCTTGACTTCTTGGAGTAATGCACACCATCGATCTTGCTCAAAATTTAACTTGTGAAAAAATGACTATGTATTGGAAACTTGCTTATGTGCCTAAGTAGCCATTTTTTAACCTTAATAACTTCTTCTACACTTATATGCATGATATCAAATTTGAATCATATGATCTCCTTATATGGGAGAATCCAACAATGTGATAAACTACTCCTAGATCCTTCATGCATGTGAGATATAACATCATTAAAACACCTTCTCAAAATCTTCTGTCACAAACCCAATTATGTCAAAAAATTATTTGGAAGGCAAATTTGAACAAGCATATGTTTTGATGTACTTCATTGCATAATTTAAATTTTAGATCCAATCAACTAGGATCAAAACTAAACAAACCCATATGATCAATTTCTCTTGACACCTTCACACATGAAAGATATAACATCATCAAAATTCCTACTCAACTTTCCTTGTCACATGCAAATTTGGCTATGGAAAAACATAGTCAAACTACTTGGGAGCCCAACTTTGCATATGCATATCTTTTTGATGTACTTCATCACATCATATGAAATTTAGTGAAAATAAAATAGGCACAAAAATTAACAAGACCATATGATAATTTTATCTTGAAACCTCCATGCATGCAAATTTTGACCTCATCAACATTCTTACTTAGTTGTACTTGAACCCTTTTACAAATTTGGCTAAGTATGGGAACTTAGTGAATTCAATCTGAGAAGCCAACATTGTACCCTCATATCTTTGATCACATTTCTATGCATTAATTAAGATACAGTGCATAATAACTATGGACTAATGTGATCACAACCATATGACCAACTCCCTTGGACTCATTCCTATGTGGAAATGGTGATGTCATGAAATTGCCTACTCAAATTTTTTTCCATTAGACCAAAATGTCTAGGTGAAAACAATGATCAACCAAATAAAATCCAATCATGCACACAAGCACTCTAACTAGCATGGGCCTCTGATAGGAGCCCTTACACATCCTCAATACTCCATACTCATCCTTGAACATCTCTAACCATGCCAAAGGTAAAGATGAACCAATCATACTTCAGGCATACTAAGACAATCACATTACACACTTTGTCATTGCCACATAGACTATCAAGGCACTTCATCCACTCTCTAAGACACCTCCATGACATTACTATGACATCATTATGACAACTCTCCAATAGTCTCCCCCTTTGTCGTTGTTTTCAATAACCATCATATAGCAATATACAACTCACTTTATCTCTCTTCAAACACTCCCATAATAGGAACTTTCTCCCATGTTGACACAATGAAAAAGTGAGCACAAAATAATCTTGAGTACCTAAAAATACCATAAATTAGGAAAGTACCACCTTAAATATATGATACAAACTCCCCCTACCTTAAGCCTACCTCTTCTTATCTTGACAACTTCCTCTTGTTTGATGGCAACACTCTCTTCAACTAGGCACTACAACCAATGAAGAAAAAAAATACAAAACCATATAAATATAATGGAACACATAAAGAATAATATAATAGGGACTCCCCCTAAGAACTCTGAGAAATTTCACCTTCTGAGCATCTTCAGATCTCCACACACCATGAAGAATCACCACGTATGCTTACTAGCATTCTCTCTTAAACTACCATAAGGACCACTAACAAAACATCATGCCACTCACCAAATAGGAAACATGCAATAAACCAACTTGATAATTAACCTTGAAACACACATACCTTGTTCTTTGGGAAAAACTGATAAAAAAACACTCTTTTTCAAACTAGGTCTATCTAATCTCCTTGTAGCCCTACCTAAAACTTGTAGATCTCATAATTTTTAGTAGACACATATTCAAGACCTAAAAATTCATATCTATATCACTCTCATATGCCCCCTCAAACATACAAAATTTATAACATCAAGTTCATCCTTTGTAACATACTTCACAAACCTAATAGCCAATTAACCCTCCATATTGATAAAACTTGAATAATTTGAGAATGACAAACCTTCAATTCTATGTGAAGCTTGATTTTACCACACATTTGGCCCATTAAAAATATTAATAATCCTTAGACCTTAATACATAAGGAAAACTACATTTTTATCAAAAGCCAAAACCCTACAATCTCAAAATAAATAGGGTCAACAAACCTATTTCTAGTCAATACGCACCTATGAAATTACTTGTACACTTATAGACACATATCACACACTTATAGACAAAGATTTTAGCTTCCAGATCTTTAGGAACCCATACATCCTATAACCCATTTTAGGCCTACTTACTCATAAGCCAAAAACTGAAAAAACTAAGATCACTCAAAAATATTCAATTGACACATACATACCTTCAAACCTAAAAAGCACCTAGATCTCATCATAAAAAAGTGCATAAAACTTTCTAAGAATCAAACTCTTCTTGATATTTTCATCAATCTCATTAATCTACCTAGAACCACCCATTTTGACTTTGTACTATAGTTCCTTCACAAACTAATGGAGTAAACTCATGAAGTTATTTCTCCCCCTTAACCAATGACCTTATAAGATCAATAAAAGTCTTTTTACAAATTGGCATTATGATCTTGAGCCAAAAAACTTTCTTCTCCACTGAAGGGAGTCTCTTAAGAAGCATAGATAGAGACCTACTTCACAATGTCTTAAAACAATGTGAAATTAGGAGTTTCTCATAACTCCTCATATTCCTTCTTCTCATTGGTCATTTAATAATTTTAATTCTTCTTCTTCTTCTTCTTCTTATGCTTAATATAATAAACATGCTCAACCCTTACAACATTATACTTTTATTCTAGAATTATATTGACAATACATGGAGATAACAAAGATTTATGACATACCTTTTTATCTAAAAAATCCACATTGAAACTTAGAACCTCATCAATAGGCACAAAAAATTGATTTTATTTACATGATACATGATCAACAACAATAATATGTTCACTTAGATCCATACATACCTTAGGACTAGCCTAAACCAATATCTTGGTCTTCTCCTTGAGCTTGAACTCTTCATTCTCAACATGAGAAAATAATGAGACCTCTTGGTACTCTTTAAATTTTGAAGCATTCTCCACGATAAAAAATAAATTAGCTAGACCTGCATTCTTATCATAACTCACATTTGTCACCTTTGGCTTCCATGTGTTAACATGCTTTCTTTCTTGCACTCTAGGAGCTTGATTAAACCTATTCTGACTTATAGATTTTTGCTTATAGAACCTATCAATGTGACCTCTTTATTCACAATTGTATCACACCATATTCCTTGATGGAAACAAAGTTTTTTTACCATGTTTGGATATAAACATGTCATATGTCCTTTTTCATGATAAACAAAATAACCTTCCCCTTTTGAATAGGACTCACCTTGTCTAATCTTATGTGGATAATGGTTTACAAAATGTCCCACATCAATAAAATTGAAGCACATAATTTTCTTGACTCCTTTTAAATAATGACCCCCATCATATTCTTATGCAAAATCATTCATAATAGGTCACTTTCATTCTCTATCCCTATGACCAAATTGATTACACGTATAAAAGTAACCATTGAATCTTACATACCCCATAAAATTTAGCTATTTGATCTGATTTGTCTTCATTCTACCAGTACCTTTAGTCCTTATCTAATTATTTGTCTTCAAAGTATGATTGCCTTGGTTCACATTAGTCATCATCTTGTCTTAAGTAACATTCTTTTTTTCTTCTTCATATCCAAGACTAGTTCTATCACTAACATGATCTCTTTTCAAATCTCACAAATGACTTCACCTTACTAGATGTATTCTCTAATTCAAATTTCAAAGACTCATTTTTAGAATCATACCTTCAATATTCTTCTTCTTTGGATCTTATAGTTTTAGACATAGATTCTAACTTATAATTAAGACGCAAGACATCACCTTCATGATCCTTAGAGTATTCAACCAATCTTGCCTCAAATATAATGAATTCCTCCTCATATTCCTTGAGTTTAGATTTCATCTTCTTATTGATCTTCTTCTCAATCTTTAGTTCTTCAAGATCATTCATTAAAATAGTCTCATAGTCCACCTTGTCTTCATCACTATCTAAATCACTCCAAGTAGACACCTTCTGATGTGAGCAACTTCCTTCCTCAGCTGTGAAAAGAGATTAATCTTTCGTAGGACCATCATAATTATGAGCATATTTTGAGTCACTATATTCACTCTTATCTAATGAGCTACAATCTTCTTTGGTGTAGATACTCTTCTTATTTTTGAAGGACTTATTCTTATCATTAAGCTTTTTGAATCCTTTCTTCCTATATGTCTTCTTGTCATCATCTTGGCACTCACCATGATATTCATCATCTTTCTTCTCATGCTTATGAGGTCACTTATGATCAAAATGTCATATCTCTTCACAATTGAAACATTTGAAGGGTAGTTTACCCTTATACTTACCTGAACTTGTGTTTAATCTCCTTGTAATCAAAGCAATTAGTTCATCTCATTAATGTCAGATATGTCATTCTATTTGGATTTATTACCTTGGAACTTATTCTTAGGATTCATATCTATCTTTAATGTAGCTTCCTTCTTTGGTGGTATATCATCATTTATTATCATCTCATAAGCAATAAGGGTGCCATGCAATTGATCCATATTCAACTAAGTAAGATCATGATTCTCTTCTATAGAAGATAATTTTAGATCAAAATTGAGAGATAAATACCTTAATACCTTTTGGAATATATTTTCCTCTTCAAGATTCTCTCCAAGACCTCTAATGATGTTCACAGTCTCATCAACTCTATACAAAAAAGATGCCACATAATCTTCTTCCTTCATCTTGAGACTTTCAAATTCCCTTCTATGAGTCTACAACATAACAAGCTTAACCTTTGAATATCCTTCAAAAATGATCTTCATTTTGTCCCAATCTCCTTATCAGATGTAAAGTGTATTACCTTGGTGTATTCAATCTCTAAAAGACCACATTTGATATCATTCATAGCCTTGAAATTATTCTCAAACAACTTCTTGGCTATAGCACAAGATGGAGGAATAATAGGAACAACATAACCATCCAAAATATATTGTCATACATCAATCCCTAGGGACATAATATATGTCCTCATCCTTGCACTCCAAAAATAACAATTAGATTCATTGAACATCAGTGCTTGGTTAGAAGATACACCTCCTTGATGACTACCCATATTTTATCTTAGATCACCTTCAAGCTATTAAGCCTTGACCAAAGGACCTACTATGATACCAATTATTAGAGGTACAATCACTGAGAGAGGGGGGGTGAATCAGTGATCCCAAATAATCCAACTCCAATTATAATATTTACAAATACTTAATCAACTACCACAAACATTCATGAAGCATACACATCATTTATAGCAATGAGCAAGAGATACAATGCAATATCAATCACATAACACATGACATATGTGGGAAACCCTCTTGGGGAATAAAACCCATTATAACCTATAATTGGACTACTATTATATAATAATAATAACCAATTTAGAGCATCTTAAAATTATCAAGGAACTACAATCTCTATTTCGTGAGACTACAATCCCACAAGCTACTACCACACCTATCTAGCTGAGCTACAACAACAACTAGACCTTCTAATAATTTTTACCTTGTAAGCAGTATATAACCACCTTAGATTTTAAGATGTTAAAATAAAAATTATGAACACATTTACCTTTGCACTAATGTATTCAACACCTAATGATGGACCTCTGATTAACACTCTTCACCTTCACTCATACTCAATCAATAAGATTTGTATTATATCAAAAAAATTATGACCTATAGGTCATAACAATAGTCCTAAATCTATTTGTCTCATCATCTCATCCATAGGGTACTCTACCCCTCCTTTTCTTCCTAATTCACACATACAAGATTCTCACCAATCTCTCCTTATTCTCTCACACAAAGTCTAGAAATCACCAACTTTGATTTTACTATTTATAGAGCATACTTGATAATCATCACTTTGTTAAACCATTAGGCTTGTATTAACCCTTAAGACATCTATCATATGAATACATGGCTTAAAAAAATATTCATAGGTTAGCCATAGCATTTATGGGTCACCCTTAAGTAGCTACACCTTTAAATAGGAACCTTATAGCTCTTATAGGTCTTATGGAGACCTATTCACCCATTTAGCACACCCTTGAGAAAACCAATAACATAAGACCAATTTAAAATATATGAGTCCACTCCTTATGTCCCTTTTAACATCCTCAAATTATCACATTCATCTTAGCTCACATATGTGTATACTCAAATAACTCAAACACTGACCTAATGCACATGAACATCATGAATGAATACACAATCCACTTGTTAATAATTGTTCATACTCAAGATAGATTTATCACACCTCTAAAATACATAAATATCATCCTCATGGGGTCTAAAAAACACCCTAATAGCTAAGTCATCATGAGATATCGAAACAACATCAACACAATCTCAAACATCTTACTTGGGTTACTTGAAGAATATATATGAAAACATAGTCAAATTTGAAGCTTCATAAATATGTTTATACACAATTTCAAATATTCAAATCTATATTTCCAAATTTACCTTAGAGTCCTCTAAATTTTTTATTTTTATTAAATGAAGAAATTCATCCTAGATCTAAAGTTATGGCCTAAAAACCAAACATTGGTTTTTCCTTTACAAATTCAAATATTCAAATACAAATGGTCACATTTAACCTCTAAATGCAATGATCGAATCTCATGTCCTCTTAGATTTGGATCAATGCCACACTATTGGTCTTGTTTGAAATTTAATTCATAGGTACTAATGCTTAAACATTAAACCTCAATCACTTTGACCTCATCTCATGTAATCTAGTAACTTTGACTCAAAACACTCCATTGATCTCTCCAAATTAGTCAGGTCTTTAACTATCAATTCTCACCATTTGATCAATCTATATGAACACCCTCTCACCATTGGATTCTTATTTTTTCCCTTTGCTCAATCATTAAACATCATGTACATGTCCTCATCTCACTACTTCTTGACTTTTTAGAGTAATGCACACCATTGATCTTGATCAAACTTTAACTTGTGAAAACATGATTATGGGAACCTTACTTATCTACTATAGTGTCCATTTTTTAACCTTAATAACTTCCTCTATTCTTATATGCATGATCTTAGGTTTGGACCATATGATATCCTTACATAGAAGAATCCAACCATGTGACAAGCTGCTCCTTAAACCTTTGCATGTGTGAGATATAATTTAATTAAAATTCCTTCTCAAAATCTCCTATCATAGAGCCAACTATGTCAAAAATCTACTTGGGAGGCCAACTTTCAACAAGCATATCTTTTTATGCACTTCATCGCATGATCTAAAATTTAGCACAAATCAACTAGGATCAAAACTAAACAAACTCATATGATCAGTTTCTATTGACACCTTCACATGTGTAAGATATAAAATCATCAAAATGCCTACTTATCTTTCCTTATCACATGAAAATTTGGCTAAGTATGAAAAAACATAGGCAAACTCCCTGGGATCCCAAATTTTCATATGCATATCTTTTGACCCACTTCATTGCATGATCTAAAGTTTTGTGAAAATAAAATATGAACACAAATGAACAAACCCATATGATAATTTTGTCTTGACACCTCCACATGTGTGGATGCTAACCTCATCAACATGCTTACCTAGCTCTAATTGAACCATTTTGTAAATTTGGTTAAGTATGGGAACTTGGTGAATTTTGTTTGAGAATCCAACTTTACACCCTCATATCTTTGATCATAGTTTGATGCATGAATTTATATCTAGTTCATAAAAAATAGGGACTAATTTGATCACAACCATATAACAACCTCCCATTGACTCATTCCTATGTGGCAATGGTGATGTCATCAAACTACCTACTCATATTTTTTGCCACTGGACTAAAATGTTTGGATGAAAATAATGATCAACCAATTAAAATTCACTCATGTAAACAAGAAATATAATCACCATTCACCTCTGATAGGACCCCTTTCACATTATTAATACTCCATACTCATTTTTGAACATCTCTAACCATGCCAAAGATGAATATCAACCAATCATACTAAGACAAACACATTGCAAACTTTGTCATTATCACATAGAATATCAAAGCACTTCATCCACTCACTATGACACATCCATTACATCACCATTACATCTCTTCAATAATAATAAACTATCAAATTTTATGGGTAGAGGTCTAGTTAATGACTACTTACAAAAAATGATGAGTGTATTTACTCAAGAGGAAATACATATGAAATATATTGATTATACACTCACCATTACTATCACAATGTGGTGGAAAAAACATAAAACCACCATTCATAATTATAAAACCTTATGCATACTACTCAGAACAAGTTTTATGCAATTATAAATCTATTTCCTTAAGATAACATATTATACAATAAATATAGAAACACGATAACATGTCTAAACATGTGAAAAATATGGAAAGTAAGTGGTGAGATAGATATATGCCTATGGGAAAATATATTTTTTTGTATATTTGATGCAATCCCAAAATCATGGTACCTTCACCAACAAATGTGAAAAGGGACAAATACATGGGCAGACTTGAAAATGGATTTTTATAGAATGTTCAACTTTTAGGATCTAGATACTAGAGTGTGTAGTGCACTGCAAAATATTAAAATGTTCTTATTCATGGAAGAATTGATAGAAAAAAAATCATCCAAAATAAAAATGGAAGAAATACCATTAGTCTATCTAGATGACTAGGAAAAAATTGGAACCTTTCATGAGAATTACTAAACACCATAAGAAGAAGTACAATAATAAAAGAACGATAGCATATGGCATATTATCAAAAAATTACTAAGCATGAAGAGGATGATGAGTAAAAATATAAAAATCAATGTCGTGGAAGGTGAAAGATAACTTCTTGATACTGTATAGGATAAAAGAAAATATTTATACCAACAACTCAAAATTATGGAGGAGAATATTTCCATAGAAAACCAAAAATGGCAAAGTTATGAAATTATTGGGACAAATGGGAGGTAGATAAAGTCCTTAAATTACTAAGGGAATTGGAAGATTTGTTTGGACAAACATTTACTAAACTCAAAGGCATAAAGGAGGATGTGGGTACTATGAAGATTCAATTTTAAAAAAATGCTAAATTACTGTAGAAACATCCATACATGCTAAATCCTAATGTAAATGAAAAAGTTAAGGCCCAATTGGATAAAATGCTAACTAAGGGTATTATAACACTAGTATAATATAATGAATGTAAAATTACTATGGTAATACAAAATAAGAAAACTAGTGAGATATGTATATGCATTGATAATAAGGAACTCAATAAGGATTGCTTACATGACCCATTCCATGAGGAAATATTAGAAAATGTTGTAGGTAGAAAGGTATATTCCTTCACCTCACTGACGAAATATTGAAAAATGTTTCAAGTAGAGAGGTCTGTTCCTTCACCAATGGATTCTCAAGATACCATTAGGTTAGGATAACACTAGAAGATAGGCCAAAAACTACATTTGCCATGGAATGGGGATCTTTCATGTATATACCTATGCCATTTAGATTGAATAATGTAACAATATTATTTTTTTTGCATAATGGTGAATTCCTTTAGAGACTTTATTCATGAAATTTTATAAGTATTTTTATATGATTGGATATTTTATGGGTTAATCAAAGACCGTGTACAAACTCTAAGAATGATGTTTCAGAGATGCATGTAGCTGAACATTTCACACAATATCAAGAAATACATTTTTTATACCTACTTTAAAACATCATATGTAGAGGAAGATTGATGGTAGATCCACTCAAAATTTTCATAATCATTAGCTTACCATTACCCAAGTTATAAAATAAGGTTTATACAATATTGGGATATACTAGATATCATCACTAGTTTATAAGCAATTATATAGTTATCAATGCTCCCATAGAAGAATTGTTGGAAAATTGGAATAATCAACATTAGATTGGTCAAGAAAATGCTAGGAATATTTTGATACACTAGAAAATAAGATCATAAATGATCCAATATTAGTTTTTATAGATTGTAAAATTCCATTTCATGTAGATGTCATGCATCAGGGATTACAATAGGGGCAGTCTCCTAGCATAACCACAGGGGAATATAGACTAGCCAATTTCCTTTACTAGTATAAAATTAGCAAGATAAGAAAGGAAATACTCCAAAATAGAGAGGGATGCACTTGCTATGGTCTACATGGACAAAATTTTAGATATTACTTATTGGCAACCCCATTTACATTCTTTATAGATATTGAACCACTTAAATATCTAATAAATAGACCAATAATACAAGGGAAAATCTACCTCTAGCTCATGTTGTTCTAGGAATTTGACTTTAATATTATGGTGAAACCTATGAGATATAATAATGGTCTTGATTATTTATCTAGAATAATAACAATAAAATATGTAGGACCAATTGAGGATGAGTTTCTCAGAGATCACTTCTTCTACCTAGAATTAGTACCTAAGGACATGAAAGGTTTTTTTAAAATTTTATTTAGTAGAGAGTTTTTTGAGGAATATATTACATTATAAAAGAAAAGATTGATGATTTAGGCATTTCCTTTCACACTGATTAAAAAGGTGTTGTATAAGAAAGGAAATATGAAGTGTTATAGAGCTTAACATTACCACATGAAATACATAATATCTTAAGAGAGTTGCATGATAGAATTAAAGGAGGCCATAACTTGGGAGAATATACAAGAAATAAAATACTATTAACATGCCTCTAGCGGCCATCATTTTTTGAAGACACACATAAGTATGCAAGAATTTGTGATATTTGTCAAAGATTGGGTAAACCAAATGATAGAGATCAGATGCCCCTTTGCCTAGTTTTGGTGGTAGCCAACTTTTAAAATTGTCTAATTGATTTTATCGATCCTATCAATCCTGTGGTGAGGGAAAAAAATCTAGATTCATTATCGTTAAAATATAATATCTCACAAGGTGGAAAGAAGCTATTTTAACAAAGGACTATACCATAAAGACATATACAAAATTCATGTATGAGAACATAATTAAAAGGTTTAGATTCCATTTGAGCATAATGAGTAATAAAGGAAATCCTGTTGTCAATACAACAATTATATAATTACTAAAATATTTCTTAATATAACATCACAAAAGCACTCCCTACCATCCAAAAGATAATGAAAATTTTGAATCATCTAATAAATTATTGTAGAAAGTACTGACAAAAGTATGTAACAATGAGATAGGGTATTGGGATATAAAGATTCCAATGATCTTACGGGCTTATCACACTACTTACAAATGATTGAGTAAATATTTTCCCTTCCATATAGTCTATGGATTAGAAGTCATGATGCCAATGGAATACACAATACCAAGTTTAAGTCCTGTGGTCAAATTTTAGATGAATGTGAATGATTATATTCAATAAAGATTGATGGAATTAGAAAAAACTAGATGAAAAAAGGTTTTTAGTAGAATTTAACCAAACATAATAAAAGAGGTTAAAAAAGAATGGCATAATAGGCAAATAAAGATAAAATAATTTCATGTTGGAGACAAGGTGTTACTCTATGACATTAACTATAAAAATCTGAGCAAGTTGAAAAAAGTTGGCTTGGACCCTAAATAGTAAAAAGTATATTGAATTCAAGCATAAATAAATTTATAAACACTAGCAGGGAACCTGAGATAAGGTTTTATAAATGATGTTAAATTTAAACTCTACACTATAGATAACTATGATGTAGGGTGGTAGAATAATCAAGTCAAAAATTTACAAGGTGACACTATCTTTCCATCCCAGTGAATTTATAGTATAAGGTACCATGGTACCCTAAGCTAGATGTTTAAGTTTTTCATCATAGATTATGTTACCTTCCTATTAGGATAACACTATCCTCCCATCCAAGGAAGTTGAAAAAGGCTACTGGTGTACCCAAAACAGAGATGTATTGGCAACTAGTTATCTGATGCTAACATAAAATAGTAGTGGGACACTTTTACCATAAAAGGGATAGGAAGTAAAAAAGGAAAATAAATAAAAAATAAGGAAAAATCAAACATTAATATTGCATTGACTAAAATGTACATTATAGTAAGAGAAAAAATGGAAATACTAAAGAAAATAATATTATTGTATTCCACAAAAAGATAAAATTAAAAATTACAATTCATGGGTCTATAGTTTATAATAATGCATGGCATTGAGAAATAATATTAGTACATATTAAAATAAGTTAACATATGTATCTAGACATATAAAATACAATCACTAGGGAAAAAGGTATCAAACATAGGGATAACTAAAGGATGGGAAAGAAAAGGTAAAATGAAACTATGAGCCTTTGGCATTAGATTTCACACAGTGGTAAAAATTTAGGAAATTTTATGAAATATTTTAGTTTTAATTTCTTCTATGAGGTGATGAAATGATAAATACAAAAATATGGGGTCAAGATATATATTGGTATATGATGGTAAGTGTACATAGGGAATAAACACTATATTTATTAAGAAGATTCATTGTAACTTAGTATTGGATACCTAAAACTAAGATATATTAGTAGTAGGAAGAGGCACAAAGATAGAGAGATGAGAAAAGGAAAATTTTAACAATGGTGTGAAATATGACATAATGGTAATATAAAATCCTCATACAAGATCAAAATAGTCACTACTATCCTCTATAGGTTAACAAAATGATTAGTAAGGAAAGGTGTCTTAGAGACAATAATCATGCCAATAAGAGAAATAATGGAATCAAGATATTAATCAATGATATAAATAATACACATCGGTAAGAAAATAGGATAGTAGAGGATCAAGAAAACTTGAATTAGTCTTTGTAGTTATGTAAATCATGATATAGAAAAATACACATCTATGAAAGAAATAAAAAACTAGTGGAAACATAGATGGGTGTAATAAGACTAACAATAATACATATATCTTCTAAAAATGGAAATTTTAATGAACTAATTAATGATAATTTATGAATACTAATAAGCAGATATATGGTGGGAAGCAGAAAATGCAAGACATCTACCAAAATTGGTGAATAAAGAGATGAGAATGAAATAAATACTTGATGAGATATATACTAATGGAAAATAAAGTGAACTAAGGGAGATTAATGGTGATAATACATGTGATTTAATGGATTAAATGACTTAACATGATTAATGGGTGGATCAAGAAGATTATAAATCAAGGATTTGGCTAATTATAAAAATTAAAAAATCATCCAAGCATCAAAACTCTAAAAAATGTTTGGATAAAATTTCATACCTTGTTAGTTACTAATTTTACCAATGCAAATAATAAAAATTACTCAAGTAGTCATAATTTAGAAATTAAGTAGCCTAAGTATAAGAAGCAATCCATCAAATTAGAGACACCAAACATAACATGCATATTTTTGAAAGTTATTAATCTGGTCGCACATGTAAAATACATATATAGATACATCAAGGTACATTTGACAAAAAATGATCATATGAAATTGGAATTGAAGAGAATTACCAGGATGTAATTAAACCCTCAAAATCAATAGTTGGAGTATAAACTAGAATATAGAGTTATTCCATAAATGAAATTAGATGTTTGGTGTCAATTTCCATATTTTGGGTTGATGTCAAGTATGACTAAGGTGATACTAAGTATGGAACATGGGTATATCTTATATCTAGACCAATAGTATTGCATCACCCCTAAAATGATTAAAAAACTAACTTGCCTCCTACATAAAGGGAAATATACCCATAATTATGACATAAATACCAAAGCATCAGCTCCCTAGTTTCAATGATGGATATAAAGTCAATTACATGGATGTATATATTCATATCATGAAGGATGTAACAATTATATTCACCATAAAATCTATCAATTGGAAATTTTATTAAAAAAATAGATACAACTCTACAATGTTAAGGATCATGTAAATTTCATATGACATGGTCTTTACCAGTATGCAATATGACTTGGAAACCACACTATATGAATAATTCATGGAGAATATACAAAAGATAAAGAAAGGTAAAACTATTCAAGACTTTTATTACAATTATTTATTAATATTAATTACAATTTAATTTACCAATACTATTTTAGGGCATGAGGGAAGGGGAAAATAGAATTCAGACACACCCATAGGATCTCAAATTATTGAGGTAATGAAAGGTATCCCCCATAATAAAATAAGAAAAACACTTCTTACAATGAGAAAGGGAAATTAGGAGTATGGTAGAAGGAATGTATATAATATCGATGGAAATTATTTATATATACTTTATAGAGGTCAATTTTTTAGTAGATATAAAAAAAATGTTTAGTGAGCCATTCATTAAGAAACTTGTGCCTCTCCCACCTCTACCCTATAAGGATATAGATGAACAAGCTGAGATAATGATTATTAGGGCTAGGAGCATCCCACCAGACCCAAAATCAAAATATTTTTTAGTGAGATGGGGGGCAGTTCTCAATAAGAGGAATAAGAAGAGGAGGATAATCTTAGTGAAGTTACAATACCAATAGGAGGAACAAAGGTATATAAACCTCAATTTGGTATTTATAAATCTTTAAGACCCAATAAATAAGTTATAGAGTTAGGGGATTTGAATGTGGAAGAGGAATATGAAGAAGAGGACACAACCGTATTTATTATCAAAGACTCCACCACAGGTGAATAATTGGGGGAAGAAGATATGGTAGATAAGGGTAATTCATCCTACACACTTAGGCAAATAAAAGCCTCACCGAGGGGAGACCTATCCTCATAATCAAAGAGAAAAATCCATCTTATAGAGGAACTTGAGACATCTCCCACTAAATCTCTATTTTCTATAAATTTCTTACTATAAATGAGTGGGAAGAAAAGAGGAAGGATCCAGTCCCAATAAGAGAAACATAAAGGAAACAAAAAATAGAAAGCAATAAAATCCAAGGCCAAGAAGTTAATAATCAAGTTAGATTTAGATCCCTTGGAGGAAAGGGACACCATAAAATTGAATAAGACATATAGAATTAGGTGACTATTGAGGTCCCAAATATGAATACTTTTTTAGGTGTGTGCAACAATAAAGAGGGATTAATAAGTTGGGTAGCTTATATAAGAATGTGGATACCACAGGGTAAAATAGGGTAATAAGGGAAATTATGGACTATGTGACACTTATTCCATATATTTATATTACATCATAGATAAAGATCCTAGAATAATTTAAAAAAATATTTAATAATACCATTGATAAAAATAAGGAGGCCAAAGTCAGTATTGAAAAATACACAGAAGAAGCCTTGAGGAAAATTATTTTAGGATCATCTATGTCTCTTGCTAACCAATATTAACTATGATAAATCCAAAAAAAGAATTAAGATATAATAAAAATTATACCTAATTTTTTAGGCCCTATAAAATAAAAACAATTAGAAAAGGCTAAAGCATTAGAGGAGGAGATGATTCAAAAATGCAAACAATTAGAATAAGAACTTGAGGAAGAAGATAAGAAAATTCAAGAGATTATGGCATTAGATACATAATAAGAAAAAAAATATTGGAGAAATAAAAATTATATAAAGAAGAATTATAAAATAAGTAATGAGAATTGGAGGAATAAATTAGGAGAAAACTAGAAGCTAAAAAAATTGACGCATAGAATATTGAGGAAGAAAATAAAAATCAAGAACATGAAGAAAATAAAAATGAGGAATAAAAACATAAAAAATTTATGAAGAATAAGAAAATATGAAAAAATAATATTAAGATAAAAAATAAGAAAATAGAGGAAACAAAAAATGAAAGGAGACTAGATGAAAAAAAAAAGCAAAATTTATCTAAATTCAAAAAGAAAAAAAGAAAACCAAAATTAGGAATTATAAAGGAAGAGACAAAAAGAATAAACAATTGTTCTATAGGAGAATGGGAAGGAGAAGGAGATGAGATAAATAACATATGATATCACCCAAGACATTATATTAGGCACTTTGGTCATATTGGGGGGAAGCCAAAGAGTTATTAAAACTCCTATGGATTTGGTAACTCGGATCAAAGCAAAATCAGGCAAATATAAATAGAAAACATCCACCATTTTAATGCCATATAGTTTTCTCCAACTAGATGAAGGAGGAAAATTTGAAGTGGAACTAAAAAACTTAACCACTATTGATAAACAAATGGTGGGCCAAATTTTAATTCAAAATGTTAGAGGAGATTAGATGATGTGGTGTGTTACTTTAGAGGAGGTAATTAAGAAATGTTTGTCTGCCTTATCCACTATTAGACCATATTTTTATCTAGATACCACTCTACAAATTGAACAAAAATTTGTAGAGATAATGGAGAATTTCATCAACCATTATAGAGCTATAAGGGATAGAGCTCTCATAAAAATTGAGGCTTGGGAGGAATACAAGGAGGATAAGTGACTGCCACTTAAGGGGGAAACCAAGAAAATAGAACAACATAAAAGGAACAAGTACGTAAAATGAAGGATGTTGATACCTACTTATCTTACTCACTCAACTAGCTATTATGGATGATAGATAAGAAAGCTATGTTTGATGAAATAGAAAAATAATTGAGCAAAGCTTAAACTAGTTTTAGAGATCAAGACATACCTTCCACTAATGAAATGGAAAAAATGATATCTGTGCATGAATGATACAAAGAGAAGCAACAAGAGCGAATACCTATAAATGAGAAAATATAAGACTATGGTGAGTTTTTGAGTAGACAAATGGATAAAATAGAGGTTTACTTAAAGACACATATTGTTTACTTATCTTCAATGGAAAAATCCCCTATTTTAGATGACATTATCTTGGCGGCCAAGGAAAATGTAGTGATTTACAAATTGATTGTAGAGGAAAAGAAGTTCATCTTGGATTGGGATACTTTCACTCAAACAATGATAATCAAGTATTAGTAGAATCTCCCCAAGGAATGGGATCCCACTCTATGATCTCCAACCATGCATTATAACAGTTCCCATAATTTTGTTACACTTAGGTGGATTATGAAAAAGTTATAGTACCTATCAAAAAATAGAGTTGTCTCAAGTATGAGACAATAATATACTAGATTAGAAAAAATTGGTAGGATTCTATATCAATCAAAGAACCAAACTACAAGTACTATAGGATTGATTTCATTACCATAGTAGTAAAACACTCTTCTAGGCTAATAGAACATAGGATTACACTGACTAGGGATACTGTAATAAATAAATATTCTCAAAGACAAAGACTAATACGATTAGAGAAAGGACATGCCTCACACAAACATGACCATTGATTGATATTGTATTGGCTCAGTATCTATACCATAACATTGTAAATAGATAGAGGGATAAATAAGAATAGAGGTGAATATAGAGAGTTATGTAAAGATTATTAATCAAAGTAACCTATGTAATAGTATAATCATTATATAATAAAGAATATATAAATAATTGTAAAAAAAAGAGTTAGAATAGGAAATTCCTATTTTATATATACTATGTATGATTTACTAAAAATATAAGCACTACTTATTTTTAAGTGAATGATAAGGAATTAACCGAATACTAACCCTTGAGATACGTTAATATAAGTAAAGTTAATCTATCTAATATAAAACTATCTATAACTAACCACTTTATATTTTATGTCAATAGTGGGATTATCTACTATTTTAATATTATGCTATGCTAATATAAGGGTAAGATGGAGTCCCTCACCTAGTGAAACCTCATAGAGGTTTTAACCAATAAACTTGTTTTTATTTTATTGATATTGATTTTGATTGTTTGATAGAAACTCAAGGATGCTTTCACTAGGGATATTATTTTTTTCTTTGTTATTATTAACTATTAGATTTGTTTTGACATAAGGAATCTTCATGCTCCCAAAATTAGGTCAATGTTTTGAGAATGATTTTTAATCCCTATCTTTGATATTGTGGTTGGATGTTGTCTTGTAGTCCCATGATTTTTGTGATAGCTTCATCATTGTGAAAAAAGTCTAATGTTACATGATCTTGTTGGTCTTAGGTGATGAGGTATGGAATTTAGAGGTCAAAGTGGATGGGAGGGATGGTAGTGTCACTAAAAGGATTAGATAGAGATGATGAAAGGATTATTTTAATGTTGGAATAAGCTTACTAAAAAAATAGGGAATTGTCCCTAACATCCTCTAATTACTATCAAATGGCTTATAGCCAATACCATGGTTTCTTTTGTTTATGCCATGTGGATGGGCTCTAGAATTCCTTGCTCATCAAGTCCAAGGCCTTATTTTTTGTATTTCATGATTTTATAGATTTTGTTTGGTACATGATATTTTTAATTTAAAAATAGGATGTAAAGTTATCATTTTTTAACTAGGATTTATTGGAGCTTTTGATTTCTTCATTTTCAAGAAGGTTGGGTTTGAAAAATGAGGTTGTGCTAAACTAATATGATGTTGGTTTTATTTTACTATTCATGGTAAGCCTTTCTTTACTTGTAGAATAAATGGAGTGTTTGGCAACATGGAGGGAATTCTATATTATTGATGTATACAATTATATTCTTAACTATAGGTTGGGTGATGGGGGTCTTGATATTTAATGGGAGTTTGGGTGATGGAAAAAAGTGGTATATTGTCCTGGTTGTAAGTGGATTGGTCAAATATTTTAAGTATATCATGTTGGTTAAATATTTATGGTATGTTAGGTTGGTAAAAAATGAGTAGGTCCAAAAGGGGTTGGTAAAAATGGTTTGAGAAAATATGATTTCATCAAAGATTTGTTGGTCATAGATGAGATCATAAAAGGTGGGCTCATCAAATATGGATGGAACAATGATGGAATGGTTGAAGATAGGTTGGTTGAATATGGACTTATAAAATATTGGAGGTAGGTCATAACCTTGATTTGTAAGTGGAATAATTTGATCATACTTTGAAAATGGGTCTTATTGGAATAATGTTATCATTAATGTCAATTTAATGTCATTAATGTCAAGTATGTTGTCATTGATGTCTATGTGAATCTGATGAATATGCATGATGTGTGGGGTATGAGCTTGTTTTCTTGATATGAAGACTTGGCATAAAACATAATGAGCTACGAAGATCTTTAGTCAAACTCCAAAGATCTATGCAAGTAGTTTTGAAGATGTTTTATCAAGATACAAAGATGTTCTATTGAAGCTCTAAAGATATACTAGGTAGCTTCAAAGACATTATGATAAAGCTTTGAATACCTATAGATCCATGCTTTGAATATGCTTAGTTGTAATCTACAAATTAATATAATAGCTTCAAAGATATCTATTATACATATATATACATATTTTCCCTCTTTAGAAATATTCATTTAGACATTATTATTCATAATAATAATATGAAATTATCTCATAATTTATCTCTTTTGAGATATAGTTTAAATGCAACTTGATGATTCTTCTAAGGTTGACATCAAGTTTCAGGTCAAGGTAAGCATGTTTTGAAATAATAGTCTTTGAATACAAGGTGTCTTGAGAAGTATAGTCATATCATGAGAATGTGCATGGTGAACATGAAGTAGTATGTGTAGAGGTACGATATTTTATAAGGATCATGAAAGGCATGTGATTAAGGTGTAAAATTATCAAAGAGTGTTTTAAGATTAATTTCTAAAGATGACAAGTGTTTAAATCTAGCAAGAGACTTGAGAAGGCTTAAGATGCCTAGTCTTGTACATGAAGTAACATGGTGTCCTAGTGAGATGGATGCATAAAAGCATAAAAGGTAGTATATAGTTACTTTAGTATGCATATGAGGAATTAAATCACTCAAGTGAGTTTTAAGGTGAGATTATAGGAGTAGGACTGACAAACCTAACATGCAACTAGACTAGTTCTAGACCCTACTTGAACCAATGAGGTGTCATGAGGTATTCTCAAGATATATGAAGAATGATTTATAGTGTTTGAGAATGAGAGGTTTTTTTGGGTTTTTACATGAGGTTTTAAGATCTTAGATAGTGGTTATAAGGTCATCTTCAAGAACTATTGTGACTTATAAGTCAAAGGCCTAAAGAGCAATGTGAGAACATGGTATAATGAGGTATTAGGATCAGTTTCTAAGGCATGTGTGAGTATCTGAGAATTTACATAAGTATTACATGTTTTCATATGTGTGTTAACCAAGTTTTAGGTCAAAATTTGAAGGTTAAGGCAAGAAAAAGTGTTTTGAGGTCTCTCATGTGCAAAAAATGTAGGGTTCTCAACCCGAGAAGAACTTTCAAGTTTTTATTGGAATATGTAACCTATACATGAGAACATAATATATTCATGGTACATTGGGAAGGATCCTAGATCAAATTTACAAGTATTGGTTTTTGGAATAAGGGGATAAGCTTTATGAATGATCGTTAAGACTGTAAAATGGTTTAAACCCAGAAAAAAACCTAATAGTGACCTAATGTGAAACAAGTTGTTATAAAGTGCTATGAATGGATTGGTTTGGATAGTTTATCTATTGGAAAATGAATTCAACCTCTCAGGCATCTCCAAGTGTGTTTTTTTAGAAAAGTGAGTGGACCCTACATAAAAGGCCTTGTTTCTTAGATATTTGCTATAGTAATTAGAGTTGACTAAGTCAAAGTTGATAATTGGATAAAGGTTAAAGTTTGAGACTTTTATCTTGTGTCCATTATGGTTTATAATCAGTTTATATCCCTCAAGAGTGTTAAACCAATCATACAAGTTGACCTATCACTAAAAGGTTTAATGGTACAAACAGTGAAAAAACCAAACAGAAGTGAGAAGATGATTAGGGATGTGTTATGGATTAGGGATGAATCCAAGTGCATGAAGATTATGTTAAATACATATAATATATGTTAATTTTAGATATAAATTTTAGATGTTAGTAGATATAATTAAAATGTTTCTCATAAGTTGACCTGTCTAATGCAGATAAGACAATGAAGGTGTGAGGTTGTGAGATTAGTCTTAAAGACCACTATTGCCATATGAACATGTTATTTATATATATTATATTGGTATAATAATATTTTAAGATAACACACATGAATTTTAAATCTTTTAAAGTGTCTACATAAGTTTTGAAGGTCATTATCACCATGATTGTGTTTGAAGGTAAACTAACAGATCTAGGTAATCAAGTTGAAGTGATGAGTTGGATGCTCTTTGCCCTGATATGAAGCATCCAATACATATGATGTTTTTTTATAGGACATGAATTTACTATCCATGGTTTTCAAAAAATTATAATTTAGTGAAATTTATTAAATGGTTAAGCTAAAATGGGTTGATTGGTTTAGATTGGACGGTGTATACTGATGATAAAAGATTGCTCTACAAGACCAATATTTGAAATTATAACTTGTGATATGTGTAATTGATAATGATATATAGATGTATAATAAACTCTTTAATGTATCATAGGTCATGGGAAATTTTTTTTAGGTGTTTAATATCAATTTACTCATGATTGGGTTTTGGAGTGTTTTTGCATTTTTGAGTCGACTACTTGTAGAGAAGAGTTTAACCCTCTATACCATGAATTGAAGCATATTATGATGTTTGTGATGACCCTAATGTTATGATGTTTTTATTATATTATTTATTTCCATGATTTTTCATCAAATTTAAATTTATGCTTCAATTATTTAAGATAAACTTTCTAGGTATGTACAAGCCTTATATGAACAATACTAATGATGTGCTCCAAGTAGTGGTTTGAGCTAAAAAGTGTTATAAAGCCTAGATGATATTATCATTGGTATATTTTTTGTAATATGATTTTTTCCTTTTGTGTGAGGTGTTATAATATGATCCAAATATATCAAAGGGTAACATGTGTTAAGTAGGCCTAATGGAATTAGGTCTCCATGAGACCTAAATGAGAGATAATGCCTAATCAAAATAAGTCAGATATAAAGGGACTCAAAGTATATTTGATCCATATATGTGAGATTTATTAAGATAAATTCCATGGTTTACATAATAATATAAGAATTTTTGGCTAACTATGAAGGATATGATCAAGTGACTTATATAAATACTAGGCAATTTTAGACCTATTTTGAGAAGTGGTGAGAGTGAAAGGTGGTAAGAGAATAATATAAAAATTGGTAAGAAAAATAAGGTGAACATAATATGAGTGTAAATTATTAGATATGAATCTTTGATAGAGGTT
This sequence comes from Torreya grandis, assembly GCA_037957365.1. Taxonomy (NCBI): domain Eukaryota; kingdom Viridiplantae; phylum Streptophyta; class Pinopsida; order Cupressales; family Taxaceae; genus Torreya; species Torreya grandis. The sequence goes on from JARHVA010001334.1 coordinate 2,799,001, forward strand.
TTTTATATAAGGATTAAGATCATATGACCTAATCAAGTCAAGAAGAGGGCTAGTTGAGTGAAGAAGGCTAGAGGCCAGTTTGAGAGGGGTATAAGTGTTCAAAGAGCTGAGGAAGAATATCATCATATATTTTATGAGAAATAACATAGTATGAAGGTGATAAATTTTTTTATGTGGTTGAGTTGGTACTGAGTCATCTAGGGGGTTGGTGCCTCCTTGCAAGTTGGTTCTTACTAAATCCTAGCTGAGTTGGTGCTTAACTAGTTGGGGTTGGTAGTCCATGTGAGGTGGGTGCTTCAATAAAATTGGTGTTTTTATTATAGGACTATATTCCATTTGTATCATCAGTGGGTTTTATTACCTTTGAGTGTTTCCCACTTATATACTATGTTCATGAGTTTTATGTTCTTGTGGATTGGTGCTTATGCTTGCTAATATGTATATGCTTGTTTAAATGATCTATGATTGCTTAAGTAAGATTGTTAAAAAAATTTAAAGATTGATTTATTCCCCCTCTTATTAATTTTTATTTTAACATTGGTATCAAAGTATGGTCTTTTGAATTAGGTCTAAAAACCTAAAAGAGATCCTAGAAGCAAGGATGGCTAATCAACAAGCAAGGCTTCATTATTCAATGGATCTAATTATGAATTTTGGTGTGTAAATATTTATATATATGTGATGTCTCAATGTGATGATATCTATCAGCCATTAGTAGATGGATATAGTGCTCTTCCTATTCCACCAATTAATGCAATAGGTAAGAAAGCTAGTGAAAACAACTCCAAGGTAACGAATGCCATTCTTTATGGCCTATCATAGGTATAGCTTGTGAAGGTAATGAATTGTGACTCAACTACAGAGATATGGGAAAAATTTAAGACTATTTATGAAAGAAACACCAAGGTGAATATGGCCAAATTATTGACCCACCGAAGATAGTTTGAAAGCCTAAAGATGAATAAAGATGAAACTATTGCATCTTACATATTGAGGGTTGATTAATTTGTCAATATCACTAGAAGATTGGGAGAAGAAGTGAAATAATATACTATTGTCCAAAATGTGTTAAGATCATTAAATCCTAAGTTTTAATCTAGTTTAACTTAATATTTTATTAGTTCACTCCTCCATTTTATTATTTCTATTGTCCAAATCTTGTATCTCTTCTAGACCCATCCATTTCATTAGTTCACTCCTAAGTTAATTTACTATTTTATATGCAGTAAAATTGGTCATAGAGAAAGAGAGTGTAGAATACCCTCCAAGAATTATTACTCATAAACCTATGGAAGGAGTCACAATTCAAATAATTCAAATGGTATGTATAAGGTGGTTTGTTACATCTGTCATAATGCAGAACACATTGCAAGATTCTATCCTAACAGAGTTAGAAGGTTATCAAGTCAAAATAAGAAGTTTGAATCCCCTAGAGTGTAAGAAACAAGGTAAATAAATGTATGGAAAGATAAGTCATGATCAATATACAATCTCAAGTGGACTAATTGTTGTGATATAACATGCCTTAGGTGTGAAATCAAGTCAGGAATTTATATTGTTAGCTCACATTAATGATCAAATGGTTGATGATGAGGTCAAACCTATAATGAAAATCAAGCTCAAAAGGATATTAAATAACATTAATTATTGAGAGAGCATGGAAATTTGGGAATCTCATAAAATAGTGTTGTTTTAGTTCCTTATGGAAATGGGTGACTCTATTAGGCTTCATGAAGACACTCATCAATAAGGGGAAGCGTGATGGATGCTTGTTGAGATTTGACATGTGTTATATGGTATGAATACATGTTGAATAATATTGAGTTTGAGCTAGAAGTGTGATATTTTGGAATATTAAGAGGTAAGTATTGGTTATAAGGTGCTTGATCTATGTTGAAGATGGTCTATGTCTACTATTGATTCATATGGTTAGCAAGTTAAGAAGATAAAGAGGGAGCATGGCTACGTAACTTTGTATGATATTTTTTTATTGAGTTGATGCATTTATTGATATATGATTGGTATGAAGGAGATCTTGGTAGATCTAAGTTCTTTGTCAAGAGATTTTTTTCCTTTGTTATCTAGATAGAGGTAAGCATGGAGTTATGAGGAGCATGATATCTAAAATATTTCATGATTCTATTTGTTGAGAGTTGTGAGAGAGAGTTGAGTGTTATATATGAATCAAGATGACCTTAAGGTCATATAGAAACAAGGTGCATATTATTTTATCTCATTTTTAATATCATAAAGAAGACAAGTTATGACATATGTCTATCATAGTGAATCATGTAAGTAAAGACCTAGTTGACAGAATGATGCAAGGAAGGTGTCATGATGATGTTTATGTTATGGTGTCTTAATAAACTTGAAGGAGAAATATTGATGTAAGAAGAAAATGTTAAGATGTCATATGGACATGGAATGAGTTATCTTTTCTACAACATGAAAAACTAGATTGTTCCCTTGGAATAATATCTTTGATAATAAACAGATCTAATTGACATAGTGAACAAGCGTTAATTACAAAGATGTTTTATGATCATATGCATTAAGTGTGATTATTATAGGTGTTTGAAGATGACCTTTGGTTCATGTGTCATAGGTATATATGTTTCGTATGCCCTGGTTTTGTGAGGTGAAGGTGATCAAAATAGATAAAAGTTTGGTAGATAGTGAGCTAGGTGTTTTACAGTCCTAATAAATAGTGAACTATTATAAAAAAGGTTATCATGATGTATATGGATTAGATATAGCATATGAAGCTTAGATAAGCTTAAAATATATTGTTTCCATATTTTATGAATGGATAATGATATATTGAGTGATATCTTTAAGGTGAGATTATTGAACATTATCTTATCTAATTAGTGATCAAGATTTATATCAATGTATATTGCATAAGGTGGATATCAAAAGTGAATTGATATAATTCGTAGAGTAAAGTTTATAGTGATTAGGTGCATGAAAGAGTTGGAATGAGTGAGGTCATTCATGAAATAATTTTTTGTGAATGACTGCTATGAGTGGTTTCCATAGTTTTTAAACATTTTGTGCCATCTACTGTCTTTAAGAGGGAGCATACGCTCATGGGGAGAAAGAGAGTTTCCATAAAGTGTATGCAATAACTAATGAACATAAGGTGAGTACTTGGTCAAAATTTCATTGTGTGGTTTCATGAAATTCAAGTCCAAGGATCAAATAATCCATCTATAGAAGACCCTTTATCATTAATGTCAAAGGGAGAAAAGACCAGTTTGAGGGAGAAGAGTTTGATTAGACTATGTTATGTTTTGCCATCAATGGCAAAGGGGGAGTTTATTGGCATAGTGTTGTCATTTATGTCAATCTAATGTCATTAACATCAAGTATGTTTTAATTGATGGCTAGATGTATTTGATGAAGATGCATGGTGTGTGGGTTTTGAACTTGTATGCCTGATATGAAAACGCAACATAAAACATAATGAGCTATGAAGATCCTTTATCAAGCTCTGAATATATGTGTAAGCAGCTCTAAAAATGCTTTGTCAAGATACAAATATGTTTTTTTGAATCTCCAAAAATATATCAAGAAAATCTGAAGACATTTTGATGAAGATCTAAAGAACTATCTAGCTATGCTTTGAAGATGCCCAGCTATACTCTATAGATTAATATAGCAACTCTAAAGATATATAATATACAGATATAGATTTTTCCTCATTAGATATATTATTTTAGACATTACTATTTATAATTATAGTCTAAAATGATCTAATGTCTCTTTATTGAGAGAGAATTTGAAGGCAACTTGATGATTCTTCTAAGGCTGATGTCAAGTTTGAGGTCAAGGTAAACATGTTTTAAAGTACTAGTATTTAAATACAAGGTCTCTTGAGAAGCATAGTTATATCATGAGTATGTAGATGGTGATCATTAATAGGTATATGTAGAGGGATGATATTGTCTAAGGATCATGAAAGGCATTTGAGTAAGGTGTAGAAGCATAAAATAGTGTTTCAAGATCAACTGTCAAAGTTGACAAGTGTTTGAACTTAGTAAGAGACTTGAGAAGGCTTAAGATTCCTAGTCTTGTACATGAAGGAGCATGGTGACCTATTTATATGGATGATTTGAGGCATAAGAGGATATATAGAGTTTATTGAGTATGAATATGAGGCATTAGAACACTAAGTTGAGTTTTAAGGTAAGCCTATAGGGGTAGGACATACAGACCTAACATGCAACTAAATTAGTTCTATACCTTGCCCAAATTAATGAGGTGTCATGAGGTATTGTCAAGACATGTGAAGAATTATTGATAGTTTTTTTTTATCACGATATAGGGTTTTTAAGTTTGTACGTGAGGTGTTGAGAGCTTGGATAGTGGTTAGAAGGTTAGCTTCAAGACATATTGTGACTTGCAAGTCAAAGTCGTAGAGTGCAAACTGAGAGCATGGGATAATGAGGTATAAGGATCAGATTCCAAAGCATGTGTGAGTATGAAAGAATTGACACAAGTATTTAATATTCTCCTAGGTGTGTTGACCAAGTTTCAAGTAAAAATTTGAAATTTAAGGCAATGAAAAGTGTTTTTAGGTCTCTCATGTGCATAAAATGAAGGCTTCTCAACCTAAGAATAACTTGTAAGTATTCATTGTAACATGTAACTACTACATTAGAACCTAATATATTCATGGTATATTGGGAATGGTCCTTCCTCAAAGTTTCAAGCATTAGTTTTGGGAATAAGGGGCTAATATTTATGAATGATCATTAAGATTATAAGATGGTTTAAACCCTCAAAGAACTCTAATAGTGACTAGATGTGAAATAACTTGTTATAAAGTGATAATAATGGATTGGTTTGGCTAGTTTAGATATTGGAGCATGAATTCAACTCTCTCAATCATCTCTTGCTACATTTTGTTTGTCAGAAGAGTGAGTGGACCTTATAGGAAAGGCCTTGTTTCTCAGAGATTTGTCATAGCAATTAGAGTTGACCTAGTCAAAGTTGATAATTGGATAAAGGTTAAATATTGAGTATTTTATATTATTTACATGGTGGTTTTATATTAGGTTATAGATATCATAAGTGTTAAATTGGTCATATAAGTTGATCTATCATTAAAAGGCCTAATGGTGCAAATAATGAGAAAACTAGGTAAAAGTGAGAAGATGATTATGAATGTTTTATCATGGATTAAGGATGAATCCAAGTGACATATAATACATTTTCATGTTGGATATAATTTTTGGATGTCATTGGATATAATGAAAATTTTGCTCATAAGTTGACCTGTGTGAATGTGTGAGGTTATAAGATTGGTCTTAAAGATCAATATTTACATATGGATATGTTAGCTATATATTTAATATTGGTATAATTATATTTTTAGATCATACACATGAATTATAAATCTCTGATAGTGTGTACATAGGTGTTAAATTTCATTATCACCATGACTGTGTTTGATGGTAAATTGGCAGATTTAAGTAAGCAAGTTACATTGATGATTTGAAGGTTCTTTTCACTAACATGAAGCATCCAATATATACAGTGTTGTTTTTTAAGAAATTAATGTCCTATAAATGATTTTCATAAGATTTGAAGTCAGTGAAATTGATTGAAATGGTAAAGCCAAAATGGGTTGATTGGTTCAAATTTGACTATGTATACTAAAGATAAAAGATTAGTCTATAGACTAATATTTGACATTAGACCTTGGAATATTTGTACTTTATAACTATATAGAGATGTATAATAAAATATTTAAGTTGTTATATATCATGGTAAATTTTATTTTAGGTGTTGAAGATCAAGTTACTCATGACTAGGTTTTAGAGTGTTCTAGTAGTTCTTTGTGGGCTAATTGTAGAGGAGAGTTTGAGCTTGTATACCTTATGTTGAAGCATATTATTGAGTTTTTTATGAAATTAAGGTCATTATGTTTATAAATATATTATTTTTTTCCATGATTTTTTAATAAAGTTGTGTTTATACTTTAGTTATTCAAGACAAACTTTTAGCGTATGCACAAGCCTTATATGAATAGTACTAATGATGTTCTCTAAGTAGTGGTTTCAGCTAAAAAGTGTTATGGAGCCCAGATAAGATAAAAAAAAGTTTTATTGGAGTGGAATATGATGTCTTACTACCATGTTAGGTGTTTTAATATTCTCTAAAAATATCAAAGGGTAACATGTGCTAAGTGGGTCTAATGAATTAGGTCTCCATGAGACTTAAATGAGAGATAAGACCTATTTGAAAAGGTCTGGTCTAAAGGGACTCAAATCACATTTGATCCATATATATATGATATGTCTTAAGATCCATTCCATGGTCAACATAAGAAGATAATATTGTTTATTTTACTAAGGATATGATCAAGTGACTTGTATAAATACTAGACAATTTTAGGCCTATTTTGAGAAGTGGTAAGAATAAAACATGGTAAGAAAATAATATAACACTTGGTAAGTATAAGTATTATATACCATTATTATAGTTTATATAATTAGATATGAATCTTTGATAGATGTTATACATATGAGGATCAAGGTCAAATGACCTAATCAAGTTAAGAAGTGGGCTAGTTTAGTGAAGAAGGTTAGAGGCTAGTTTTAGAGGGATAAAAGTGTGCAAAGATTTGAGGAAGAAGATCATCATCATATATTATATGATAAATAAGGTATTATAAAGGTGATCAATTATTTTTGGTGGATGAGTTAGTGTTGAGTCATCTAGGGGGTTGGTTCTTCCTTACAACTTGGTGCTTACTAAATCCTAGTTGAGTTGGTGCTTAGCTAGTTGGGGTTGGTTCTCCATGTGAAGTAAGTGATTCACTAAAATTAGTGTTTGTATTATAGGAATCTAGTCCATTTCTATCATCAATGGTTTTTATTCCCCTTGAGGGTTTTCCACATATATATTATGTTCATGTGTTTCATGCTCTTGTGGATTGGTTCTTATGTTTGCTAAGATCTACATGCTTGTTTAAATGATATATGATTGCTTAAGTAAGACTGTTAAATAATTTTTTTAAAGATTGATTCACCCCTCAATAATTTTACTTCCATTAAGTCTTAGTATACCTTCAACTATTGATTCTTGGACATGGATGTAAATGGTTCTTTAGTAATTGATGTTCCTTAGGGTAGTGATGGTAGGACATAGTTGGATTATAGTTACGTAGGACCTTGATAGTTATTACTAAAAATATTGGTATGGTTTAGATCATGCAATTGATTATTGGGTTATTATCTATTTTGGGACTATTAATTATGGGATTTCTCCTTTACAAAAAATTTATGAAAGTTAGAGAAAGTGTAGCTTATATGGTTGAGGGGCCTGATGGGTATCAAAAATTGGATGGGGCTGACTGTCATGAGATTGACTAGGAGATGAGGGTCTTGATATTGAAGGAAAAATATGGGATGTTAGGTCTGATATAATTTTTATTTGGTTCAATATGACTTGATTTTAGGATCAGGTTATAATGAGTTTGCATTTAGTTTGACTCATTTTAGATGTTGATTTAGTTTAGTATAGATTAGATTAGTTATATATATATATATATAATATGTATATATATTTATATATATATATACATATATATACATACATATATATATACATATATATATACATATACATATATATATATATATATATACATATACATATATATATACATATATATATATATATATGTATATATATATGTATATATATATGTATGTATATATATGTATGTATATACATACATATATACATATATATATATATATATACACACACACACATATATATACATATATATATACACACATATACATACATACATACATACATACATACATACATACATACATACATACATACATATATATATATATATATATATATATATATATATATATATATATATATGGGTTGCACACTATGGGGATCCAATCAAAAAATACAATTAAAACCTAAACTATTCAAAGGGGATTCCAACTAGATAGTGGCTCACAGATAATACCCCAAAAGGTACATGGTGGGTGATCTTAGGTAATGTTATATTCTAAGCACCACTAATCATCTAAGGATAAGAAGGTTCCTAAGCTAGGATAAACAAGTTGACTAAGAGAATCTTATATATACCTTATAGTTATTTTATGCCTTAATCCATTTAAGGGTGTTGTCTAGGGTCTGGGTATTCATAGATTGAACCGCCTCACTTCATGGTGTTAATAAAATAGGGGATTGCTTAGTCAATAATGATATATCCTAATTAATTTGTTTAAAATATGGGATTTATCTTAAAAATTATAAATAAAATCCAAGTTACAAGACCCTAAAAAATAAATTAGGTGCATGTTATTTTTGGTTTCCAATATCACCTTGAGACATGAAGAAATAACACACGTAGCACATCCTAGGGTGACACTAATGACCTAGACTATGTTTTATTCCCATGTTTGCCTTGAGACATGAGGAAAGAGCATACATAACACATCTTAGGAAGACACTAATGGCTACTATAATTTTTTATTCACAAGTTCTCATTGAGTGTGAGGGAAGAGCTTATATGGTACACAAGTTAGACACAAATAAAAAAATACTAAAAAATATGTACAAAAAAGATTGATTGATTGATTATATTAATTGATTAGATGCATGTGTTTAGTTTGATTATATATTATTCAACAAGTAAACTTGAAAAAATATATTTAGTAATTTTAAGTTTTATTGAAGGTCCTTGACACATGATTCTTGCTACAAAAGAGGGTTAGAATAATGTAAGTCAATAATTTCCAATATTTCAAGTTGAAAATAATTGGTTAGGGATGGTTAGGTTGTAAAAATAAGCCTCAAAAAGCATAAACACTATTCATTTGTGCATAAATACCAGAAGTTTAGTAGAAATTCTTCCATTCATGTAGACACCTTTCAAATTAGAAAAAATGCTATTAAATCAATATAAATGTTATCAGTCATATAGATGCCATTTATACTAGAATAAATGCTTCTAAATTTGAAAAAATATTACATGTTAGAAAAACCACTATTCTCAGGTGTGTAAATATTCTTTCAATGGACAGAGATGATAATGATCATAATAATGAGAATTTGGTATTAAAAAAGACTATTTTTACTCAAATTTGTCCTAATTGGACTCAAGAAGATTTCCAAACAAGCTTGGAAAACCTAGAAATCAAAATTATCAAAAGGTTATGGTAAATCTCCCATCGGGCATGATAAGAATATGCACATGTAAAATTTAGAAAAAATGCAATATAGAAATTTAAAAACATGAAATTTATATCATAACAAAGCTATACACTTCAAATTGATCTAATGGGGAAATTAAGCACACCTTCACTTACCAAAAGGAGCTCCCTATTGTGTTGATTTTTCTCATATTGAATCTTGGATGTAATTTCTCAATGAAATGTATGAAATAAATTCAATATCATATCCACTTAGTTGATTGATGATTGGTTAGATGAATGATTAGATGATTGTTGATATGGATTCTAAAACTAAGATGATCTCCTCAAAGTTATCTTGAATTTATTACTAATTTATCATTGTCTGATTAGGCTACCATGGCTTTTTGGAAATGGAAGAGGGATCTCTAGTTTATATATATATATATATATATATATATATATATATATATATATATATATATATTTATTTGAAAACAAAATAAATGGTTAGATCCAATTTAGGTTGAAGGGCTAGGATTGAGTCAAAATACTCATTTTGGGAGTTGTCTCATAAATGTGAGTAGTTGGAAAGGCATGGACTTACCATTGATGAGGGATGGTAGATTTAATTGGTTGAAGAATGGGTTTGATTAGATCTATTGGACTTGGGTATTTGGGGGTTTGAATATAGATTGAGTGATGTGAGGACTTGAATTGGGATGATGTGATTTAATTTGATTAATTTATTTATATATTTTAGACACACTTGAATTTTTTCATCAAGACTAACCAAATAACTAATGTGATTAATTAGTTGATTAATGTAAATTTTAATTTGGTGGGATTTAAATGGGATTGATTGTTATTGATAGGGGTTTAATTGATTAAGGGTGGAAGAGTGTGGTATGATGCAAATCAGATAGGGATGTATTGATGGTATGATTAGGGTTATGGAATAACAAGGAAATTAGTTTTAAGTTATATTAAGGAGGATTGGAATTTGAGTATTAATGAATAGGGATGAATAAGGGAAGAATATAGATGATTGTGAAGTGGAAAAAGTGTCAAAAGTATCAAAAGTGGGGTGTCAAAAGTGGTAAAAATGAAGTGTATACAACCATCATAGGGAAAATAACAATATTTTCTTGGTGATACTTATTATCAGTCTAGATTGCATCGTTGAGGCATAGGAATTTTAGACCTACCTCATCTAGCTAATATAATGGAATCACCTCTAGGTGTGGGTGGCCTAATGGGTGAGGTGAGTCTCTAGTTTTGGGGCTAGCTCCCTTTATGTATTATCTCAACTCAATGACTAAACCTACTTATTTTTCCAATGAAAAGGGATATAAGAAATCATGAAATCAAACCTAAGATATGGGAGGTGATGCACCAATATATTTTTTCTCCTCTACTTGATCCTTAAATGACAATTATGGACCAAAACAAAATCTAATTTCTAAGACACTCTCTCTAAAGAACTCCTACACATTAGTGCTTCACATGGAGGTTATGCTAAATGACCATGATCCAAGATGAATTAGAGGTTTGATTGAAGACACTATCATCTAGTTTTGACTGCAAACAAAATAATTAACACCTTCACACACCATGTAACCTACGTAAAATAGTCAACTAGAATCTAGGTGAAAATAAGGACCTGTAAAGGGAGAAAGGCTCAACCACGTATGTAAATAAAACAATCATGAACACACTAGAAACTAGTATGAATAAGGTTGAATCTATCTTTATATTAGCTAAAGGTTTCAAGATATAAATGGGCATAAATTTCTCATACCCATTAGAAGGATCTATATAATGTTTTATAAACCCAATTTATAGAACATGAGAAGGAGAAAGAAGGAGAATATAGACTATAAGTGTAGTGTAGAGGCCATGATGACCATCATTCATCCAATTATTAGTTACAAACATGAATGAAGGTTAGAAATAGTCCCATAACTCCTCCCATGCATTGACATAATGAAATAGTGGCCTTAAATGAGCCCTTTGGGAATATAAGTATGGTGGATGGCCTATTTTTGGTCATAGTTGACCCCATAAAGGCACCATTTTCCTAAAAATTTATCCATTACTCCTTGACATGTAGTAAGAAGTCATGCACCTATTATGAGCGGTAAGTTACATGTTTGAACATGGCCATTATTTGCATAGTTACCACCCTTCATTCCATTAATATCTCATTCAATGAATTAGTCCTCCTATTAGGTGATAGAATTGAGACTTAGACATCCTCAAACATGTGTTGAGCTTGGTAGTGGTCTGTAAAATTTGATACAAAGGTGTTTATTCTCTATAAAACCTCTTCAATTGAGTCCAAATCTACTCATTAGGATTTTTTATATTACTATAAGGATTTAATAATGGTTTTTTGAAGACCATTCCATCTCTGCACAAGCCCAATAGGCATTTTTACTCACTCAAGATTTCAAACATGCCCTAAAAACATGAAAATAGTCCTAAAACCAAACCTTATAAGCCATTTTTATACACATTTTGCCTCACACATGTAAAGTTTTTGGCCTAAATGGAGTACACATGGATTTTAAGTTGTCCTCCTAATGTTTTCATGGTGTCTCATGGTTATTGGAGTCATCAGTAATAACTTCTTGACCATCAAGTTCTTCATGAGGGTTTTAGAGGGTTTAGAGTGGCCTACCATCTTAATGATGGATCATAAATCACAATCCCTAGATTGAAAACTTAAGGCTATTAATCTTGAGTAAATAGACCCCCTCAAATACCCTAATATATATTCATCCCATGCATCTTGTATGGTGAGATATGAGAAAAGGTTGGTATCCCTCAGGTTTCTCCATGGTAGTCTGGGCATGCTCATAGTCTTAAAGATTGCTCATGAAGATACCTCCTTGAATCTATTTCTCTCCACTATGGGTGGAAAGTGTATAAGAGTTATCAAATCTATTTATGAGAATTTGTCCCCATTCATTTCCTCCTTCAATATGTGAACATCCAAACTTGTAGCTTGAATTGGTAGACTATGGTGAGAGAGGTTAAGGAGGGCTAATAAGCCAGATTATCATTTATCCAATCTTTTTATGACTAAAAAAATTTATTTGAGACCTAAACCATCATTCCAAAACATTTTATGGCCTTATATATTCCTAAGTATCTTTTCTTATCACAAGAATGGAGTTGGAGGTTTGAGGTTTTATCCAGGGTTTTAGGCCCTATAGGCCTAAATTGAGATTTGAGACAACAAACCACCTATAAGTACTTGTGGTTAATTTGAGGCCTTATTAACATATTTTTACATTCAATTTCATCCCTTTATACATTCCCATGGTGGCCTAGAATTTTTATCTTTTATTTATCCTCTTTAACCCTATTATGGCCATCATTAGCCTTTACTAGGTTCTTAAGCTAGTTGATGTCAATGCCCTAAGTATCCTTGTTTCCTTATTTAATCACTACCATGGGATTTATAACCCTCATGTATTTTAATTCGAGATATATCAAGTCTTGAGTCTCCCTTGCCTATAATAAACATTCTTTATAACCACACACATATAGGCCTGTGTGTTGTGAGTGATCAGTTAGACCTAGATAGCTCTTGTAAACTTGACTTTACCTTCAAATATGTTGAATACCATACATATGACATAAAATTATTATGGGGTCATTTTCACATGTATTTTTCCTTCTAGCATATCTCATCCTTAAAACCAGCTAAATATTCCATCTAGACTAGGTAGACCTATATGCATTAAACTAACTATGCATGCAGGGTTAGATAGTCCTATTGGGTAGCTTCTTTAGTCACTATTTCATATTTCATTTTCCTTTAAATTGTGAACTAGGAATTTGACTCAAGAGAGGATGGTTAGTATTTTTTTAGTTTCAAAAATGAAATAAACACACTAGTATAACATCTCTAGGCCTAGTTATTAGGGAGAGCTTAGTTATAAAAACAAAATGGAAACACAACTAAAACATGAAATAAAACTTCTTTCACCTTCCTTGGCTGATACAAAATTCTTCTTGTAGTGGTTTTCTTAGCTTTGTGCTCATGAAGTCTGCATCAATGGAAGCTTAGCTACCTCCATCTCTCCTTGGCACCTTGGATTTTGGTTTAATATTTTGGCTTTATAATACTAATTTCATGAATATTTCAAAGGAATTTGAGCATGATAACTTTGGATTATGAGAGATTAAAATTCAATAGGCATGACCTCCTATTTATAGATTTTTGCAAATGGCTAGAATCAACTTGAATTGTCCATCTCAAGATTGAGATGTGTGGTTAAGGATTAATTCAATTATGTAATTAAAATTCATAAATAGGAGCATCAATATTTGGGATAGAAGGTCATTAAATAGGCATGGAAGGTATTTTATGAGGCATGGGAGGCATTAATCTTGATATTTATGGCATTTTTAGCCTACAGATGTCTCCCCAAGAAATGATGTCACTTTCATGATTCAAATATTAAATATTCATTTCTAAAAACAAGTATTCAAAAATTTTTATGGAATTATTAATTAGGATCTTGATTTGGTTTAATTATACTTAAACATGATTAGGCAATTTGATGCAAACCTTGGATCTTTGTGCACAAACTAATCAAATTGGTCATAATGTCTTGTTATTAGTTCAAAATTTGACTAGATTGGAATTAGGATGCAATGTTAGATGCATTGGATATATTATCCCATTTAAGATGTTTCAAACACAAAATAACAAAGACCCATGACATGTGTAACAGTTTTGATAGGAAAGAACAATCCAAATCACCCAAAAGAAAAATTGATATTATGTTTTGAAATGATTTGATCAAAGTTAGCTAGCCCATAAATTGGATTACCCCATTTAATGATACCCTGGCCAAAATCAGCACTTGAATATATCAATATCAAAGCTTTTAATGTGTTTTAGTGTTTTTAGACTAAATTGTGCTCTTTGGTGGAAATTGGTCAAAATCTTGGTTGGATATCATCGATGGCCAGATTTAGGTGTCTATAGTTTGACCCAATTTGGGAAGATGTTGCAAACCATAGGCAAAGCAATGTCTTCTCAAATAATGAGAAATGGCTTGTATTCCAAAAAAGAAGAGGATGGTTGAATAAAAAGCTTCAAATTGTGTTTGGGAAGCCTATGATGATGCCCCCTCAAGGGAGTGGTCATCTCATTTGTGGATGGACAGTCCCTCAAAAAGAATCAAGAAGAAAGGAAAAATTAACCCGTGATTGAAAATAATCCAAATGAGAAAATGCTTTCATTCATTGATTTAAAAAGGGGATTGATTTTCCCAAAAGAAATTATAATTAGGAATAAAAGTCAAAATAATGATTTTCTCGTAGGTGGTTATAATCATTAAAAGGACCTAAATTGGATAAATATGATTGTTCCCTAGTTAGGGCTGATTAGCAAGCATAACTCAAGGATATAATCTAGAATATAGATTAAAGATGAATGGGCACAAAGTGATGAAAGAGATGAATATAAGAATAAGATTGATCAATGTGAATGATTTAGTTATACCTACTAGTGAGGATATCCTCATCCTTATTATAAATGATATAACTAGAATGGCCAATGGGTTAATTTGATCAAGGGTGGGATGGAAGGATTTGCCAAGGTGCCAAGGAGAAAATTCTATGGATCCATTGATTGTAGACCTTCTTGAAGCTGATTTTTGCTATATCATGTGATGATATGCATCATGATAGAACACCATAAAAACTATCATAAAATATGTATAAAGACTAATTCCCAATCTAATAAACAATGAAAATAATGGACTAATGATAAAATACATGATGATAATTTTGATGTATGCATATTAATGGGATCAATAATAATACATAAGGAATCACCCAATGAACGCATATAAACTGAGTTGATCGAGGCAACAGTGCTGAAATTAAAAAAATAGGAAAACAAACAAACAAATAAGCAAACAACTTGAAATAAATAAACAAACAAAAAGCCTAAAAATAAAAGAAAAAGAAATCATCCTAACAATGACCATGCCCCAGTAAGGTGGATCAAGGATAATTGACTAGGCTTAGATAGGATAAATGTTTTTGGATTTTTGAAATGTTATGAATGTTTTTGGATTTTTGAGGTATCTTAACTCATTAGAGAATGACAAGATACCTACTTGAAAAATGGTGAGAGCATAGCTTAGGTTTCTTGAAAAATGGTGAGAGAATATATAAAGGGGGACTAAGATGATGCCAACATGAATTGAGAATGACCTACATAGTCCCAAAATGATGTCAATTCATAGTAACTCTATCCACATAAAAGGCAAAGAAAAACCAACTAGGTCCCAACAAGTTCTCAAGTCTATAAAATGGCTAGTCAAATGAAAATAATGATGGCAAGGTGATGTGATAATGCATGGTAAACAAGTATTTCCCCTAGTTTTCCCATAGATGGTTATAACTAGGATACAACAAAATAGGTCAAGGATACTAATTTTTCCATAGGTGGTTATAATTAGTAGCAAGATTGGTGAGACACTAATTTTCCTATAGGCAATTATAATTAGGCTCACATAAATAAACTTTATAAAAAATAGAAAATGAAATATATCTTGCTAGATCAACTATCACACTAATTTCATAGACTATCATTGTAAACATGTATTTGATTGATTATTGAAAATTGATCAAAATCTTCTCACAAAAGGTGTGGGAAGAACCAAATGAACCAAGATCAAAAGAGGATTGGGTAGGATGACTAAAAACAAGCTTTGGTATAGATAGGAATGGAATGATATTATGGTATGATTTTTCTTAGGATAATGATGGTTTTTGATAGATTTGATAAAATGGTAAGAGGGTTGCCCCCAAGTGAGAAGGTGATTAGCTAGGATATGTGATAATGGCAAAAGAATATGTAACAATGGCAATGACATGGTATGGTATATGTTTTTGTCCTAGTTATGGTAAAATGGCATATGATTTTATTATTCCTATTTAAGTGGAGATGCATGACCTAATCAAAAAATGATACAAAAAAAATATTAATCATGTTAATTATTACCCCACACCTCATCTGAATAGTTTCTCTATCAAGAATGACCTATAAAATTGGTTGTCAAGAATGCTTTTGTGATTTTCATTGGTCATTGATTTTGATTCCTTTTAACATCAAGATAAGGTATATTTATATCCTTTACAAAAGAAAGTGTGTCTATGGATGCTAAATAGGGATAAAAGTTAGATGATAGGTTTGTTTGTGAAATAAAATGGTAGATGATAATATAATGAATGATTGAGGGGAAACAAAGAAGATCAAGACTTTTAGTCACATGTAATGTTTTTGATTCTTGATTCAACATAACTTTGATTATGGTAGGGACAAATACCTCTAAATATTCTCTTGATAGGATCACCATATTTTTTTTTTGTTTAATCTTGAGAGTAGTTACTATCTAATTAGACTATAGATATGAAGTTATTTTGATTTGATCTTTGATTTTATCTTCATCAAGTAGTGAAGAAATTTTATGCTCAGCTATTGGTGCCTTGAAGAGGTTTTCATCAATGAATTTGTCTTAATTATTCTATAATTCCTTTGAGAAGGTTTTAATAAGGAACATTGAATTTTGACTTTGATTGTCTTCTAGTGCTTCCAAAAAAGTTTCACTAGAAGATGTTAAGTTTGAACTTTGCTTCTCCCCTAGTGCCTCCAAAAATGTTTCACTAGGAGAGTTTTATTATGCTACATTAATTTGGTCTTGACCTTATTAATCTTCCTCAAATGCTATGTCATAATGGATGTAGTTCAATAAAGTTTGATTGTATCAGTCCCAATTGACACTTGTGGGAGATGGAATGTCAATAATATGGCTATGTTGGTTGATGGTAGTGGCATGTGGAATGGTAATGGAATGGGGAGAGGCTACACAATCCTCATAGAAGATACTAGGATAACTTGTGTAGAAGTTGAAGTACTCATCCTCAAAAATCATATAAAGATAAAAAATGTATTCAAACTATTTTGCAAGGCATGTGTAACCAATGTTGTAATAATCATGAACATATTCTTCTTCTGAATCTGATTCTAACTCAAAAGACTCTATATACAATGTTGATAATGATGTTGGTTTAATAATCGAGCCTGAATCTAACTCTGATTCTTCATTTGATGGATACTCTATTACAATGATGTCTTATTGAACATTTGGTTTAGAATTAGTAACAACTTGTGATAACATAATGGGCTCCACAAAAATTAGTTTGTCAAAGTGGGACTCCTCTAAGATGGGAAAAAGGTCAAGAGACAATTCCTTAGAGATTATCTTATCAATAGGAGGATATTTAAAAATAGGCATATGGTTGAGGTAATGATTTACCCAAAGGTAGTTATAATCATTAATAAGTGACTTAGCATTGACTGGCTCATTAGAGTGAGACTACTTGACAACTGGTATAGGATCAATAGGTGATTCATCACAAATTTAATTATCATAAATGGTTGGTTCAACAAAAACATCTTGGATTAGTTGGTTCTCTTAGCATTGGTTTCTAATGAGTTGGAAAATACTAGTTTTGAACACAACTTGGTCTTCAAATGATTGGATTGGTTGAGGTTTGGATGGGATTGGTACTAGATGAGGAATGGCCTACAATTGGATAATGGTAAGGCATTGAGGATCATGATTTATCACATGAGACAAAGGATGAAGTCTTGAAATGGTAATGATAGGGTAGTGTAGATCTTGATTGCTTGTATAAGTCAAAGGATGAGGTCCTATAAGGACAAGTTTAGGGTGTTGTGGAGCATGATTGCTCATACAAGCCAAAGGATGAGGTCTCAAAATGGTAATGGTATGGAATTATGGATATTTTTTCTCACATAAGCCAATGCATCTAAGTCCTCCTCATAAACCATATGATCCCAATCTTGAGTTGGATCATAAGCTAGTTTTTGAACATGGTATGTGTATTGATTATTGTAAAGAGGGTATGGATCCTTATCCCAAACAACATTATATATAGTTGGGTCTTCAAAGTCTTCCTCATAAAACATATCATCCCAATTGGTAATTTGATTTGGATTTTGTGGATTTTGACTATGTTTTACATATAGAGTATTGTAGGGAGAATAATAAAATTCCATAGAAAATATTTCTCTATAAGGGTTCTTAGTGAGATTTTGTGTATCCATTATATCATAATATGGATTGTATGTGACTCCACCATGAGTGTAGCTATACATATCTACATAAATGATGAAATCTCTAAAATAAAAGGCTTAGAGTTCTGAAAACTCAAAAAAACTATGTCTAAAGGATAAATGGCTCAAACTAGATCTAACTTGGTTGAAAGTGGAATTGTATCTTCAAACAATGATTTGATCATGGATATATATATCCAAAATGGTTTGTGCTAAGACTTGGCATAGAATAGTCTAACATTAAATGTCATACACATAAAAGGACAATCATCTGAATAAAAACCAACATGTCAAAAGTCTAGATTAAAGTGTTCCAAATAAGGTCTAAACTAGGAAAGGAAAAATTTGATTTGCTAGATATTTTGTCCAAATGTGAAGTCAAAAGTTAGGCTCAAACAGGATATACTAGGACTTTTTGATAATTAGAATTAATATCTAGACTTGAAACAAAGGCATGATGTGATTTGATTTAATCTAAAATTTTTGGAAATAACTTTGACATAGACCCAACACATAAAATCAAACATAAAAATGATCAGTTGGCATAAGGAAAAAGGCATAAGGCATTTGGAGAAAACCTATGTTATCCCAAATAAAGACACAAAGAATTATGAGGATAGGCTTTAAACAAACAAACCATCAATATTTTTAAAATTTGGGTTATCGATTAACCAAAGTTATGCAACCTAGAAGAAAAATATTTGTGCATCATCACTATTAAATGAGGAATAAATATAAATCAATCAATGTTTGAATCCAAACTTAATAAGGCTAATTGAAAACACAACATTGAAAATTAAGATGTGATCAAACAAGCTAGACAAGATCAGACATCATGATAGTGCATAAACAAGGTCCAAATGGTTGACATGGCATGGTGTGAAACAAATAGTTTTTGACATAATGGTAAATAAGTCTTAAAACAAGTTGAGAAACCTAACATCATAAGCATGCTTGAATGATGTGATCAATGTTATCTTTCAAATACTCAAAGGTAAAAATTAGTTTGACATGTTTTGGTTAGCATAACTCTATCATCCTCAACTCAAATACATGGTTTTGACATGGTTTATAAACAAATAAATAGGTTTTAGTCTCAAAACATACCAAGCAAAAAAGATGACCAAAATACACTAAGTATAATCCAAATCCTAGCAAGGTTATAACAATATGGGGTTGACTAAAACTAATTAGTTTTCAATCATTTCTAAGGGGATCAATTACATAATGAATTTCACATCACAATGAAAAATAAAAGCACATAATTGGGTGTTTTTAGTACTTAGCATGTTAAAAAAAGGTCTTACCCTTTTTACAACCACTACATATGTCACTTACTCAATGTAGTGCGATGTCTAAAGTGCAGATACCTCTCATGGGCAACTCCAACACTAGAAAGTAGTTTAACCACTCAAACCTCTAATCCTAGTTAGAGTGGTTAAAATTAGTGCCAAAAAATGAAACCCCAGGTCAAAGCTTCCTTAAATAACTTAAGAGAGGTGATGAATTCCCCCTCATAAGCCAAGATGCAATAAAATAAAAGACATAAGAGAAATACTTTAGAGTCATTTGTAATGTCACCCAAACTATGATGAGTTCTTTGGGATTACTTTAGATGACATTCTTTCTATGCCTTGGACTAGGCATGTTTGGAATAAAGATGATGCTTTTGATTCCAAAAGTTCCTTAAAGGAGATAGATGGAAGAGCATACATGCAATGACCTTATTTTTTCCAAATTAATTTCTAATTGAACAACTATTGAAAACAAAAATTGACAAATGTGTTCAATTTTAATCCCCAAAAGAAAGATTAGGTGGCATTATTTTGACCCCTTGGTCTTAAGTTTTAACTTTGAAAGCAAAATTATCAAATCATTCACTTAAGCATCTAAAATTTTCATTAATCCCCAAAATAAGGTTCCTAATTCATTTTAAAGCATGCAAATATGTCTAAATGTCATGTTTTAACAAATTCAAAGTTTGTCGATTACATGTCTACCCTTAAGGCATCACCCCAAAAGCAAATGTGTTAGATTAAAAATATTTAAAGGAATTTTAAATTTTTTGTGTAACTTGAAGACAAAATAATATCATATTATGAAAATTTAGGAGAAAACACATGGTTTTAAAAAAAATCATGAAAAATGGAATCTATATGACCTTAAACCAAGGATGTAAAAATGGCCTATTAACTCTTGGGTATGGTAAAAGAAAACACAATGACCATTGATGGTTATACCTAACCATCGATGGTTATACCTGACTATCAAAGGTTGAAAATAACCATCGGTGGTTTCACTGATCATTAGTAGTTGCACTAACCATCAACAGTTGACTGTGTAAACCTGTGACAAAGAAAAATGGCAAAATAAAGTTAGAAAATCAAATTACAAGAGTTTTAATAATCCAAATGAAGATTTTAAAGTTTCATAATGATATTATTCATATGTCAGATGCATCTAGTCCAACTAGGTATGCCATTATGTGAACTGGGAATTTGACTCAAGAGAGGATGGTTAGTATTGTGTTAGTTCTAAAAATGAAATAAACACACTAGCATAACATCTTTAGGCCTAGTTACTAGGGAGAGATTAGTTAACAAAACAAAATGGAAACACAACTAAAACATGAAATAAAACTTCTTTCATCTTCCTTGGATGCTCTAAATTGCTTGCTGTAGTGGCTTGTCTAACTTTGTGCTTATGAAGTTTGCATCAATGGAAGCTTGGCTACCTCCATCTCTCCTTGGCACCTTGTGTGGCTTTATCTTGAATTTTGGTTCAATATTTTGTAATTATAACACTAATTTCATGAAGCTTTAAAATTTATTTGGGCACAATAAATTTGGCTTATGAAAGCTTAAAATTCAATAGGCAAGGCCTCCTATTTATAGACTTTTACAAATGGCTAGAATCAACCTGAACCATCCATCTCAAGATTGAGATGTGTGGATAAGGATTAATTTAATTATGTAATTAAAATTAATAAATAGGCTCATCAATATTTGGGATAGAGGGGAATTAACTAGGCATGGAAGGGCTTTGATGAGGCATGGGAGGCATGAATCCTTATATTTGTGACATTTATGGCCTAGAGATGTCTTTGCAAGAAATGATGTAACTTTGATGATGCAGATATTCAATATTAATTTATAAAAACAAGTATTCAAAAAGTTTCATAGAATAATTAATTAGGTTCTTGATTTGGTTTAATTATCCTTAAATATGATTAGGCAATTTAGTGCAAACCTTGGCTCTTAGTGCCTAAACTAATCAAATTGGTCAGAATGTCTTGTTATTGGTCCAAAATTTGACTAAATTAGAATTAGGATGTGATGTTAGATGTATTGGATTTGTTATCCCATTTAGTTTGTTTCCAACACAAAATAAGAAATTCACTTGTCTTGTGTAAGAAATTTTATAGGGAAGAGTAATCCAAAGCACTCAAGTGTAAAATTGGTATTTTGTCTCAAAATGATTTGATCAAAGTCAGCTAGCCCATAAATTTCATTTCCCTATTTACTGATACCCTAGCCAAAATTAGCCCTTGAATATATCAATTTTAAATCTTTTAATGTGTTTTAGTGTTTTTAGGCTAAATTATTTTGGTGAAATTTGGTCAAAATCTTGGTTGGAGGTTATCAGTGGCTAGGCTTAGGTGTCTACATAAATAACCTATATACTCTATCCATTTACTTAAGATATAGCCTTAATCTCAATCCTTAATATGTATGTGGTATCTTATATTCAAGTTTGGAGATAACTTGACTATAATCTTGTATGTGATGATTGTAAGCATTTGACTTCAATTGGAGTCCTTCTATAGATTAATGAGTAAGAGAAATGTTTTTTAAACCATACAAGGAAATCAATTGACCTATTTTAAACTTCAATAACCTCTCTCAAGAGATTCATACTCACAAGCATATAATTTTTTCTTGCATCTACTCAAGATCCCCCATAGGTGATAATTTGGTAGAATTCTTGAAATTTGGGCTTGAACTTGACCTTTTCAACTGTCACTAGAATCTTAACAATAGACAAGATTGATTGGAATTATTTTCTCACTATTTCATTGACCTTTCATGGTATTGTATAAACTTTTGGTCTTACCTTCATACACAAGCTTGTACATGAGGATTTAGTCTTATAGGTGTATTATACAATCTTTTTGAAATTATGAGTTTGGAATACAAATCCCACTATAAGGTGAATATGGCCTGATATAGCCATTATAAAGTATATGTATTTTGGGATACCTCATATGGACTATTATGTCTTCATCTATGGCCACTTATTAATACATAAAAATCCCCAATTTGGGTACCCAACAAGGTGTTATATTTGACTAGGTGGATCAGGCATCCTAATGGAGAAAATGAAACCTAAGAATCCTCAAAAACTTTAAACAATGATAAGAAACCTTAAACTATGCTAAAGTATTATGAATGCATTTGGGGCTGGTTTTTTAGTGTTTGTCTTGAGGTCCATATGGAATATTATATTATCCACATTCTTACATTACCCCTACCACCTGAAGAAGATACTTACAACCTAGAGATAGATTGCCATGAGAAAACATTAAGTCATGCTTGGAGCTTTGCTTCTTCTTTCATATGGTGGGCATTGAGGAAACTTTAAGGAGATATAATATGATCAAATGGTGACCATATGGATTATGTTAGGAACATGGGGAAGTATATAAACTTTATATTGATCATCCTTGTGCTCTGTTTCCTCATGAAGCACACGAATTCTAACACAAACTTGTAATCTACCAACCCAGGGAGACTTGATGATGATATAATCCTATAAGTTCCATAAAAACATGATTAAAAGATTTTAAGACACTTAATATACCTTTGGATACCTTTCCCCATGTTCAATTTATGACAATGAAATTAAATTTTCAATAAATCTACCTATAACTAAGCTTATGTGGTTTGCAAAGGGATTAAAACCACCTAGGGATCTTAGTGATTGTTAATAAAGCCTAGGGATTTGATCTAAAAACCAATACTATGAATTACAATCCCACTAGGGTCTTTAACTCTGGATAAGATCTTGAGATCTGACTCCCCTTGTATGGACCATACCATCCAACTCAAATTGGCCGTTGTGAGCTTGCCAAGAACTTGTTGGAGATCCTATTACCATTTCTAATTTTCTCCTAGATATATGAACATTGATTCTTCTTTGTGATGCCTAAAAGGGATCCCAAATAATTTTTCTTACCTCCTCTAACCTGACCATATAAATCTGTATAGGTCTTGAAAATACCTATAAAACATCATTTATCTATATTTTTTCAGGTGTGTGATCTTGAAAACCATTGGAGGACAAGAGGAGGGAAATGAGAGGATGAGTTTAGTGTTTGAGAAAAATATAATATTAGAGTATTACATAAAGGACATGTTTGGCATAAAAGGGTTAGTATTGCCAACCTTATTCGAAGAGCAAGCTCTCAATAGTGACTCTAGTGATAAAGATGATGACACATGGAAGGCACATAACTAGAAGAATTTGATAGAAAAAAGGAAGTTAGTGCACCAAGTTGAGGACAACACCCTATATTAAGAAGACCCTACCCATATTTGGGTATAAATAACTAGGGGTAGTAAACAAGTCGAGGATTCACACCACGAGAAGAATGAACCCTACCAAGCACCATTAAAAACTACCAAGGTAGCTATCAATTCATAAGGGGAACCAAAGACTGGCAATATGGGTACTTATTGGTCTGACATAGAATTGGCATGTATTATTGATCTCCTAAAGGAATTATATGACTTTTTCCTCCATAACTACAAGGACATGTGTTGTAGAAAATTCTCCTTATTTAGCTTATGTGCTTAGTCACATGTTTAATAATCAATTCAAGTTAGTTCTGTACTTGATACAACTAGGTGTAAGCATAGTAAAAGTTTGTAGTTCATAACATTTAAATGCACTACTATGCTAGCATCAATTTCACATAAGGTACATGCCTTGTGTGCTCACTCAAAGTGTAATAGTGAAGGGATCAGGGCCCATATTGGGATAGTTGAAACAATGCACAACCTTAGTCTTAATGGGACTATCATTTATGAAATGGGCTTAGGATGTCTATTAACATATGTTGTCTTAGATAAGATTAGGAGGTGTCAGCCTATTTAAAGGCATAATTATTTTGGTGCAATTTCATACCTAGTTAGATATAGCTCTTAATGGCATAAGCCACAGGGATAGAAAGTTAAGTGTCATTTAGGAACTCAACTAACTCAAAGGAATGGCACATATTTAGGTAATCACTCCTCAAGTTAGCACTATAGGCATGGTTATTAGGGTCTCGATACATGTCAGTTTCAACACTTAGTTAATTTTACAAGTATGTTGAAGTCACTATATATCACAATGATGTCATCAGTGACTTGGAATAGACCTTTATGTCACAATACATTCAAATAATGAAAACTATATCATTATTCATATATAACTTCAGTCACAATCATACAATAGTGCTAAACTATATGAAAAGATTCAAAAAATAAGCACATAAGCAACACCATTTTTATCAACTCAAAGTTCATGAACATAGAGTACAATTTGTATGAAATAGAGTACATGCTCATCTAAGTTCTACTATAAACCTAGTGTCTCAAAAGTGAGCTTGTGCAATACATGTTGGTTCTCTAAAGTATTCATGTTGTTTTAAAGCCAAAATGCATGTATGATCCTAGAACTAATTCTATATATCTTCACTACATTAATGTTTCCTCTTTCTCCTTTAGGTTCATGCTCATTTTTATAGGTAGGGGAACATCTTCTTTCCAATTCAGATGGGTGCATGTCAAATGCTGAGGTATCACTAGGAGTCATTATGCCACTGGCTCCACTACTATGATACTCACGCTTTCCAATCACCACATGTATTCACTCAATGAGATTCTAATCCAAACTTAAGCACTAATTAATTAAATTTTATTTAGTTCAATATCCATGGGGATCCTCCCAATTGGCACCAAAATTATTAAGAGATAGCCATCACCAAAAATTACCTCACATCAAGACCTGTTGAGTTGGCACGGTTCACTAAGTAGCACCAAAAGGGGCCTAACATGACCCTATACAAAATTTATAGTCTAACCTCAAACTAATATTTTAGTGCCTTTACTATGAAATTTTTTGGTGTAATCTACTACAACTTCATTTAAAGTTTTTGAATCCCTAAATGGTAAGATTGATCTCTTCGACAGTGTCATTTACTTTTTTCAATGTAGCCTTAAGTGCATATATGTCCATGCTCTCCATTTATTTTTTGAAGGCTTCTAGTACTTCCTTATTTTACCTCACCACACCATCTAAAATTTCCCCTTTCTCACTTGAATTTTTTTGAAAGGCATGGAAGAGTGCTTCTAGGTCTTGCTCTTAGGTTTTCAACTTGGTGCTTAAGGTGTTGACATATACCATAACTTGTACATGCTCGGTCCTACCTATAGTGAAATCATGATTCATCAGATCATGCTTCTCCTCTTTCACCTTTTAAAGGCACATGTTTATGACTAACACTTGAGTGGTGAAGTTATAAAATATGGCATCTACTTCTTTTAATCCCTCTTTTAGTTTGGCGAAGAAGTCCTCCACCATATCAAGCTTTTTGTTTAGTTTTATTTTGATGGATTCATAGGGGTCTTCTTAATCCTCTAGTTCTAGCTTCATTTAGGGGAGAATGTTTTTTACTATCATGCAAAATTTATCAACTTATTTCATTTATGAGGTATCAACACCATTTAAAAGAGATGGCTTTACCTCTTTCATGTGCTTGACTAGCTATTGGAGTTTGAGATTCATTGCTTTTAATTCTTCCTCCACCTCATGTGATATCTATTTCCATTTGTTGGCATAAACATTTTTGATGATGTTCTTTCATGCTATTAATGAGGCCATCTTGAAGAGTTAATTCTCTAACCTTATGGGGTTCATATCCCTAGGATTTAAAAGTTGGTATTCATGCCCCTCTTCTAGTGTTTTGGTACTTCAGATTACCTTCTTGGGTACCTTAAACTAAGGCTCATCCATGTATCAATCAAGAGCCCAAGAAAATTGATGGTTCATTAGGGTTGTGGTAGTTTTGGGGTGCATGTAATCTATCATGTAAAAATCATCATCTTCAATGAACACCCTCTGTGCTTTTTCCCTATAGCTCAACTTGTACTCCTCTTCCTCAACTAGCTCCTTTTCTTCTCTATTGGCACTAGTGCTTTCTTCAATGATTTCTTTTTCTCCTTATTTTTCTACTAATTCTTCTTCTTCCTCTTCTTTTTCTACTACTACTACTACTACTACTACTACTACTACTACTACTACTACTACTACTACTACTACTACTACTACTACTACTACTACTACTACTACTACTACTACTACTACTACTACTAGGGTTATTAATTGGACTTCTCCCCTTAGTCCATCTCCTCTCTTTCCTTAGTGTTAGTTTCACCATCTTGTTCTTGGAGGGGTTCTTCCTCAAACTTCTCCCCCTTGTCTACGTTTTCTTCTTGTTGTGTTTATTTGGATCATACCTCATCAATGCTATCATTACTTACCTCTTGCCCCATCATGGTCTCTAATATCATCTTCATTTAGTCTTTTGAGGTGCCACCATCACCTTCTTTGTCTTTAGGCACCCATTTAGAACTAGGGCATGTTTATTATGTAGCTTCCTCTACCAGGTTGGGGTAGGTGCTAGGTGCCTCTTTGGTTTTCTTCTCCTTTCTAGGTTCCATGCTAGTGGTAACCTTTTCCTTACTCTTTGTTCATTTTGGCCCTTTCTACTTAGGCCTCCTCTTTTATTTATTTCTTTTTGGCCTTCTTTTATTCAACCTTTTTCTTCTCAACTTTCTTTCTCTTGGCTTGTGCTTTGCATTTCTTCTCTTATATATTTATCTCCTTAGCTTCCACTTAATCAATATCAGCTTGGGTCATGCCCTTGGCCCTCATGGACTCTCATTTATAGTGTATATCTAGTGTTATATCAATGTGATCTTGGTCTAGGCCCATGTCCTCCTATTTCACTTCAAATCTTCTTTATTTAGTGTGCCTAAGGGTATTACTTCTTCAAGTGCTTCTACCTCATTGGGTTTCTCACCTATTACTCCTTCCTTATTCCATTTCATCTCTTGTGCCTTGCATTTCTCTTCTTCTTTCCTTTACTTTTTGGCCTCAACCATCTCAATGGATTATTTTGACATCCTAGGCTTTGCCATTTCTTCTCTTCATTATTATAGCTCCTACACCTTCTGCATATCAGCATCATTGAGGCCAAGTTTCCTCCATCTTCACATCTTCTCCAATTCAGTCTGAGGGGATGGAGAGGGGGTCTTCTCACTGACTATTGGAAATATTGTCATTTATGTCAAAGTCCTAACATTATTGGTGATAAAGGCCCCATTGCATTTAATGGTGTTTTTAATATTCATTTCTTGGCTAATGTGTGTTAATAATTATTTAATATTAATGAATATATTTTTGGGTGCATATAAGTCAAAAGTGGGCCCATGGAGAAGTCAAAAAGTCATGGGGTAAAAGATGAAAGAAGAATGGGACACATTTTCTCATGAAGAGTCATCTTGAGGAATTCTAAGAGTCACCATATGAAGATAAAAGAGGTATGGCACATTTTTCCATGAAGGGACACTTTGAGGAATATGAAAAGTCACCAAGATAAAGACAAAAGAGGAAAGGGAAGTTTTGATTATGAAGGGTCACCATATGACTTTTCAAATGCAAGGATACAAAGGGTCATGTAATTTTGGCACCATTTTCCATGAGGATTGAAGGGTCACAAAGGGTGATTAGCAAAGGTCATTTGTAAAGATATAAATAAAGGCTTGAGAAGCCATTTGTAATATGCAAGAAAGTGCATGGTTTGTATTTATTTTTGAAGAGAGAAAAGTATGAGATATTGTAGAGTTCTATAATTTGTTGAGTAAGAAACATTAATAGATAGTTATGTTTTATACACAAGAGGGGTTGGTTCTCCTATGGGTTAGTGCTCACAAATCTTTGCAAGGGGTTGGTGCTCTTGTGGGTTAGTGCTCACAAATAGTTTCTGTATTGGTGCTTGACAAAGTGGTTGGTGCTTGAAAACTTTATATTTTGAGTTGGTTCACATTTATATACTTGAGATTATTCTCTATGATTTTTCCCACTTTGAGTATCCACATAAAATTCTGGTCTCTCTCTCTCTCTCTCTCTCTCTCTCTCTCTCTCTCTCTCTCTCTCTCTCTCTCATGTGGTGCAAATTATTATTTCAGTTTTATTACATATCTTGAATGTATGATTAAGTGGTTAAAAAAAAGAAATCAGATTAAGTAATAAGATATAAAATATACTGATTTACCCCCTCTCTCAATATATTTTGTGCTTAACAATCGGTATCAGAGCAGGTTCCTTTTGAAAAAGTTTTATAGCTTGAAGGTAGATTAGGAAAGCATGATGGCTAGATCACATAAAGGATTTTATACAAATAAGGCACCTTTATTCGATGGGATAAATTATTTTTTTGGAGCATAAGGATGAAGACTTATTTGATGGCCCTTAGATTTGACATATGGCAAGTAGTGGTGGAGGAATATGAAGAGCCACAGACACTTGTAACTACTCTGATAGAAAATAAGCCAAGTGAAAATAATGCTAAAGCTTTAAATGCTATTTTATGTGTTTTATGTGAATCAATTTTTTTTAAAGTTATGCAATGTAAATATGCTCATGAAACTTGGGTAAAACTTGAGAATATTTACAAAAGGTGATGAAAAGGTTCAATAAGCTAAGATTTAGACTCTCAGAAGATAGTTTGAGAGTTTGAATATGGAAGAAGAAAAATATAGCAAGTTATCTTTTATGGGTTGATCAAATAGTTAATCAGATTCAAGGTCTTGAAGAGAATTTAGAGGAATCAACTTTGGTTCAAATTTTTTTGAGATCTCTACCATTGAAATATGATGCAAAAGTTTTGACAATTGAAGGGATGAAGAATTTAGCCAAGCTAAAGATGGATAAGCTTCATGGTATTCTTATGGTATATGAGATGTAGACTAAACAAGATAAACCCTAAAAGAGAGAAGATAATTTCAAGACATCAAAGAAAGATAAGACTAAGATTCAATAATTAAGTGATAATTTTAGTGATGATAAAGATGACAATGGAGCTCTATTCATTCACAAAGCCTAAAAAGGGCACAGGTAAATATCCAAGAAAATTATCTTTGAAATGTTTTAATTATGGAAAAATTTAATATTTTGTAGCTAAATATCCAAATAAGGGTAATTATGACAATGAAGAAGGAAATTATACATACAAAAATAATTTCAAAGGTAAATTCAAGAAGGGATTTGATAAGAAGAGTTTGTATTCTAAAGATCTTAGCTTAGCTAAAGATAGTGGAGTCGGTGATTTAGAAGAAGAAGAGATTCTATTCATGTCCAAACATGAAGATGCCTCTATAAGCAAAAGTATAGATGATCAAGAAGAAGAACAAGATGAAGCTGAAGTGAATTTGGAAGAACTCATTTGAGCCTTAGAAGAGTTAAAATCTCCTGAAAATAAAAATAAAAGATTAAAGCTCTAGATTGAGAAAAAATAAAAGGAGTCAAAGGAAATAATTAAATATCTACAAGCACATTTTGAAGAATCCAAGAATAATGAATAAAATCTAATGGCATAGTTGAAAATAGTAAGTAAATAATGTGAAAGGTATGTTATTAAAATTTCTTCTTTAAAAGTAGATCTTAAGAAGATAAATAAATCAATCAATGATAAAGTAGCCAATGATTCAAAATTTGAGAATAACCCTAATATGTTGAATAAGATATTAAAAAATCAAAGATCAATGTTAGATAAGATAGGTATTAGATTTGAAAAAGAGAAAGAGGAGGTCACTTCTTTCATAGACAAGGCAAAAGGAAAGATCTATGTTGAAGCTCTTACAAAAGAAGAAATAAAAAGGGAAGAAGTTAAGAATACAGAGGACATCTCAAACAAAGAAGGCTGGAGGGAATAGAGATAAAAAAAGGCAATCAAGTCAGAGATACACAAACAAGTCCTATTTTTATTGTTATTATTTTTATTGTAATGGATATGGTCATAAAAAAATAGAATGTTGAAAAAGGGCTAATAATTTTAGAAATAAAGAGAAGGAAATTCATACAGAGTCAAGTAGAAGCCACAACTCTTTTGCTTCTCTATCAAGATTTAATGAAGAGGCCATAATAAGTTACAAGTGTAAAAAATTTGGACACATAACTTGGTATTATATAAGTGTGTTTGAGTCAGTCAAGAAGGACCAGTGTTTCAAGGCTCCATTGATCAAGAAGAAAGTTCAGATAGGTTAATGGCAAAAAAAAACCTAAAAAATCTATGTTGGTGCAGATAGCTTTACATGCAAGAAATGAAGAAAAGCCATGGTTCATTGATAGTATATGTTCAAGGCACCTAACAAGAGATAATATCAAGTTCATAACCTTGAATAAGATCAATGGTGGCATAGTGAAATTTAGAGACAATACTATTGCCAGAATTGCTGGAAAAGGTACACTAAGTTTAGATAATGGTAGAACTAAAAATGAAAATATTTTGTATGTAGAAGGTATTAAGTATAATATTTTTAGTGTAATTCAAATGTATGATCAAGGGCATGCACTACATTTTTATGTAGAAGGTTGTGAAATTAGAAGAAAATATTTAGATGTGTTGGTTGCAGATGCTTAGAGAACAGGTAATAATTTGTATATGCTATCAGACATCAAAGGTCAAAGATGTTGTTTGAGTTATATTGAAGAAAGTTGGATATGACATAGGAGAATGGGGCACATAAATTTTGACAATCTTGTCAACATCAACAAGAAATAAGTAATCAAAAATCTTCCAAAGATTACAAAACCATCTGGCACACTTTGTGAACCTTGTTAGCATGGGAAGCAGGGTAGAAGGTGGTTCAAAACAAAAGAATACTTGACCACTCAGATGCTATAGCTTGTTCATACTGATCTATGTGGACCTATGAGAACTCGAAGTACTCAAGGTGAGAAATATTTCATGTTGCTTATTGATGATTTTTTACATATGACTTGGGTAATGTTTTTAAAGAAAAAATCAAAAGCTTTTAGACATTTCAAAGCATTCAAAGCATTAGCTAAGAATGAAACTAGTTTGAAGATTAAGTGTCTAAGATTAGATTGAGGAGGAAAATTCATGTCAGATCAATTTATTGAGGTTTGTGAAGACCATGGAATAAAAAAATATTATTCAAGAGCTAGAACTCCACAACAAAATGGAGTAGTTAAACAAAATAATATAATAGTTCAAGAGATGGTGAGGACAATGATAAATGAATCCAAGATAGAAGATAAATATTATAGAGAGGTAGTTGATATAGTAGTACATATTAAGAATAGAGAATTATTGAGAGTCAATAGTGACAATACTCCTTATGAGCTATGGAAAGAAAAACTAGCAATAGTTGATTATTTAAGAGTTTTTGGTAGCAAATGCTTCATAAAGGAACTGATAAAAAACTTGGTAAGTTTGAATATAGAGTAGATGAAGGTATATTTCTTGGTTATTATTGTGAAAGTAAATCTTATAAATTTTATAACAAAAGAACCAAGAAAATTGTTAAAAGTGCAAGTATCAAGATAGAATAAGATGGAACACAAATAATTAGTTATCCAGTAGACACTCTTGAAATCTTTGAAGAATTAGATGAAGATGAGAAGAAGGAGAAAAGGGACACAAAACCTCCATCCAAATATGTTTAGATAAATCATAATAAAAGTGACATCATTGGGGACATAAATGAAGGAATTTGCACCAGAAGAATGATTGTAAGTGAATCTGAGCAAGTTAATTTCCCTTTGTTATCCAAAATTTAGCCTAGAACTTTTTCAGAAGTTAGACATGATAAGCATTGGGTTAATGCTATGGATGAAGAATTAAATTAGATATAAAAGAATGATACTTGGGAATTAGTGCCTAAACTAAAAGATCATAATGTGATAGGAGCAAAATGGGTTTATAGAAATAAGTTGAATGAAAATAGAGAAGTGATTAGAAATAAAGCAAGATTAGTATGTAAAGGATATGCTCAGATTGAGGGAATAGATTTTGAAGAAACTTTTACACTAGTGGAAAGGTTAGAGGCTATTAGAATGTTTCTTTCATATGTAGTGTTTAAAAATTTTAGAGTGTTTTAGATGGATGTCAAATCTACCTTCCTAAATGGGAATCTAGAAGAAGAGGTCTACATTGAGTAGCTTGAGGGATTTAATCTCTAAAATATTAGTATCCATGTATGCAGATTGAAGAAAGAATTTTATGGATTTAAATAAGCTCCTAGAGCTTGGTATGCAAGACTTGATAAGTACTTGCAGGATTAAGGTTTTAAGAGAGGATTTGATGATAGTAATCTCTACATCAAAATAGAAGGTGAGCATCAATTGATTGTTGTGATATATTTTGATGATATCATTTTTGGAGGAAATATTGAAAAGATGACAAAAGAATTTTTTGATAATATGCAAAAAGAATTTGAGAGTCTATGCTTAGAGAATTGTCATTTTTATTAGGATTGAAAATATTTAAATTAGATAAAAGAATTTTCATATCTCAAAGTAAATATGCCAAGGAAATGTTAAAGAAATTTGGTTTTGAGGACTGTGCACCAGTTAGCACACCAATGTGTATAAGAAATAAGATGAGCAAGGATGAAGATTCACCTATTATAGATCAATCTTTGTATAGATATATGATTGGTAGTCTTTTATATTTGATAACATCTAGATCAGACATCATATATGTAGTAGGTATGGTTGCAAGATATTAGTCATCTCCAAAAGATAGTCATGTTCATTTGGTGAAGAGAATATTCAGATATATCAAGGGGAAATTGAATTATGGTATCCCACATATAGAGATTTCACTTTGGTTACTTATACAGATTCAAATTAGGTAGGGTGCTTAAATGATAGAAAGAATACAAGTGGAGGAGATTTATTCCTTGGTGATAGCTTATTATCATGGCTAATAAAGAAGCATAATTCAGTATCACTTTCTATAGCTGAAGCAAAATATATTGCAATAGTATTGTGTTGTACTCAAGTGCTTTGGATGAAGCAAACTTTGGAAGATATCAAGGTAAAGTATGATGAACCTATTTCTATTTTTTTTGGAAACATAAGTGCTACTAATATTTTGAAGAATCTAGTGATGCATTCAAGAAAAAACATATTCCCATTAGATATCACTTCTTGAGAGAGCAGGTTGTAGAGCAATAGGTTAATATGGAGTATATCATTACTAAAAAGCATATATTATAGATATTTTCACAAAGGCACTATAAAAAGACAAATTTGAGTATCTATGAGAGAAGTTGGGAGTAATTTGTTTTACTTCTTACCATTGAGGTTTAGCATTAGTTGAGGGGGAGAGAAGTGTTAGCTCCAGGTAGGCCCTTTACCATTGATGTCAAAGGGGAAGAATAATAAGTACAGGTGTAGAAATAGGTATAAGGAATAGGTACAGGTTGCTATAGTAAGGGGGAGTTACTATATGTTTTTTAGATGGTAGTATATACAAGTTTTAGGATGTGGTAATTTAAGTTTGAGGTTGCCATTAATGACAAAGGAGGAGATTATTGAAAATATTGTCATTGATGTCAAAGGTCTAGCACTATTGGTGATAAAGGCCCCATTGCATTTAATGGTATTTTTAATATTCATTTCTTGGCTAATGTGTGTTAATATTTATTTAATATTAATAAATATATTTTTAGTTGCATATAAGTCAAAAGAGGGTCCATGGAGAAGTCAAAGAGTCATGGGGTAAAAGATGAAAGAGGAATGGGACACATTTCCTCATGAAGAGTCATCTTGAGGAATTCCAAGAGTCACCATGTGAAGACAAAAGAGGTATGACACATTTTTCCATGAAGGGACACTTTGAGGAATATGAAAAGTCACCAAGATAAAGACAAAAGAGTAAAGGACACTTTTTCTTATGAAGGGTCACCATATGACTTTTTAAATACAAGGATATGAAGGGTCATGCAAGTTCAGTGTCATTTTCTATGAGGATTGAAGGGTCACAAAGGGTGATTGCCAAAGGTCATTTGGAAAGATATAAATAAAGGCTTGAGAAGCCATTTGTAATATGCAAGAGAGTGTATGGAATGTTTTTTTTTTAAGAGAGAAAATCATGAGATATTGTAGATTTTTATCATTTGTTGAGTAAGCAACATTGAGAGATAATTATGTTTTATACACAAGAGGGGTTGGTGCTCCTGTGGATTAGTGTTCATAAATCTTTGCAAGGGGTTGGTGCTCTTATGGGTTGGTGCTCAAAAATAGTTGTTATGTTGGTGCTCGAAAAGGGGTTGGTGCTCCTGCAAGTTGGTGCTTACAAACATTGTATTTTGAGTTGTTGCTCATTCATATACTTGAGATTATTTTCCATGGTTTTCCCCACTTTGGGTTTCCATATAAAAATTTGGTCTCTCTCTCTCTCTCTCTCTCTCTCTCTCTTATGTGGTTCAAATTATTGTTTTAGTTTTATTACATATCTTGAATGTATGATTAAGTGGTTAAAGAAAAGAAATTAGATTAAGTAATAAGATTAAAATATACTAATTCATCCTCCCCTCTTAGTATATTTTATGTTTAACATCGACAAGGAGTCATCTTCCTTAGGAATGATGTATCTACCCCTCCTAATTATTTATTATTCCATATCATCTTCCTCATCTTCCTCCTCTATGTTAGATAAGATTGTCCTAGGTACCACAAGAGGAACCTTCTCATTATTATTTTCCATTGTACTAGGGGAAGTCTTTGGTATAAATCACACATGCTTCTTTGTGGAGGATGTAGGATAGGCTTCTTCTTTTGAGGCAATATTGAGCCTTATTCTCTCCTCTATCTTTTCCAAAGTCACCCCTATTCTATTTAAGAAACTTCTTCTCTACTGGTGCTAGAGTTTCTTCATCACCTATCTAGATTGGTGGTTTTTTACTTTGTTCAACACTGAGACCCTTCTTCCATGGCTTCATCTCATAGTAGAGCTTATAGATGTACCTAGCTATGGTCACCTCTTGGAGATGATAGATGTTGGTGTAATTTGACTCATCCCCTTCATCCTCAGTGGCCTTTCTATCTATATGAGTGAATTGGTACCTCATCTTATGCCTCTCCATATCCAGTTCCTTGACTGGAATGTCTAACTATTATGCATTGGGGATCCAACATAGTGCATCCTTGAAGTATCTTGTTGAGAAGGCATAGGGAAGATTTATCCACCATGACATGTTTCCATAAAATAGTAACAAGCACACTATGCAATAGTGTTACATTATGATAAAGGTTATTATTTTGAACATAGTCTAAAGGAGCCCTTAAAGGATGCACCATTCTAGCCCAAAGGTTTTAATGTACTTCTCACACCACCTTATGATGTGAGTCTTATATTTGGTGTTAAAAGAGGGGGGCACATGAAGTATTTATACTTATATGTTAAGGATTCATTATGATTTAGATAGACCTAGAGGTTGTCCTCATCCCCATCTAGAATCTCAATCTCTTCCATAATAATGAGAATGAGAATGGATACCCACCTAAATGTCTTTTTCCCCCTATGGAACTCCTATCCATTATTCATAAATTCATCAATGATGAATTTGGCAATATTGAATTGTATGTCCTATGCTATGTGATGACAAATGTAAAGGTATGCCTTAGTCACATCAATCCATTGATTACCTGATCATAGCTTGGACCTTACAAGGTGTTTTTACACCCTCATATTGGGGTTTTTGCATTCTTTCATGACAAGTGCAAAATTCCCCTTGAAATACTTTGGGAACTGGGCTACATGATCCACTTCTTCATCATAATTCATCCTATGATGGATTTCCTTACTGATATCTAGAAGCTTATTTATTTTCTTTATCAGTTATGCTAAAATATTTATGCACCTCCGTATGAAGTAAATGTGGTACTCATGGATGTGTGGTAATAAGAATTGAACCAACTTCTCAAAGCATGACAACTCATAATTTTGAGTTACATTGAAAGACGCCAATTTATCTAAGATCAAGACATCAAATAGGGCATCACCTTGCACTATCTTTTGCCTTATGTCTACTATCTAATCTTGCATAAGATCTTGTAAATAACTAAATGTGTAGTGATTATATTATTTTAACTAGTATACATGCATAAACGATTACTATTACTCCCCTATCATGACCTATAGAGGGAATTACATTACTTGGTAGGATATTTTGGTGAGCACCTTGGTGTTGACCTACACTACACTTACTACTTCTACCCGTTATGCCATTGTTTTTGTAGTGGTCACTTCAGGAACTATACGTACCCATTTTAGGTCCTATTATGAAATTTGGAGCTTGATCCTATCCATTTATTCACCATCTTGAACCTAATGGTGTTGAAGCATGATAGGTGTAGTTTAATCAATTCTTAAATGTTGATGCACAGTCATGAGATCTATGACTATTCCCTTGGCTCTTGAGCTTTACTAACCTTTAATAGTAGCTGGGGTTTCAATCCACTTTTAAAATTGTCTAGTTTATATAGAATCCTTTCTCTATAATTCTCCAAATTACTCTTATTATGAACGTAATCCTTTTTAGTATGTAAATTTTCACTCTTAGTGCCTGAAAGTACTCAAATTCTCATTGGTATAGGATTTTTTCATCTCGACTCTTTGGTATTTGCTTAGGTTCACTCTTAGTCTCAAGTTAGTATAAAATTTATAACCTATAAAAGTCTGTCACTTTCTAATTTATACCCTTTCCTTATCTACCATCATTAATGTAGGTGATTTGTGGCATGAAAGTGCCTATATTTATTGGAAAATGCAAAATTTTATGAAATACATGAAAATAATTTGTCATAAATGAATTAAATTCATATCTTTGTGCCTCTACCACCACTTCATTAAATGATCTCTAATGGTAATTTAGTGAAGTGACATTTAATTCAAGCAGTCACTTCCCACTTAAGTTTAGGTGGATGCTAGCTATCGTAGATGATTTTTCTCCTAAAATTGTTCACATGGCACAAACTTCACCTTCCTTGTAGCAACTTGGGTGCAGTGCCTCACATGTACTTGATTCAGCCTCATTGATTCCATTTCTTATTCTAGTTATGCTTTCATTTCAAGTGTGATTTTCTATTTTGGTCAGTTTATTTTACTTCATCTTGTTTTGGCCTATCCTACCCCATATAAATTCTTTGTGTTGTCCTTTTAGTGCTTTATCTTCTCTTTGGGTTATCTTGTGCATAGTCATATTGTGTGTCTTCACTTTCTTTCTTACACCCAACCATGTTGAGCATATTAACCTTATTCTTTTGTCTCTAATGCATGATTAATTGATGTGCCTCTTTATAAATTTGGTGCAAAGATTACCTTTTCACTTATTTACTTTGTAATTTTGTTCTCAAATCTTTAAGGTTTGATAGCTTCCTC
This sequence comes from Torreya grandis, assembly GCA_037957365.1. Lineage (NCBI taxonomy): Eukaryota > Viridiplantae > Streptophyta > Pinopsida > Cupressales > Taxaceae > Torreya > Torreya grandis. The sequence continues at coordinate 2,836,880 of JARHVA010001334.1, forward strand.
ATGGCAAAAAACTTAGGTGTCTAGCCTTAGGTGTTGAGAAAGCAAATGGGCTCAACTCACCTAAATAGTATTATGTGTGGAAGCACTAGAATAGCTCATTATTAGGCCTCCAAGAGCCTTATAATGTTCACTTTGTACACATGGATCTTTTGTATCATCTTCTTACATCTGGCAAGTTTCACATGCCCACCACTTAGATATCTGGCTTCATGTGCTTAGAGGGTGTAAGTGCTCAACTCACATGATTAGAATTATATGTGAAAGGCTAGAGTATTTCATATATGGGATTAGAATTTCCATTCATTTAAAACCTTATGCACATGGATCTATGCACTTTTTTCTTATTCTAACAAGTCTCATTCACCCAACACTTATATGTCTAGCCTTAGGTGCTTAGAAAGCACTAGTGCTTGACTCACCTAGTTAGAATTATGTGTGAGAGGCTAGATGAATTCAATAGAGCTGGGTTTAATTCACATGCCCATAACTTAGGTTTTTTGGCCTCGTGCACTTATAAAGTGAAAGTGATTGATTTGCTTAGCTGATATTATGCCTGAAGTGTCAACAGATAAGTCCTTATAGCTACCAGGTACCACTTATTGATTTTTTCACTATACGAGGAACAAAAAATAAGGAAAAGAATGGTTTGGTTTATGTTAAACTATATTCTAGTTAGCTCAACTTCAAACCAACTAGTGACCAAGAAGTCAGTGTTATAATGGTGCAAGCAGCATCCTACTATTGATACAACTTCAATAGATTGCCATTAACATGTCCTAGGAGCTTTTTTTCAAATAACGTGCATAACTTTCATGCACTTATCTCAAAGATATGTTGGATGATGTAGGGGCCCATCCACCTTATTTTAAATTTTCCTAGGTACTTAAGGTACTTCAAGTCATAGAGCAACAATAATGATCTGTCAGTCAACTCCTTGTACTTGATGTTCTCATTATGCTAGAGCTTCTAACATGCATTTTTGATTTGTTGACTCTATCTTGCTTAGGTGCACTTTTAATCCAAGCACTATAAGTCTTCCAAGCTTGTGTTTAAATATTATTGGTCATCTAAGTGACCAATCTATGTAATGCATAAGGATGACACCATAAATTCCATGGGGAGAACTACTTCAGCACCAAACACCAATTGAAAGGGTGTAACTTTGTTTAGGTTCTTTTACGTCATGTGATATGCTCATAGTACCACTAAAATATGATCGTCCCAATCCTTGGGACCAATGTCACATATTTTTATCAATCACATTCTTAGGATCTTGTTGAATGATTTAGTTATGACATTTACTTGGAAATGATATGGGGTGGTCTTATGGTGTGTTACTATGTATTTAGTTAAGAGGATGCACACCATCTCATTGATGAAATGAGTGCCCCTATTAATAGTCAAACTTAATGTGCACCCATATTGATTTATTATGTTCTCCCATATGAATCATGTAATTATCATGGCTATACAACCTTTTGTTAGCGTGGCCTTAACCCACTTAGTGAAATAGTTAGTAGCTACCAAAATATACCTTACACCTATATGCCATGCTAAAAGAGTTATTATTCCAACAAAATCAATGGCCCATTTATAAAATGACACTTGGGAAAGAATGGGGATGAGAGGCATCTCATACTAGTGTTTGGGCTTCCTAATACACTTACATATATCGCATGCCTTGACACACTCCTTTGCATCTTGGAATAGGCTTGGCCACCACAACCCTAACTATAATATCTTAAACATTGTTGCATCTCTAGTATAATGGCCTCCTATGATACCCTCATGTGTTTATTTAAGGATTAAGTCCCTTTCATGTTCCATAACACATCGGTGTAGGACTTCATCTATAACTAGTTTATACAACACCCTCTCAATGAGATGAAAAGGGGCATCATGAACTGCAAGTTGCTTCTTCTCTTTTTTTGACATGGTTTGGGGCACAAACCTAGATGTTAGGAAATCAAAAAAATCCAACAAGTCTTTAGGGATATACTAACTCTGAATAGTTGTGCATCTAACATGTCATCCTCAATCAGCACCATTGCATCACCATAATTCATGTAGGATAAATGGTCTATCCCCAAATTTTGCTTTTTATGTTTAACAATAATAAATAATTGGAACTCTTGGAATAGGAATATACATCTACATATGAACCCATGTAAAATAGGATTATTCATGAGGTACTTGAGTGCCTCATGATTAGTGAAAAAGATGAATGGGGTTGATAACATATATTTCCTAAATTTTTTAAAGGCATAAATCATTATGATTGCCTCACTCTTAGTGGTGGTGTAATTCTATTTTGCCTACATCAATTTCTTACTTGTGAAGGAGATGGGGTGATTCATATTTCCCTCACCTAGTTGCACCAATATGATGCCAGTTATGAATCTTGAAACATCAGCATGGATGTTGAAAAGAATAGCCTAGTCTAGGAATTGTATAATTAGTGTGTTAACCAATTTTACCTTCAATGTTTCAAAAGCCTCCTCTTGTACCCTGTCTTAATAAAATAGGCCATATTTTCTAAAGAGCTCATCTAGAGGAACTAAAATATTTGCATAGATCTGTATAAACTTCTTGTAGTAACCATAATGGCCTAGAAAAGTACAAACATATTTCTACATTGAAGGAGTCTAGAGCTAAATTATGATGGCTATATTCATAGGGTCAACAAGAAAACCATATTTATAGATGATGTGCTTGAGAAATGTTCCAAAGGGGGTTTTGAAGATGCACTTCTTTAGGTTTAACAATATTTGGATCTACCTACACCTCTCAAACATGAGGTGTAGATTTTCATAGTGGTCTTTTACAAGGCCATATACAATTTATTCATTGATATAGATTGGAAGAACATATGGATAAAGTCCTTAAAAGTAGTGATTACCATTTTAGAGAATATGGCTGGCATATTATTGAGTTGAAAAGGAATCATATTATAATAAAAATAACCCCATTTAATTTCAAAGGTTGTTTTGGGCTTATCCTCCTCCTTGATCTTCACCTAATGGTAACTTGAGAAACCAATCAGTGAAAGGATATAATTTGCAATTTATGATGCCATCCAAGACATTATCAATGAATGGGTTAGTGATATAGGTAGCATTCAAAACTATTTAGTTGAAATATATATGTATGCACCCATCCTTCTTGATGATTATGACCATTGGGCTCAACCATTCAGACTCTTATATAGGGTAGACTACCATTCCATCGATCTCTATTTTTACCTTGATAAAAATATTGGGATTCATCCTATACAAGTGATTCTTGATAGGCCTCACACCATTTACTAGCTTGATGTTCATTTTTCCAAGGGAAGGGTGGGTTACCTTCATGTCCCACTAGCTATGTTAGAATAAGTCTTGAAACTCCTTCAGGAGGTCTATGATTCATGCCATCTCTACCTTAGACCAACAGGCACCTATAGTGGCAATCTTCAGCTTGAATTTTATGTTGCTATCTACTTTAGTGGTCTTAAGTGGCAGATGATAGGGTTCATTCCTGTCTTAATGTGAGTATTTAACTTACCTTGTCCCCTCTATTTTGTCAATTCAAAGATGAGATGGATATTCTTCATCTGGGGTGCTATCATCGACAAGGTGCACAATTTTTTATCTTCTTATTAGATCCTTCTAATTTCACTCCTTCCAGGTATTGTCATGCTCCTTGTTAGAGTTAGTATTGAGCACCTTCTCTTCAAAAAACATTATGAGCACAAATCCTTTCTCCATAAACACGTATCTATGGTGCTCTTATAGGATGGCAGTGCCCTCAAACAGTATCCTATAAATGACTTGTAATGGCTCTAGTAGCTTTAAGTTATATGAAAAGAAGGAGAAGGTGTGCAAAAACATATCCTTGAGTACCTCCCAATTTCCTATTTCTAAACATGTTTCATTTAAAACATACCACTCTTGTGCCTATGTTTTCAATGTCATGTAGAAGGCATGCACCCATAGGCTTCTAGGCACATTCTCACTATAGACAGTTAAATTTTATTCACACAAGTGCACATGTGTGATTGGTTCAAAATCATATAATTAAGTAGGTATGTCTAAGTCTTCATTACTCTTTTCAAACCTAGTCCATATGGTTGCCTTCACATCTTGCCATGTTGGAAAACTAGCCTTTTCACTACCTACCAATGAGCAGTAGTGCTCTTTAAGGTATGCACTAGTGCACCCATTCTTTCTATTTCATTAGGAAAGCATGTTTCAATATCATGCACATGTTTCTCTACAAGATGTGTCCTTTCATATTTTGGGAGTGCTACAAGCTTCCCTTTACATAGATGAAACACCATTTTCCCTAACCTTTTTTTGTGAAAACCCCATTTTTGTTAGTAAGATCAACCCTAATCAACCTTATTCTAGCTATCCTTGGCTTAGATTCCTACACTAGGTACCACCTTTGGCAAATAAATTAATAAGCTTCTTTGACCCATTAGCTATAGGATACATCACTTGTATCAAAATCTTATTGTCCATCCTCCCATTTAAGCACTCTTTGGTCACTTGGGTTGATATTTTTAGTGCCTCATACTATGATGTTATAAATGTGATTGATTTCATATTTGATATCAATACTTTCCATATATATAGGCCCTTGATCACTTGATAGGGGAATCAACACCCTCTCTCTACCATTATCAAAAGTCATGTAATGCTTCTTGAAGTGCATTTCTACATTTGTGGCATAGCACCATGGACTCCCTAAGAGAACTGAATAGTTATCATGCTTTTCCAACTCAATTACCTCAAATTTAGCTTATAATTTGACACCCATAATATCTAAAACAATTCCATTTAGCATCCTGATAAGTTGCACTTAGGTTTTTTTAGCTATAAATAGCATATGAGGGAAGGGATTTAAGGGTGGCCATCCCATCTTCTCCTAGGTGGTTTTGGTTATAATTTTAACCTTGGCACCCATGTCCACAAGGACTTTACATATAGACCATCCATCGATGGTGGCATTTATTAGTATTTCTTGGTCATACTCTACATTCTAAGTATGCCTTACTTCACACACCTGCTCCATATGTATCTCAATAACTTCAATCATCTAAAGTATGAAATCCTCCTCTAGTCTCTTCCTTGCATGCTATAAAAGTAAGTTTTTTACTAAGGGTAACATCCCTTCATATTTTAGGAGGTGAAAGATCTTGATTAAATCCTATACTTTAGCCTCTTAGCTATCTTGCTTCCTATACAAGGTGCTTGCTTATACCTCTAGATCTTTGGATAGTAATAGATCTCTTTGAAAATTTTGTATCATGCTCATGGCTTATTATAGGATGACCTTCTATCACATTGGGTCAAGATAGGGTATAAACTATAGTTTAGGTCACATTATGCACTCGGTGTGTCTTGACTTACCATATTCCAAGCGTATCTCTTTTGTCACTGTAGTAGGTGGTTGTGTGATGAACCCACTCTGAGTCATGGTCTACACCTTAGGTGGATCCTTATGAGTTTTTTGTGGCTTGGGAGCCCATTTATCCATTTTTTCCTTGTTCCTAACCATGGAATTACCCTTATGTATGCCAAGTTGACTTTGAGTCATCTTTTTGTAAAAACTAGGGAAATTTTTGACCACATGTGATGCCTAAAAATACTTGCACATTGGGTGCATGGGTCAATCATGCTGGTAATGCTCAATCAACTTAAAATTGTAACATTATCACGGTGGAAATATTCCTCCACCACATCCTCCACCCCACCCCCATATACCTTAGTAATTCCCATAGCTAGTATTTTATTGGCCATAGCCTTCATTTCCTTGGCCTACCTACCCTTTGGTTGTGTTCATTACTTACCATGCACCTCTCTCCATACTTTGGTACATCTTATCAATGACTCAATAATATTTTATTGAATAAGTATAGGCATCACACATCTTGTAATAGATAGTAGTGTTTACTTGACTAGCATGCTACAATAGGGGACAATTTTGAGAGTCATATGGCCCATGACAAACTTCACAACTGAGTAGTAAGGTGCAAACATTTCTTCATGGGAAATTAAACTTTTTATGTCCCTCCATCTCATAATTAATACACCAAAATCTATTGTGAGTGTTATTCACTAAACTAATAGTCAACTTTTGTAGCTGGGAGGCCATTGACATGATATACAACTCTATAAATGGGTTTATCCCAATATCAGTATTGCCTACTACCTCAACCTAAAGCATGGCTTCAAGTGCTTTATGGGTCTCTATGAAGGTCTTCATAAATAGTGCCTTCTTGAAAGATACTATTAGTCCCCCAAAAAACCATTACGTATGTTGAGAGGGGTGGATATAATATGGAAGCTTAGGAAAAATGGTCTTAAACCATTCATCATATAGGTGTACACTCTCAGATAGCCCTTGGCTGATTTACTTAAGCACTAAAATGCTCTATTTCTCAAATTTAGGAATATCAAATTCCTTTAAGAAAGCCTTCTTTAATATATCATAATCAACCATAGCCTAGTTCAGATCAAATTTTTGATACCAAGTATGGGCACAATCCATCAAGGTGGTCACAAACTGAGTCACCTTGCTCTTCGATTGGATAATACCCTAAGCATGCCATTGAAGCTCACACTTGAACACATTCTCTATGGAATTCTCTATGCCACAATACTTAGGAAAGTACATCACCATTTCATAATAAATCTATTGAGGGGGTAGTGTTTGAGTTTAAGGCGTTTCCCCCCAAGTATCTATGTTGTAGGTACTCCTCTAATGCCTCTAGCTATAGGGTTGAACATTGACCCTATTGGTGTAGGTCGCTTAGTTGAGATTGAAAGAATGATACTACTCACTTGTGGTAGTGGGCCACTTCATATGGGCTATTGCCTAGTCATCACATCTAACACCCTTTGAGCAAGAGTACTTGTGATTTTATTATATATTCCTGGGTTGAAACTCACTTGTTTTGTGGTATTCTTGTTTAGTTCTTCATAGGGTATCACTTCTTTGATCACAAAGTCTTGGTTTGAATTTTAAAGTCTATCAAATTTAATGTCGATAATAGGGTCAGTTATCATTCTTCTATCTTTTGGTAGAGAATACTATGCATGAGCTTGTGATTTAGGTTCAAAGGGGGTAGGTGATTTCAATACATCCTCATTTGTTGTATCTTATAGGAACCCAAGGCATTTTTCACCCAACTAATAGGCTCAATCTCTTGCTTCTTCCTCTCTTTAATTATGTTATTGTAGTTCAAAGAATCCTTTCCCATGCCCTCCTCACTCACTTTGGGTCCTCTTGCCACTTATAGGTTCTAGGTCCTATATCAACATGCACCTTCACTTGTTATGGTTCTATCTTCAAAACTCTTGAGTGTCAGGTTGTTCATCCCTTTACATTATGACTCACCTACACTTCCTCATCTCACCTTATATGCTTTCTCATTGTGCAAGGATTTTAGCCTTCCATTCTTATGATTTTAATACCATAATCCAACAAAAATTTCTTCATTTTGATACTGATCCCTCTTATGATTTCACCCCTTGGTTCATGAAAGAATTCATACTCTAATTCTTCAGGGTAAGATAAGGTCAACACTATGAATTCCAATACATAGTTGTTCAATGCACTACTCCACCATTTGTCTATAGTGTGCATCAAAACATCATAAAATATTTCAAGCCTCTTTAGGTGATCTTTTTTCCACTTGAAACATTGGCCTTAGCTTCATCTTCTAGAGGTGGTATATGCAAAAAACCAATGGTACACATGCTTAGGTAGTTTTCAAAAGAACACCTCATATAGAGAATCATATAAGTTGATTTTCACCCATTCTCTTGGCTTCTATCCTTGGCATGTTAGATATTTTTGCATACAACTATCTTCTACTTTCTCTAGCCAGTGCTTGATGTTCACAAGCAATAGTGAAAGCATCATTCTGTTTCACCATTGTAGTAACGAAATTCAACATGGGTCCTAATAATGAAACCAAAATATTCTATAGAAGTTTCTTTGTTTAGCTCATGTCCCTAGTCACATGCTTAGTAATCAATTCAAGTCAATTTTTTACTTGATACATCTAGTTGTAAGCATAATAAAAGTCTATGGTGCACAACATTTAAATTCATTACTATGATGGCATTAATTTCACAAAAGGTGCAAGCCTTGTCCACTCACCCAAAGTGCAATAGTGAAGGGATCAAGGCCCATATTGGGTTAGTTGAAACATGGTGCAACTTTAGTCTCAATGAGACTTAGTCATTTTTGAAATGGGCTTAGGTAGTCTATTAGTGTGTGTCATCTTAGATAATATCTAGAGGTGCAAACCTATTCAAAGGCACAAGTCTTTTGGCACAAGTTCATGTGTGTCTAGATATATCTTATAATGGCACAAGCCATAAGGATAACAATTTAAGTGTCATTAAGATGCTTAGCTAATTCAAATTAATAACTCATGTTCAAGTAATCATTCCTCAAGTTAGTGCTCTAGGCATAGTTACTAGGGACTCAATTCATGTTATTTTCAACACTTAGTCAATTTTACAGGTATGTTGAAGTTGTTATATGGCACAATGATGCCATTAGTGACCTAGAATAGAAATTTATGTTGCAATACATTCAAAGAATGAAAAATATATAATTGTTCATACAGAACTTAAGTTTTAATCATACAATAGTGCTAAATTATATGAAAATATTCAACAAACAAGAAAATATACAACATCATTTCTATTAACTCAAAGTTTGTGAACACATAGTACAATTTGTATGAAATAGAATAAATTCTCTTCTAAGTTTTGCTATAATCTCAACATCAAATAGGTGATCTTGGGTGATACATGGTGGTTATTCAAATTATTCATGTTGGTTTTAAGCTAATATGCATTAATGATCCTATTATTGATTCTATAGATATTTACTACATTAATGTTGCCTCTTTCTTCTTTAGGTTCATTCTCATTTTTATAGGTAGAGGAACATATTCTTGCCAAGTCAAATGGGTGCATGTTAGGTGTTGAGATATCATTGGGAGTAATTTTTCCACCAAATCTACTACTCTAAAACTTTCAATCTCCAATTACCATTTGCAAACACTCAATGAGATTCTCCTCCAAACAAGGGCAGTAAAAAAATACCTACTAGCTGGTGTAAGATCTATGGAGATCCTCCTAACTGACACCAAAAGTACAAAGAGAGAAACCATCAAAAAAAAATTCCTTGTATTAATATTTACTAAGTCGTAATAGTCCACTAGGTAGCACAAAAAGGGACTCAACAATAATAAATGTAAATACCCATCCATCAAAAATATGAGAATCAAACTAGTTGAGGTTGGAAGACCCATCAAGAAATGGACTCATAGGATGAACCCAAATCTTTACACCAAGGTCAAGATGGATATTGATGACATGTTAGTTTTAGGTGTCATCTAACCCATGTAAGAATCCAAATGGGTTAGCCCCATGGTCATCAACATCAAAAAAGATGGGTGCATACAAATTTGTGTTGACTATAGACTATTGAATGTTGCTTACATAATCAACCCGTTTCTAATTTCATTCATCGATGAAGTATTGGATGGAGTCATAGGTTGTGAGATATACACCTTTATTTATGGGTTCTTAGGATACAATCAAGTCAAGATTAAGGAAGAGGACAAGCCTAAAACCACCTTTGTAACTGAATGGGGTTGTTTCTCTTATAACATGATGCCTTTTGGACTGAATAATGCACTAGCTATGTTCTCCAATATGGTGATCACCACTTTCAAATACTTCATTCAAAAGTTCCTCCAAGTATACTTAGATGATTAGACAGTGTATGGGTTAGTGAAGGATCACTATGAAAATTTATGCCTAATGTTTGAAATGTGAAGGAATTTGTAAATTTCATTGAACCTCAAGAAGTGTGCTTTCATAATGCCATTTGGCACTTTGCTTAGGCACATCATCTACAAGGATGGTATACTCATTTATCCAACTAAGATTACAATCATCCTTTAGGTTCAGACCCCGTTAATGAAAAAATACATTCACACCTTTCTTGGGCATTGTGGGTATTATAGGAAGTTCATAATACATTACTTCATGATTTTGGTATTACTAAAATAACTCTTGAGAAATAATGGCCCATTTTATTAGGGTATAGCATAAGAAGATGCTTTTGAGACCCTGAAGCTCAAACTAGCAAGTGCATCGATATTGAAATTTCTAGACTATGTAACTCTTTTCTATGTCTACATCGGTGCCTTTGGTACTACAATTGGTACCATCCTTAGATAACTAAGTGAAGTCAAAATAAATCATCTTATTTCTATCACAAGTAGAAAACTAACCAAGGTAGAATAAAATTACACCATAAATGAGTATGAGGAAATTATCATGGTGTACACCATATAGAAGTTCTAGAAATATTTGTTGGAAACCCCCTTCATCTTCTTCACTAATCATGAGGCACTTAAGTACCTAATGAATAATCCCATTTTGTGTGGGCACATTTGTCGATGGATTTTTTTATTTCAAGAGTTCCATTTCTATTTTTTAGTAAAGATTGCAAAATAAAACTTGGTCTTGGACCATATGGCCTGAATTAACTCTGGTGATACGATAGTGCCAATCTAATATGATATGACTGATGTATAAATATTTAGGATCCAATATGTCCTATAAGACTTGGTAGATACCACCACATTTCTCACCTGTGAATTTGCATTTCAAACCATCAATACTAAGGAGAAGAAGTAGATCGTAGGTCATGCTTCCCCTTTCCAAATCAATAGTGGGGATTTGTATAAATTGAGCCATGATGAAGTCATGTGCTAATGTGTCCTAGATCATGAATAGGACTTGGTACTATAAGAGGTACATGAGGGGATTGATGGAGGCTATTGTGCTAGAGATTCCATAACATGAAAAGTACTACAATAAAGCTTATGGTGGCCAACTCTATTTCATGATGTAAAAGAGAATGCCAAATCAAGTGAAATTTAATAGTGAAAAATAAAACCAAACAACTAGGATGAGATGCCTCTAATACTCATCCTTACCTAAGTGTCATTTTAAAAATAGTTCATTGACTGTGTTAGGCCTATTAATCTTATGGTGAGGTGAACAGGTGCAAGATACATTCTATATTCCAAATATTACTTAACCATGTGGGTCAAAGTAACACCAACCAAAGATTGTACAGTTACCACAACAACACAATTCATTTGGGAGAATATTATCAATGCTTATGGATTCCCAATGATCTTGACTAAAGACTATGATACACATTTCATCAATGAAATAGTTTAAATCTTGTTATCTAAATATATGGTGGCACACCATAAAATGACACCTTACCATCCCAAAGTGAATGGCACCACAGAAGAATTCAATAAAATATTGGTGGTGTGTCTCACAAAAATATGTGATGTTGGTCGCAAGGATTAGTATGACCATATGTCAATAGTATTGTGGGCCTATTGTATTACATACAAGTGTCTAAATAAGACTGGACCATTTTAAGTAGTGTTTGGTACATAGGTAATTTTACCTATGGAATTCCTAGTGCCCTCATTATTCATTATGAATATTGGTTAATTAGATTACCATAAATATTTAAACACATTCTTGGAATATTTGGAGTGGCTATATGAGATATGTGCACAAGCATGATAGAGCCAATAGATAGAAAAGGCATGCCAAAAGACATGGTATGATAATCACATCAAGTATAAGGTATTTACAGAAGGTGTACTTGTATTTTTATATGACTCTAAATACCTTAGGTACCTAAGTAAGTTTTAGATTAGGTGGATGGGACCTTATGTCATCCTTAGTATGTTGGAGACTTGTGCATATAATATATGCACATTGAATGGTGAAATGCTCATTGGGAATTTAAATGGCAATATATTGAAGATATACAACCACTAAGATGGTTCTTGCACCATTTTGCATTGACTTCCCAATAACAAGTTACTTTTTTACCTTGACCATAATAAAATTGGTGCAAGCCAAATATTTCCTTAAATTTTTTTATTTTATGTTGAGTAAATAAGCATCATGCTTTTAGGCCTATAAGAGAACTCTTTTGTGCTTACATGAATAAATATAATTAGGTTAGTTGAGTATGGTTGATTTTTAAGCACCTAAGGCTAGATACCTAAGTTGATAGGAATATGCAAATTTTTCTAAGTTTAGAAAGTTGTAAGTATGAGTCAATGAATGAAGGCACACAAAATGATCATGCATAATAATTTAAGAAGAGACAATGAGGTGTTGGAAGATCAACACAAGGATTTTTATTGGGTAATTAAGGCCAAAGCAAGAGACATGAAAACACATAGAAATAACCAATAAAGATAGGTGGTCTTTAAAGGAAGTTAAACATTTAGAAGAGATGGAATTGAGGAGGTTGAATCATGTGCATATGAATCATTATACCTAGGCTACCATAAGAAGGGTGAATGTCATGCCAAGCTGAAAAAAGTGAAATATAATGACCATTATGATAGCTGACACCAACCCAATGATTGATGAGAAGTGACTCTTTTAATTACCTATCACTTTTTCTAATAAACCATTAGCAAATTTAATGCTATGATAGTGGAAAAATAAAGAACCATAATAAATGAGTATTTGGTGGAAGATTTTGGTATATTTCATGGTTTTAGCAAATTTCAATAATATAAACATAATCATCTATTAATGAGGTATTTAAAGACATAGTATAAAATATCAAATGGCCATAGTAGTAGGGTTACTATCATTTTAAATATTTCTAAGTAGAGAAAAGGTCCAAAGCCATTAAACCATAAAGATGCTATCAAAAAGAGAACCATTCACCCATAGTCTCCCTAAGCAACAATGAGAGAACAAAGAGAAGATTGGATTCTTTCCTAAGTTGAAAATAGGTGAGTGGATAAAATTTGGCAAAGAAATAGGAGATAAAGAGTTTAGTAAAATGACCATGCCACCATTAACGAAGTAATAATCTTGCTATATGGATACACAGTCATATTAACAATAACTATGAAATAGTGCCAAGCATAATTTTGGGCTTCGATAGAATTAACTAGCTATGTTTTAATAGTAATAGGTATAGGATGGGAAAGAAGTGGCTAAGCACAAGTCCACCATAGATGTAGAAGGATGTGAAGAAAGTGTGGGTGATGAGAGAAGAAACCACCATGAAACTAGAGGCATATATTTTAGAAGGTGTGAGTGTCATAAAAGTATATCTAGAAGTGATCACAAAGCTTGCCTATAGATAAATGTCATATCCCCTAGAGATCATGGTATGGAAAAAGTGGATTTCCTTTATGCATATTTGTAAATTCAAGGACTACAACCAAAGGATAGGTAGCAATGCACAAGAGTTAAATAAGGATTGGATTATAGACACTAGGAATAAGACCAAGGTAATGTTATGATCTTTAATGTCCCAATTAGATACAAATTGACAACCACGGGTGCCATATAACTATTCAATCTATCAAGCTTCAGTAATTAGAAGACTTGATGAATTTACTCCACTCACAAGTACATGGAGATCAATTTTACTTTGTTGGATGGTGCATGAGGATCTCAGTGAGACTCATTAGTAGAATCATGGGGCTACCTGACAAAGGGATAGGCATCCATGAGATGGTGGAGCACGAAGTAGAGGTTCAAAGGGTCACAATGCTCCTAGGTTATTATAAGTTAGGGTTTGCATTCACCATCAAGGATATCCAAGAACCTAACATAATGGTAGTAGTACACCTTATTAGCACAAAATAATGCCTTATTGGTCGATGGTTTGATATTAGTAAGAACTTCTTGTGTATTCCCCACCATAGAGTGTAAGGATTATGATTCAACATCTTTAAGTTTATTGCTGAGGATATAGTCAAAACATGCAAGGGTGACATTAGGCACATGAAACCTTTTGATGGGGGTATATGCTAATATTAATAGTAATGGAGGAGATATGTGTGCTAGATAGTGATGAATACCACCTATGGGTGTTCCCACCAATTTAAGAGTCCCCTATAATGAAGTAAAAAGAACTCATTTTCCCACCTAGCTTCTCATAGAAGTATAAGACTAGGATGCAAAGGTGGTTTGATAGGTATATAAAAGCCTTTGGGAAGGATTGGTGAATCCCTTTAGAAATCCCCAACAAATGGAAGGAATGATAACATTTTCCATGATTTAAAACTTTTGTGTGGTTCATCTCGCACTCAAATATGGGGACCTATTAGGGTGGATCTAGTTTTCATGTGTGTTCTTAGCCAAGTATTTCATGATGATGTTAATTAGAATCCCCAATGTGTAATATCTTGAGATCCTAGTCAAGGTCATGTATCACAATAGAAGCATAATGAGGTGTCAGTTTGTGCACCCTGGAGCCAAGGCCACCAAAGGTGATGATGACATTGACAAGATGGATATACATCCCCTCTATAGAGTGATAATAAATGTAAGGATATCTAACCTCTATTATGAAATGAAACTATGAAAGAAGGGAGGAAATCATGAAAAGGATGATGATTTCCCTCTCTTAGTTAGAAATGAAGGGAAGGCCACACCAAATCTATAGGAAGAGGCACTTCAAATGAAATAGGGTGAGAAGATAGAAGAGATCATAGAGCACATTCAGTTAAAGATTAGCTCCAATGAACTAATTGTGCCTTCACTCTAAAGAAGTGCATGAGCTTCACACAAAAGAGTGATTATTCCAAAAATAATCCAAAGAAAAATAAAAAGGGACATAGAGTGTTCCCTAACATAAATCTTTTAGATATGGAGAGAGAGAGAGACAAGCCTCACACCCATAATGGAGGAAGAAACTGAAGAAGACCAAGTAGGGACCTATATCTTGTAGATAGGAAGGGAAGAGGATCTTATCACTAAGAATGTGTAGGAATACATATAGATATTCATAACCACTGTGATTTATGTCACAGAGGAAATGGAGAGCCTCATATGTAATGCCACCTCATTAACAAGCCCTCTAAGGAAACCAATGCCAACATCTAGTAAGGATGCCTCCCCACCACCTCCTCAAATAGTCAAGGAGAAAATAATGGCTTGGAAGAAGATGGGATTGAGTGAGAAGGATATCAACATGGTCTTTTCACTTTAAGATAAGTGAAATATTGAATTGGAGAACAAAATGGCTAAGTTAAGAAAAAAGGCCCCAATGGTTTATACAAGCACAGGACCAACTATCAAAGTGGTCAAGAAAGCACTAAATGACCTTGCTAGGAAAGCAGAAGAGGTTGTGAAAGAGGCATGACCAATTTTTGAAGGGTTTTATAAAAAAAATTAAGTAAATAATGGTGCCTTATAGAAACAAATATATGTGTGGGAAGATCAATAACAATACCAAGGTGATGATGGCACCAAAGGATTTAATATGGAGGTAAGTGTTGACTATTTTGAGAACAAGTCAAAATAAGTCAACCATTTAAAGTACAAAACTATATATATGGGTTTTATAGGGCCTTATAGGGTGTGTCATGGTCCTAGTTTATGTTATTTTATGTGTTATTAACCTTGGTCATAGTCAAATAAATTCCTAAGTCATTTCATGTTATTTAAGGTCACTATTTGAGCCATTTATGAAAGTTGTATGGTTTCCATTGGTATACAAGTGTTCCAAATGTTTCCAAACATACCATATGTCATATTATTTTTAGTCATGTCATTAATAACTAAAAGAGGAAATGTTGATAGTTGTATGACCTATGCAAGTGTTTTGGCATATGTGGAAGGTTATGAAATGAATATTTAGATTTCTTGAGTTAAATTATATGTTTTATAATCTTTTAAAGTCCAAAAATTTTACCAAAACTATTATGATCCTTTTTTTCTCTTCTTAGCATGAAAAATTGGTCAACGAGTTTTTGCATGGTATGACCAATAAGAGAGGAATTGGGTAAAATTACTCTAAGGGGTGTTAGTAAATCTATTTTACTTCATATTAATTTTTTTATTTTAAATATTGGTTTTCCATGCTTTATGAACCAATGCTAATAAGTTGACTACTCCTTTCTACATGCTTATCCCCACACCCTATAAGTTTCCTCCTTATTTGAGATACACCATACAAACCACTTGATGAAAATGTTTATATAATATGTATAAATAGTTTTATCATGATTTACATATTTTATTTCATGAATGAAGGTGAATTGATGAACCAAACAATATATGTTTCTAGTTGAGATCACTAATGGGATTGTAGTACTATTTCATTAACTGAAAAGTTTTTTATTGCTTATAGTCATTTCAATAAAAGTTTATATGTTATGTTCATGATATTATTTAATGACGGTCACCTATTCTTCCAATTTTAGATTCAAAATGTCTCACATGGTCATAGTCAAAGAGTGTGTTAACATAGGCAACTTTCTACATAACTATCATACACAATCAAGTAAAGAGGAACCTTGCTTAGACATGGTGTCAAAATGTGAGGTTTTAAAAATTTTAAGATAGATCCTGAGGTGAAAAAATAAATTTGAGCCACCTAATGGTAGTTTGATTTTAGACAAGGCAACATGTTCTTACATATTCAAATATTTGCCTTGTGTTCTGTAGATACATATATGTGAGGTTCATACAGAGGTCTGTGAGGTTGTAATACTAGTGTTTAAACTAGTTTAAGAATCTCATCAAGTTTAAAATCATGGATATTATCATAACATCATAGTGGAAATCTAGGAATGGTTGTATAACTAATCTACCATGTACATTGTCTATATTATATCTTCCACAATCATGTAGACTGCACATACACCTACAAGTGCCCCATAGAGGATTGAGTAATCAAAGTAATAGTGTTTGAACATGATTGAGACCTTATTATAGGTTTTATAAGTTGGAATATGTCATAATATTAATTTTTAAGTCCAAAGATGAATTATAAACCTGATAATCATGTCCATAGTTTGAGGAAGTTGTTTCAGAGATTCATTACCTTAAAAACTCTGAAATAGGGAGCATGCCTTGATGTTGATCATTTCATGGTAAGGTGTACTAAGGTGTAAATATATTTGAATGCTTCCATCATTAATCCATATCATATGAGTGAGGCCTTGACCAAAGAGAGTGAGTGTTTGGTCCTAATAAGTGATGTAGATGAGGCCTCTATTCTAGACATTCTTTCACTACAGGTTCTTGGTGTTCTCTACAACATGTTAAACTTCAAATGACCTTATAGTCTAAGGTGTCATGATATGATCATATCTCCATGGTAAGTGACCCTATTTAGGTGAGAAGTACACTAGTGGCCTTAAACTATATCATCACCTATAGGTGTACCCTTGCCCTTAAAAGGGTCACCTATAGTCTGACTATAGGTACAAGCTCATGATATAAACCTTGGAGATTGGAAACCAAAAAAAATGAACACTTGAAAATTATATTTGATTATAAGGAATTTTATAGGACCCTAGGATGTGTATTATAGGGTTTTGGGTTTAAAATACAATCCACATGTGTCTTTTTAGACCTCAAAATGACAAATATAGCTTGACTATAGTATGATAATAGGTTGGAGGAAGAAGTTTGGACATTGAAAAACTCTAAGTCATAATTAGTATAAACCCAAATAGGTATGAAGTTATTTAAAAGACTTAAATGGGATCTTGGAGTATAATATGTAGGATATACTATAAAATTCACCTATAAGCATGCCTTTTCTGAGTGAGCACGTAGTCACAATTAACTATAAACTAGGCCTAGGTTAGTAAGGAATGCACTTTGAGGAGATATAAAGGAAGAATGATTGTTAAACATGATTATAACATCCTCAAAAATGATAATTACCATCTTATTATATTCTAAAGATAAGTAAATAAGGCAAGATCCATCTTTAAAGTACACCTGCATCCATATACATAGCCCTGCAAAGTCACTAGCTTTAGAGGGTTTATCTTAGAGTTTTGGAGTGCTTGAAAGTTATATAAGTGTGATATATATTTATAGTTTTATGAATAGGGTCCCCATAAACTACCTAATCCTCTCATATCCTTTTTTTACCTAGGATAATAAGGTAAATTCCCTCTATTCTATGTTAGACAAAGGGCATTCTCAAGGAGATAAACCCTGTAGGTTTAGTAAGTAAATGATGATAAGATGTGTTGAGGACTATTGAAACATTGAAAAAAGGTGGGAGTTATGATGAAAATATAAAAACATGTAAAAAACACCATGGTCATGATAAACCAATCATAGTAGGTTGTGAGTAACAAAGAAAAAACTAGGCCTACTTAGTCTAGACTAAGCCTAAATCCCTAAGGGGGGTATAATCCCATTGATAGAACTAGATGAGTATTCAAAAATAATTAATGACTTTCATAATAATAATAATATATAAGGTTGTTTGGAGCCTTTATTCTATAGGGGAGATCAATAATTGGTCATTCTTTGGCTCAAACCTATCATTGGGTTCATAAAATGCAAGGAAGGGCTTAAGAGGATAAGTTTAGAAGATCATATCTATATTAAGGTTTAGAATGGGGACCTAGGGAATTTGGAGATGTTGAAGAAGGTCCTAAAAAAGGTTCTAGTGGAATTTCTTTGAGTATTGAATATCAAAATTCTATGAACAATCCTTAAAGGTTAGAACCCTCCAAAACCCTTGTTAATGATCTGATGGGAAAAACAAATAATAAAGTGCACTCATATGAGATATTATGACTTTGAAAGTGATTGTGACTTTTAGAGGACTCTGCCAAGATCCTTCCCATCAAGTTGTCTTGTACCCTATTTATATGGACAAGGTACAAAATTAGTTTTATTAATAGATTTTGATGTTTTTTAGTTTCAAGGGAGAAATGAAAGATGGTAATAAATTTGGGGGACCAAGTGGGACATAATATAACCGCTTATGCTCATTTATTACTTCAAATAGTCACATAGGGACCTCTATAATCACCTTCACTTTAGGTAGTCCAAACTATCATAATAAATGGAAGGAGATCACCAAGTGAGAAGGTGATAACTCTAATTAGGAGGAATTTTAAGGTCTACATAATGGATTTAGGTATATGATGACTCTTAAAAAGTGTCATACCACCCCTTATATGGATTTTTTTTGTAAAACTAAAGGTCACTTAGAAGACAAGTGTGAGGAATGAGTGAACAAAGGATGATGATGACTGTAGGTAGTGAGAACACTTGTCCAAAATAAGATCGATGATTAGGGATACACATAATTCATGTTGGAGCCTATTATTAACCACCCTATCATAGTGCACATTTGTTAATTATTCCTAGTTTATTGTGGAGCACTCAAGAGAATCCAATGATGAAGACAGTTTTCAAATAGGTAGTTGAAGAGTCCTACACCATATTTGAAGAGTTTTCATGCTTAGAGAGACATTTGTCTAAAGATACCTTTCATTTTATATTTCATAATTCATTTATATATATATATATATATATATATATATATATCCTTCTCTCAGCTTGACACTTATTCTTGTGACTATTGGGCTCCACTTCTCTGTCTTTTCTCTCACATTATATAAGTACTAGTCATTTTGGCTCTTGTATGCTAATTCCACACCATGTATAGTAAAACCCTACTAGTTTGATGTTGTAATTTGTCTTTTAATAATATGTTAAATCTAATTTTTAGTTCATAAACATCTTTTATAAGTGTGCTAAGTGATGTATGGTGAGTTCTAATGATAAAAAATTATCCTTGTCTTCTCTTTATTCTTTCATGTTTGATGGCAAGAAGTTCTCATTATAATAGGTAATATGGAGTGTAGCTAGTGTGTTTTTTTTTTTTTAAGTTTTAAAGTGTCCTTAGATTATGAAATATGACCTTTGGTCCACTTAACTTGAGTTATCTCATGCATACCACCTTCATATTGAAATACTAATGTTAGAACATCTTAAGACTTTAAAGCTAGTGTTGTAGGCCAAGTCCTTTATTATGATAATTATGATGATATTGTGGAGATACTTATAGTGTATCACCCAATTATAATGGTTTACTTTAATTCATAATTTTATCACTTTTACCACAAGTAATTAGTTACTGTAGGTGATAAGCACTTAAAGGTAAATCTAGGGAGCAATCCCTTAAACCTAGAGGTCTACCTCTACCATAAGTAACCCATAGGCCTAGATGTATTATAATGTTTCCAAAATATTAGAGTACACTTAAAAAACCTCTTATATGGTAAAATATTGGTTTAAAAAGTTTTGGCACACCCAATAGGGCCATTGTCCTAAAGATAACTTGTCAAGGTAACAACTGGTCTTGATAACATCAACTGCATATGGTGTGCTACTCAACATTTGGAAACTCCATTAAAATCATCTTACTTCATGGTAATTACTATGTCATATTATATTAGAGTTTCAATCCTATAAATCCACGTATTTATCTATAATATCCTCTTAAAGTTCAACACCCTCAGCCTATTCTTCCCTTTGAAGAGCAAGAGGACTTTATTAGCCAAGAAGACCAATAGAATGAGGAAAAACTTGGAGAAAACATGGCTAGGTAGCATTCCTTCCCTGCCTTTAACAATAAAAATAAAATCCATCATGATGCCTATTATTATATTCCCCCTAATCATATAAAGAGTGTTCCTATATTAAATGGTAAAAGGCATGTCACTCCTAGTGAGCACATTAGGGATATATCAAATTCTATAGTTTTCAAAATGGCATTGAAGTAAACATTGCCATTAAGATCCTTTCCATGTCCCTTAGAGGGAAATAACCTGATTTATATAATACTTTTCCCAGTGGTCTAATTCTAACATGGGATGACTTTAAAGTGATGCTAACTTTAATATATGAGGACAAGAGTGAACATACTTCACTCATTCACCAACTCAATGTGATCCAAAGAGTACCCAAAGAGATAATGCATGATTTTAATGATAAGTTAAAAAATAATTGGTATATGTTTCCTCCCACATGATCCCACCTACTAGCTTTGTGTTCCCAATATACTTGAGATCCATTGGCATAGACATAGTCATCATGCTATAATCCATGGGTGGTTTCTCTCTACCTTAGACATATGACCTTGTCATTAGAGCTAAGAATGGAATCATTAAATTAGGAAATTTGGATCCAAAATTTTCTATTCCTCTACTACCAAATATTTTTGTTGATACCCCCAATCTTTCCCAAGTTCTTAATGCCAATACCAAGCTAAGGACTACTCCTAATAAGGTATAAGAGACAATTGATTGGAAGGAAAGATACAAAGCATTAGAGGCTCAAAATAAGAAACATAATATTCATCAAGGTGCTCATCAAAACCATTAACCTTATCATAAATAATATGGTCAAGGGAGAGGTCAAGGGTAGCCTAATTTCAACAGGCCTACTAATGCATATAATCTTACTTCAACCTCCAACACAAGAGTAATGGTACCCATGTATAAGAATCTGATCCAAGGAGAAAAATGAAAATAAGGTCAATTAATAGATTCAAATGAATCTGGAGAGCAATATCTATTTGATCAAGGAGGATTCACTCATCTATTATCAGTAGAAGATGAAGTCTTAATGCAATAAAGTCAAGGTTGGTAGACCTAAGGAGTAAGTTTCACCAACTTCCCAGTTGAAGACACTTATGTGATTATTCAACGAAATTATATTTTAGATAACATATATCTAAGTGGAAATATTTATGAAATTATAATGGTATGACTAAAATTTCATCAAATCCTCCTACAAGAAAACAAAGCATGAATGCAAGCATGACAGTCCCTACAACTCCTCACCTCATTCAAATCAGATAGTTGGAAGGTTTGATCAAGCTGCCTCAATACCTTAAGTTATAATCACTTCCTTACATACAAGGAATCAAGACAAAGTAAATACTTCTTCTCTAAATTTTTTTGACTCATTGAAAAGTATTAAGGCATCCATTTCCCTTTGAGATGTCCTTCATATGCCTAGTAGAAAGGAACTCTTGAAATAATAGTTGACCACTATCTATGTCAGTACTCCATCACCAAGCCATGGTAATTTATATATTAATAATTCCATTAATAACATTTTTGAACCATATAACAAATATAAGAAACCTCCACCATCCTACCTCATCCTCATTATGGGAGACAAGCTAGTCCACAATTGCATAGTTGATAGTAGTGCTAGCACATCAATGATGCCCAAGGTTTTTCTTGATAAATTAGGCCTAAATTATGAACCAAATATTAAAGGATTTATTTAGTTACATAATACACCTACCAAGTTACTAGGATTGATCAAAGGATTGAAGGTTTTCTTGCATGATTCTCCTTATTTCCCCATCCTCTAAGACATTATGGTTGTTGACTTGCTTGCCCACTTTGCAATCTACCTCTCAAGAGATTTCATAGCCAAGATAGGGGATACCTCTTATTTAACTAGTCCTTCTTAACATTTATGACAAGATATGGAATAAAGGTAACCATAAGAACTCAAACACTTGCAAAGTTCCACATTGAGCCCTATGTAGAAGCAATTTCCAATCTCAATTGTGTTATTAATGAAAGGAGGAGTCTATTGTGGATGATGGTGATTCTTAAAATCTTGAAGGAATATCTAAATTGTTTCTAGATTAGTATGTTTTAGATTATTATGAACATGATCCTTACACTTATTTTGAGAAAACTAACCTTGGTGCCTATATCATCCATAAAGGGGCATATGAGAAATCTAAGGTGAGCATTGAACATTATTTTTCACATGATGATGATAGATTGAAGATCATGATAGATAACTATGATGAGAAGAACCATGTAATTTTTCATACACTTGATGAAGCATCCCTTGAAGATGACAATCATGAGGAATAAGATAACCTATGACAAAGGTTCAATGCCATACATCAAGAGTTTAAGCAGCTAGGTAATACTATTCCTCATTTGAAGAAGTGTGAATTTTATGATATGTTCGATAATGAGCCTAAAAAGTATATGGTTGAGTGTCCCATTGAGAAAGAAAGAGAAGAGATCACCAAACATGAGAGTGTATGTCTTAATGTTGTCAAAGAACTTGTAGGTCTATAGGGGCCTAGTGAAGTCAAGGTAAACATGTTTGTGCCTAAATAATAGTCAAGATCTCAACTTGAGTTTGAATCACATAAAAATGTATTGGAACATGGTGAAGACAAACATGATGACCCCATATATAAAGTACATCATGCCCAAGAGGAAGTTAAGGTTGAGGTAGCTATCATGATTCTTAATACTCAATTTGATGAGGGTAGATCATATATGAAAAAGATTAATCATGTTGCAAAACCAATCAAGGTAATTAGAGGGTAGAAGAGATCATTCATGAAATCCAAAAGTAGTCCACTTGCAAGCATGAGAACATATAAGGATGGTAAGTATTTTAACCATCTAGATAGTCAAAATTTTAATGACAAACATGATCCACATGAAAATTTTCTTACATGGAGTGATAAAGATGTAAGAGGAACCATATTTGACCCTGGTTGAAGCATGGTAAGATTTCTTTCACCTCGAAATTGAGGTTTTGTAAATACTAGGTTAGGTGTGTATCTTTGTTTTAGTTTTTTCTTTTTTTTGTGTGTGTGTGTGTGTGTGTGTGTTACATAAGTGTTATTGAAAACACGTGTGTTTACTTTGGTGTGTCTTACCTTATTTTTTGGTGTGGTTTAAAAGGAAATTGAGTGTCATAATTATGCATAGGTGACTCCATATCCTAATGGATGATAGTAGGCTACTAGTCTTGGCAAAGCAAGCATACCACCACTAAGAAATTACCAATAATGTTAAATATTTTCACCACAAGTCAAAATAATTCAACTCCATATAGTAAATAAAATTATATATGGGTCTTATATGGTGTGTCATGGTCCTAGTTGATGTCATTTTATGTGTTATTAACCTTGGTCATAGTCAAATCTAATCCTAAGTCATTTCATGTCATTTAAGGTCACTATTTGAGCCACTTATGAAATTTTTACAATTTCAATTAGTATACAAGTGTTATAAATGATTAAAAATGTCCCCTATTTTATATTATTATTAGTCATGTCAGTAATAACTAAAAAACTTGAAGTTATTAAGTTAGATCAAGAAAATAGTTAGAAAAGAGGAAGTTTTGGTACTTGTATGGCCTATGCAAGTGTTTTAGCATGTGTGAAATATTGATAAATTTATATTAAGATTACATAAGTTAATTTATATGTTTGATCATATTTTTATGTCCCAAAATTTGACCAAAACTAGTTTTATCCTTCATCACTCTTCTTGGCATGCAAAATTGGTCAACAAGTTTTCTCATGGTATGGCCAGTAGGAGAAGAATTGGGTAAAATGACTTTGATGGGTTTTGGTAAACTTAGGATACCTAAGATTAATGGGAGGATTTAAAATATTGGTTTTACATTATTTATGAACTAATGATAAGAATTTTATTGATCCTTTATGCATGTTTATCCCCACACCCTACAAGTTTCCTTCTTATTTGAGCTGGTTCATATAAAACACTTGAAGAAATTGTTTTTATAAGATGCGTATATCCTTATCTAATTATTTAAATATTTTATTTCATGTATGGAGGTGAATTTATTATCCAAATAAATCAAGTTACTATTTTAGATAACTAATGGGGTTGTAAGCCTGTTTCATCAACTACAAAGGTTTCCCTTACCTGTAATGGTTTCAAGTAAAGGTTATATGTTATGTTTAGGATTATTATATAATAATGGTGACCTTTCCTTCCAATATCAATTTTTAAAGTTCTTACATGAATGTAAAAATCAAAGTGCATGTTAACATAGTTAACTTTTTTCATGACTATCAAACACAATCAGGTAAAGAGGAAACTTGCATAGCCATGGTGTCCAAACATGAGGTTTTTAAAATGTTGAGATATCTTTTGAAGTGTAAAAAATATCTTTGAGCCATCCAATGTTAGTTTGAGTTTTGAAAAGGCAATATTTTCTTACATATTTAATGTTTTTCCCTTTGTTCTACATATGCATCTATAGGAGGTTCATACAGAGGTCTGTGATGTTGTAAAACTACTATTTGAGATAGTTTAAGAGCCTCATCAAGTTTATAAGAATTGATAGTATCACAACATCATTATGGAAATATAGGAATTATTTTAGAACTAATCTAACATTAAAATTATCAATATCATATCTTTCACATTCATGTAGCCTACACATACACCTACAGGTGCCCCAAGAGAACTAAACAATTGGAGTGCTAGTGTTTGAACGTGATTGAGACCTTAATATAGGTTTGATAAGTTAGAGTATGTAATAAAATTAATTTTGAAGTCCAAATATGAGTTTTAAACTTGATAATCATGTCCATAGTTTGAGTAAGTTGCTTCAAGTATTCATTACCATAAAAACTCTGAAACAGGGATCATGCCTTGTTGTTGATCCTTTCATGGTAAGGCATACTAAGGTCTAGATAGATTTGAATGCTTCCATAATGAATCCCTATAATAGGAGTGATTAACTTAACCAAAGATATTGAGTTTTTGGTCCCAATAAGTGATGTAGATTAGGCCTCCATTATAGACATTCTTTCACTACAGGTTCTCAGTGTTCTCTACAACATGTTGAACTTCAAATGACCTTATAGTCCAAGGTGTCATGATAAGAACATATCTCCATGGTAAGTGACCCTATTTAGGTGAGGAAACTAGTGTCCTAAGGAAAATTGAAAGTGGTTGAAGTTCAAGGCCTTAACCGATATCATCACCTACAAGTGTACCCTTGCACCCAAAAGGGTCACCTACAATCTGACTATAGGTACAAGCTCATGATATGAGCTTTGGAGATTGGAAACCTGAAAAAATAAACACTTGGTAATTGGATTTGATTCTAATAACTTAAATAAGACCATATGATGTGTATTAAAATGTTTTAGGTTGAAAATTCAATCTACAAGTTTCCTTTTGGACCTCAAATTGGCAACTATAGTTTGACTCTAGTATGATAGTAGGTTAGAGCAAGTAGTTTGGACATCGAAAAACTCCAATAAATAGTTGGTATAAACCAAAATAGGTATGAATTGAGTTAATATACTTAAATGGGATCTTGGATCAGAATATGTAGGGTCTAATACAAAATTTACATATAATCATGCCTTTTCTATGTGAGCACAAAGTCATAGTTGACTGTAAACTAAGCCTATGTCAGTAAGGAGTGCACTTTGAGCAGTTGAAAATAAATCATGAGTGTTAGACATGATTAGAACATCCTAAAAAATTATAATGACAATATTATGATATTTTCAAGATAAGGAAATATAGAAATATCCATCTTGAAATTACACCTATAGCCATATACACAATCCTACATAGTCACTAACTTTAGAGGGTCTATCTTGGATTTTTGTAATGTTTGAAGGTTCTATAAGTGTGATATAGCACTAAAATTTCATACATATGGTCCTCATAACTTACATATTCTTCTCATATCCTTTTTTTCCTATAAAAATAGAGGAAGTGCCTTATATTTTGTCTCAGATAGAGGGTACTCCCAGGGAGATAAACCCTTTAGGTTTAGTGAGTAAATGATGAGAATATGTTTTGAGGAATATTAAAAAATTTAATAATGTTATGAGTAGTTGTTATTAACTATAAAAACATGTAAAATACCCCAAAATCATGGAAAACCACTTAGAGGTAGTTATGAGTAACAAATCATAGACTAGGCCTACTTTGCCTACATTAGGCCTAAAGCCCTAAGGGGGGTCTAATCCCATTTATAATAATATATGAGTATTAAAACATAAAATATGAATTTGATAAGAATTTATAATGTTTTTTTTATCCTTTTATATATAGGGGAGATCACAAATTGGTCATTATTTGGCTCAAACTTATCAGAGGGTACACAGAATGTAAGGAAGGGCTCTAGAGGCCAAGTTTAGAAGTGCATATCTATATGAACGTTTAGAATAGGGATGTGAGGAGTTTTAATATGTTTAAGAGGGTAATAAATAAGTTTTTAGTTTAATTTTTTTGAGGATTTAATGTCAAAATCTTATGAATAATCCTTAAATGTCAAAACCACTCAAAACCCTCCAAAACCCTTGTTAATGACCCAATGGAATAAATAAAGTAAATGCATCTACATGATCTAATATGAATTTTAAAATGATTTGTACTTGTATAATACATTCATAATATCCTTCCCATCAAGTTTTCTTGTACCTTATTTATATGAACAAGGTACAAAACTAGTTTTCTTGACAAATTTTGATGTTTTACGAGTTTAAGGGAGAGTTGAAAGATGTTAATAACTTTAGGGGGACCAAGTGGGACCTAATATAACCCATAATACTCATTTATTTATTAAAATAGCCACATAGGTACCTTTTTAATCACCTTCACTTTAGGAAGTCTAAACTAACATAGTGAATGGAAGGTGATCACCAAGTGAGAAGGTGATAAATCTAATTAGGAGGCATTTTATGGTCTTCATAATGGATCAGGGGATAGTATTAATATTTATAGGTGTCATAAGACCCCATGTATGTATTATTTTGTAAAAATAAATGTCACTTGAAAGACAAGTGTGAAGAATGAGTGAAATAAGGATGATGATGACTACATGCAGTGAGAACACTTATCTAACAGAAAATCAATGATTAAAGACACATCAAATGTATGTTTTAGCTAATTACTAACCCAATAATCATAGTTTACATATTTAAATTATTAATAGTATGTTTTTGAGTGCTCAAGATAAGCCAATGATGAAGGAATCTTCTAAATAGGTAGTTAAAGAGTCCTATACTAGATTTGAGTAGTTTTCATGCTTAGAGATACATTTGTCTAGATAAACCTTTCATGGTATATTTAATACATCATTCATATATATATATATATATATATATATATATATATATGTAACTAAATATAAAATATTGACACTTTTTATTTTGACTCTTGAGCTATACTTCTCTCTCTCCTCTCTCACATTCTATAAGTACTAGCCATTTTGGATCTTGTATGCTAATTCCACACCGTGTATGGTGAAGCCCCATTGGTTTGATGTTTTAATTTGACATTGAATAATATATGAAATAAAGTTTTGAGTTCATAAACATATTATACAATTGTGCTAAGTGATATATGGTGAGGTCTAGTGATAAAAAACTATCGTTGTCCTCTCTTTATCCTTTCATGTTTCATGACAATAAGTTCTCATTCTAATATGTCATATGGAGTGTAGCTAGTGTGTTTTTATTTTTTAAAGTGTTAAAGTGTCCATAGAGTCTGACATATTACCTATGGTCAATTTACCTTGAGATTTCTCATGTATATCACCTTCATATTGAAATACTAATGTTAGAACATCTTAAGACTTTAAAGATAATGTTGTAGGTTATGTCTCTTAGTGAAAGAAGAATGATGATATTGTGTGTATCATTATGGTGTATCATCCCCTTAGAATATTTTACTTTCATGTATACTTTTATCTCTTTTCCTATAATCAATTATTTAGAGTAGGTGATAAACACTTAAAGGAAAATCTAGGGAGCTAGCCCTTAAACTTAGAGGTATACCTCTACTTTAGGCAACCCACAAGCCTAGAGGTATTCTAATGTTGACCAAATATTAGAGTAGGCTTGAAAAACCTCCTCTAAGGTGAAATATTTGGTGACAAAAGTAAGTATTGAAAAAATCTAGGATGAGGAAATGGATGACGAGAAGAAGCCTAAGGAAGCAACCCCCAAAGATCAAATAAGTGAGTCCTTAGAGGAAAGCACTAGTGAAGAGGAGGAAGTAAAAATATAAAATGTAATAATAGATAAGGTTGAAAAGGAGATAAATATAAGGGATGTGATGAAGAATAAATGGGTGGATGAATGACTATACATGTATGACATTATGCCCCCCTAAGCCACCATGACCATGATGAGAAAACAACTCTCATTTCCACTAGACCACTATATGGATAAGCCTTAATTTGAGGCACTTAGAGTGGCTACTTAAAGATTAGAAGATCTTGAAGAATGGTAGGAATCCTTATTTATTAACCCTGATACCATGAACCCAATCCAATCTATGAATACACTGATAAGAATGGCCATAAAATTTATACACCAAAACATCTTTAATGATAGTAAGGTGAGTAAATAGACAAATATCCTTAAGGAAGCTAGGGATGAGGCTTAGGTCAATAGATTAAAGATGAAACAACTCCATGAGAACATGGATGTGACAAAACCATCACTTTTTTATTAATATTGACACTTTAGATCTTTTATAGGTTGACAAGATTTGTGTGTTGGTAGAACGAATGCTCCCAAGGTTAAAACTAAGCTAGCACAAGAAGAAGAAGATCCCATTGTCACACTAAAAATATAAAAATTTGAAATTATCAAAGAGGTAGAAGATATTGGATATTTTTCAATTATTTCATGGAGGTGTCCATGTGAGTTGATGAAGCATCTTGATAATCTAAGTGTCAATGACAAATTGTTTAGTGTCCTTGTTCTAGTATGCTTGAAGTAGGCTTGGTTGATATTTATTTTTTGCATGATTAGGGATGTTTAGGGATGAGTATGGTGATTTTAGGATGTGAAATGGGTCCCATAAGAGGGATTATATGATTTCAATTCTTATGTGCATGAGTGGATTTCATCTAGTAGTTCATAGTTTTCATCTAGAAATTTTGGGTCTAGTGGCATAAACATATGAATAGGTAGTTTGATGACATCACCATTACCATGTATGGATGAGTCAGGGGGAGTTGGTCATATGGATGTGATTAAATTATTCCTAAGTTTTTGTCATTTAAATTTTAGGTCATGAAGTTGAGTGTAGATAAATATATGCATGTACAAATTTATCCTCTCAGACAGAAGTTCACTAAGTTTTTTTACTTAGCTAGACCATCATTACATGTTATGAAGATATGAATGAGCCAATAAGTTTTTGTATTTAATGTAGGTATGCATAAATTAAATAATGGTTAGAGTTTTAAATGGATATGTTATCTATATTTATAAGAAGACACCCTAAAAATTTGTTGTCCTAAAGTGATTTCTAGCTCAAGTTATAAAGCTTGAAAGTTTCTCTAGCAAACTGTGATGGGCCAAGGACTGTCAATTTTAATCAAATTGAAGTTTAAGGTCACTGGTCTAGAAGATACAATGGTGAGAAATTTATCTTACATATTGAGATAAATGGTGCATATGAATTCAAATTTTCAAAGGTTTCACATGTAGGTGACAAGTGTCACAAGCTTGGTCATCTAATAGAAGATCAATAGTGCGCAAGGGTTCATACTAATGAAGATCAATGATGTGGGAAAAGTAAAAGATTCAAAAATGAACATGAGACCTTCATATGGAAGAAGTATAAGTGGATATCAATAAATTTATCAAAAGGCACATGAAGGTGCTAAGTGTCATAATATTAGGATTTTTGAGGAAGATCTAATGGTAAAAACTACAAGATAAAGACCAAGATATTCAACAAAGATTAATGGTGTGTATGTGTTCAAGATTACCCAAAAAAGCATGAGATGAGGTCAACATGTTTGAGGTTTTATGTTTGGATATTGGAGCACTTCAAGTTAAATTTCAAGCTACTTCTGAATAAGATCAATGGTGTAAGTTGAGCAAGCTAAACAAAGAACACAGGATGTGTTCTAAGTGACTGAGGTTTAAATATGACCATTTGGATTTAGATATTTGAATTTATAGAAGGAAATAAAAATGCTTAGTTTTTGAGCCATAACTTATGATCTATGTAAAATTTAATATTATAGTAAAAATAAAAGTTATATAAGAATTCAAGGCACATTTAGAAATATTCATTTGAAGGTATAAATGTTTGTATAGTCAAATTTATTGAGCTCCAAAGTTGACTATGTGTTCATTCATGCTCTACAAGTAACTTGAGAAGGGTAATAGAGTTATTCTTGATGGTATTTTGATGTTTTGAGATAAGCTAGCTATCAAAGAGTGTTATAGACTCCATGAGGACCATCTTTATGGGTTATTAATGTTTAATCATTCATATTCAGTATGATCAAAGGATTAAAAGGTGATTATGTGTTCGTTCATGGTGGTTATGTGCACAAAATGTTGTTTGAGTGAATTTAGCTTTAGCATATGGGTGTTGTGATGGTTGTTATCACTTAATGAGGACCTATATATTGTTTGGCATGGGTTCATGTATTTGAAAGTGTTCCTATGTTCTTATTTTGCTTAGATAAGTGTTAAAGAGGTAAATGGGTCTTCATAGGACCTAAAAGGTGACTTAGGCCTATTTGAAATAGGGTTGTGCTTAAAGGTTACCCATGTTAGATGCCTTAAGGGTGAAGGCATGTGTTGTGGCTGATAGGTAAGGTTGTGATCATAAACCAAATGTGATGGTTTCTAGGTCTTGTTGAATAGATTTGAGAGAAGAGGTGTGTGTGAGAATTATGGAGTGAAAGAAAGTGTGTGTGACTAGTAGATAGATTATAGAGTAGAGCAAGTTCATGACTATGTGTACAACCTATAGGTTATATTTTTGATGTCAAAGATAATGTTCTTATAGATTTAAATATTAAGGATGAGTGAAAGATAGATGATGTCTATGTGATTTTGGTGGTTGATTTAAGAGGCAAATCCGAGTGTGGAATATGTAGTGTATAGAGTTGAAAAGAGATGATATACATTGTATCTCCATTAGATTGGTAGGTAATCAGTGATCAAGAGATGTTCATTTCATATGTGTTGGGAGGGTTCTCAACATCTAGGTCAGAAGTACTTGACCAATAGGTGGTCAAAAGGACTTGATCATATTAGGGGTAGCTACTCTTTATGAAATAGGTGTTTCACTAAAGCTAGTTAGAAGGACTTGACCAATAGGTGGTCAGAAAGACTTGATATTTGTAGGGGTAGGTGCTCCTTGTGAAATAAGTGTTTCACTAAATTATGGTTAGAAGGACTTGACCAGCCTCATGTTTGTGATCATCTTATAAGATAATTAGTCCATGTGTTTGAAGGATTGAGAGTGGGTTTTATTCCCTAAAAGGGTTTCCCACATATATTTTCTGTTGTGTGTGTGATATTGCATTATTTATGGTTCATTAATATAAACATCTTAAATGCTTAATGAATGGTTTTATTTAATGCTTAAGTGTTTTAAGGATTTGGAAATTGAATTGGATTGTTTGCCACCATATATTCACCCCCCATCTCAATGGTTTATACCTATGATAGAAGACCTCTTCTCAAAATTGTAGGAAGGAATGAAGTTAGCAGATGCCATTTTCTTAAGATTCTCTAACCAAGAATTAGTAATAGATGCACACATAAATAAGGTGAAGGAAGAGAATTAAAATATTATGGATCAAGTGTACTTAAAAATTAAGATAGAGAGGAAGTAAATAATGGGCAGTGTGAATGTGCTCAGTAACTAGATCAAGGATCAAGAAAATAACTTGGAACTACTTTTTCACACTATATAGAAGAAGGCATACAAAAAAGGAGAGATATTAGATAGAAGTTTGGAAAATGAAAAATCTAATGTTGAGGCCTTCTATAAAGATATAGAGAAAATTATCATGCTTGTGCTCACTACTGCATGCACTGAAATAGATAACACCACCAAAAAAATCAATTTGGCTATTAATGGATTTGAAAACTTCAAAACTAAACTCAAGGAGTATGCACCCAAGTTATTCACTCCCAAAAGTTTGATGGATTAGTCTAGGATGGATTAAAGTTTTTTTATGGGGTAATGTTGGGCCCTTAACTAGTTAAGTAGAGGATTCAAGACAATATAACATCCACCTAGGCATGAACAGATCATTTTGTTGACTGATTAGCCTTTGGGGTTTTTATATCTAGTTTTAGGTTATAACACATATATTATGCTTGATGGTAGGCTACTAAATATCTCCTAGATTTTTAGGGCATCTTCAAGGATTTAAGGAGACATGGCAGATATAGCACAAACTTCACAAAGTCATGGAACTAGTAGTTATGATGACCAAGTTCCATCTTGGAACTTAGTGTGCACCTTCCACCCTATAAAATATGCTCCTAAAGGCTATTTAAATATCTTAAGCTAGAAGAGGAAAAAATAAAAATAACTATAGTGAATATATACAAAAATGAATTCTCTATAGACATTGATTTAGTGGCCATTAAGGTTTAGGAATAGTATGGAATCCATTAAGGATATGTTTGTAAGTTGAGCCTCTGGGTCATTAAGTAATATGAATAGAAAATTTATTATGGAATCTAATTAGAGATGAATAACTATTGCATTAAAATGTAATCTATCTAGTTTACATGTATTTTTGTGTTGGTAATGGAATGAATATATTTGTATTGTCATTCTTTCTATGGAATTATGTTAAGTAATGTTCATACATGTTACTGGTTCACATCTTTAATGGATTCCATGAAAAATTTTACGATGTCACTTCATTTTTTATAGATAATTAATATAAGTTTTGCACCAAGTATTCTTATCCTTATTAAGATCACATATCTAGTATGAGTAGTTTGAGTAAAAGTATCCTTTTGACCCTTCAAGCACCTATATGACACTATGCTTAGTATACAAAGGGATTTCATTTATGGATCTATAAAAATATTTTGTTTTAATTAACTCCTCTAATTGAAGCCTCATTCCATGAAACAACTAGCCCATTATGGGCCCTAGTTCCTTCTCAGTTGCACTTTGGGTGAGCGCATAAATATTGTACCTTATGTGTATTGATGCCAACACAACTAAGTGATTAAATGTTGAGTGTAAAGGGAACATTCCATGCTTTCTCTTGGTTGTAGTAATATAAGATCTAACTAGACATCTTTTCTATAACAAGTACATTTTCAAATCAAAGGGTATGGATGGAGGGAAGCTATAAAGTCACCTTTTCAAGTGTGTGGGCCCCTTTTTGGTGAATGAAAGGCACTTTACTTCTAAAAAGACCCTCTTTTACATATAAAACCACCTTAAAAGGATATTATAATGGACATGAGACCCTTTTAGAGACATTTTACCCTTGATAATGACTTAATGATGTCCTAGGGGCCATTATAACACTATTCACATGGTTTGAACACCCCTTGAAGTAAATATATACATGGTCTCAAATGCAATATCAACTAAATAAATTACCTTAACATATGGTAAAAAAACTTAAAATATACTAAGGCTTCAAAACAATTTACCCTTCCCTCATCATATTATCTCCAATCTCCTTGAATTATACCATTTTCTATAGGTTCTTAGCATGCTTAAATGGACTAAAGACTAGCCATGGGCTGCAACATCGTAGGTCATCCTTCAATGAGTGATTTTGATTTATAAGGACTATATGAAGACTTGTTATAGAATCTTATACATAATCAAAATAAGATGGAGCCTTAACAAAATTTTGAATAATATTATATTGGGATAACCATGGAATTTTGACATAATCTCACTACTTAAACATGTTGCCTATAATCCTAAGGAAAACTAACCCTCTCATAGATTGTTAAGACATCTCAAGTAATTATGAATATGAAAAAGGAAAAGTTAAAGTGTTTTGAGAATAATTTGATCCTTTCTAAGTCTAAGGGCATAAAGGTATCAATAGTACCTTCTCCTAAATTATGGCCTCTTACTATTTCATCACACACCTTACTCATGATGTTTCTCTCTACTCCAGTAATGTTACATCTCTTTCATTTTAAAATAAGGCTCCCTATATAAGTGTAAATGCAAAATATTTTATTATTAATATTTTCACTCCATTATTCCACACCCTTTTATAAATTCCTTTGTTGTTAGTAATTTTGTAATATTTTCCATATCCTTCAAAATTACCTCAATGCAGAATAGATGAGATCTAGGTAACTCATACTTGATTGGTCCCACATCTTTTATAATAGTGATTTTTGAAAAGTAATTTGGTCCATTATCTATTAAATTAGGTTTCATTTTTATGTTAAAATCAAACTCTTTGAAAATTATTAACCTATGAAATGTCCTCCCCTTTATTATCTGTATATTTATTAAATATTTTAGTGGCTTGTCATCAATGAAGAATATGAATGGTGTAATAAGTATATAACCATTTATAATGCTTCCCTTTCCATAATTGAGTTTTTTTTTTGCCATTTTCTAGTTTCCAAAATAAAAATAAAATAGGGTGATGAATAGTACCATGAGGTTGTGATAGTATTACATCTATGGCTATCCCTGATGCATTAAAAATGTACATGGAATGGTACCCTCCAATTTATAAAAATTAATATCAATGCATCAACTATCTTATTTTTTAATTTATTAAATTATTCCTAAAATTTTATCATCCATTAAATTACTTGGTTATTATTTATTTTTATTAATTATTCTATTGAAGCAAAAATTCCCCATGATTCTGAATAAACTTGCAGTAATACCCCATATACCCTAGTATTGTCCTTACCTATTTATGTGTTTTTGGGGGTGGTAGATTATAAATTATAGTAGTTTTAAATGGATCCACCATGATGATATCCATACAAATAATATTTCCTTATAGTTATCCAAATGGAGTTGTGAATACATTAAATAAAAATTAAACTAGATGTTGAATTATCTACACCATTGGAACATCAGCCTCAATGCCTAAACATCATACTTTAACAAATCGTATACCATATAATCATCTAAATAAACCTCTAAAAATTAAATAATAAATTAAATAAATTAATTTACCATGATACATCTAAATTCCATCAGTGCATTCTTTAATCCAAACATATTATTATATACACAAAATGACCCCATTTTCCTATAATCATGCTTTTTTGGTAGAATTTCGGTGCCACCTTAACTTGGTGATAGCTGGAGAATCCATATATAAAAAATTATACCTCTCTACCTACCACAATTTATAGGATTTTCTTAGTGAACGAATGCATCATGTAGCCTTGCCTTATTAAGTTATCTATAGTTAACATAGATCGAAAGCATGTTTTCTTATTCTGATTTACCATTAGAATTATCCATTTCGTATCTTCTACTGGTGTAATGATAATAATGGAAAAAAATCATAATTAAATATTAATTTTATCTTTGACATTGGGGTTGAGATGGTACATTTTATTTCTTAATTAGTTTATGTGTTCTTTCACCTATATTTTCATGTTATGACTTCTTCCTTTATTCCTTTTAATTATGTAAAAGTCTATGGAAAAAATATTCGTATCCTATTAAAAATTCAATCATATTCTCTACTTCCTCCTCTCTCTAGGAATCTCTTGTCTTCACTATTTTAGGGTTTCATTATTTTGTTTTGTTTTCTTCTCTAATATTCATGGGTTTATAGAAGTACAATATTCTATCTTCCTAATTTAATTGACTATCTCTCTCTCTCTTTATAATATTTCAATTTTTATGTTTTTTTCTTTTCATTATCTAGTTATTCTTTAGCTATTATTCCATAGCATGATTTGTTTTTAAATTCTTATTTATTGGTTATATCTTCTATTTTTTTGTACTTGTCTAGTAATAGTCCCAAATGATTCCTAGTCATCCATATACATCATTATTGATTGATCTTACTATTATTATAATTAATTTAAGTTTTATGGTATTATTTGACATAAACATAAATGTTTTGAACCTATATAGGGATTAACATATTCTTGTATCAGGGTCCCAAAAATTAAATTTATCGATAACAGTTGGTTTTTTGTTCCTCCCATTTACAGGTCCTTCTCTTCATCTCTTGGTGCATGTACCATGTTCTTAGGTATGCATCAAGATTAAAATAAAATAATTTAACCCAAATTATTTTTCCAATTCCATATTTTTCAATCTATAATGTTTCACAACTGGGGTTATAAGTGCATGTATATTATGTTATTTTTTCAAAGTATATTTCTTACTCAACATACCTTGTTTTAGTAGAATACTGAAAGATTTATTGTTAAATATTGTAGTTTTTTGAGTATTATACCACCTTGTGGAAGTTAAAATCATTGTATAGTCTATAGGCTTCTCATATTTTCTTAGGGAAATACTCTTGTCATTTATTTTAGGTAAATTTTGGCATCTATTATTCCCCTAAATATTGGTAGTTTGATATGTTAAGATTTTATCTCATTATGGAATAATATTATTATCCATGGTATCATATTAATATCTAGGGTAAGATCATTTTTGGGTCATAATTTCATCATATGATGATATTTTCTAACCCTTATTTTTGGCTCTTTGTATAGCCAGGATTCAATGTATTTATCAGATGTTGTTTCTTCCTCTTCACTTTCTATCACTACCTTTCCTTCATCATTTTTATCATGTTCATACTCAATATTTTTTATTTTATATAATATATAAAATATGGATAGTTCATCAAAGTTATTCTCCACTTCATCCAACTATAATTATTCTCACCATGTAGTTCCCATTCTAGTTTATAATGAGAAACGTATTTCTAATCCATTTCCTTAAAATGTAATTTATTCCTCCTCATATTATAATGTGACATTGAAATCAAAAAACCATTCAAAATTAAACACTATAGGGTTTCCCGTGTCATACATATCAATGACTTTAAAATCAACCTTTTACTTGATACCCCTAATGTTAATCCACATATTCTAAATCATACCTATAATAGATTATGGTGACTCATCATACATATAAATAGCATATGTTTCCACATATAAATATGGTTTTCTTAGTGACTCCAAAGTACTATGGGGAAGTAAAATAATTTCCACTCTCAAGTCTATTAAAATCTTCTTAACTTCATAGCCATCGATTTTAATGTCTAAGAGGATTGTCATATTTTTATATTTCCTATTAGTTCAAAGTACATTATTTTTGAGTTTTTTGTTTTTTTATACCATTATTAACAAATTATATATCTATTTTTTTTTTAAATTTATAAAATTACATTAGTTATTCAAACTATCCTTGGTTTTTGACTAGTTTTAGCATTTATTTCAAATTCTTAGTTTTTGGTTCATCGAAATAAGTCATATTGGTTTCATCCTTATCCTATTTATCCTAAATAACCTTACTATTTTTTTTTGAAAATAGCCTCTCATGATAAATATGTAGGGATAATCTCTTTCACTATCATCTTCTAATTCCTCCTTTGAATTAGTTACTTTTTCCTTTCCTTTGCTTGTTTTCACTCTATTATGAGTGGTTATCCCAACCCTTCATTTTAGGTCTTAAATTATTATTATTAGTTTCTTGTTTTTTAGCATTCTCCCTATATTAATTCATCACCAATATCAATTAATAATATTCTCCAAAATATATGTATGTTTATCATAACACTCTCCTTTCTCTTTGATTTTAACATTGTCTTCTCTAAATCTTACTACATTACATCTTCCATTTGTGTCCTTGATATTTGGTACTTTATATAAATGTTTCACACATTTTTATAGTTAATATTTTTTATCTTTATTTTTATGAAACTGTTCTACTTTATGGAAATAAAATAAGTCATGGGTCATTTTCTCTTGGTAGAATTGACATTCTACCTGTGGTTCCTCTATACATTTATTTATGATGTGATCAACTTTTTCATAATTATAAAAAATAGGGGGATGTCTCTCTTGGTTATACCCATATTTATACCCTTTATTGTAACCTCTTTCCACATGATAGGTCCTTATTCTATCATGGTACCCTACTTTGTAACAACCTTGTTTCCCTCCTGTATAACAACCTTGATTGTTATTTTAATATTGGTTTTGTGGGTTTTGTGGTGTGAAATATGGTATTTTTTGGGGGTTTTTGGTATTGTTGTTCAAGGTGTGATATGTTTTAGTTTAGCATTATTGGTGTAAATGGTGTCATTTTTTAAGATAATAAATTTTGTTTTATGTTCCTTTTGCATATATCTTCCATTGCATTGTGTCTTGGGCAAGTATGGTTGTAGTGATTAAATTACATGTGTGATACAATACATGATTTTATTCATCAGTGGTGTTATATCCAACATGGGACATAATTTTTGTGGATGTTTATTATACATTGAAAATATACCACATTATATACTATATTTATATATGGTTTGTTGGATTTGGGGTGACATAAACATTGGTGTTTGTGATGATATTACCATTGCTACTCATTTCACCATTTACTAATGTGGGTATTTGATTCATGATTACCATTATGCACAACAAATATTACACCATAGTATAGGTTGTGGAGGGTTATTTATTATTTTGGTGAACTAAAACCATAAAATTTCATATGGATTTTTTATTTCAATGTAATAATGGTAATTATTGTTGTAATATTTTTATATTTTATTTTAATGAAGAATTTGTTTCTCTTCTTTAGGGTTGAAATTATAGTCTTGATTCCATCTCTAGGGTATTTTCAAATGTGTTGAAAATTATTACATCTATATTTTCTCTTATATAGAGTATTAATCATAAAATAAGTCATTCTAATATCTATTTGTCATTCATGGTTCCTCAAATTCTCACATTATTACTTTGAATCATTGACCATAATCCTTTACTATCTATTTATATTTTTGTATAAATTCCCATATTTTATTGGTATATATTTGTAATGAAATATGTATGTTGGCACATGAATTATTATGCCTTTCATTAATCTTCATGTACCATTTCAATGTGTCATCACTTAACATTTAATAAAAAATAAAACAACACCACTTTCTCATTAGTAATGTTATGGATTTTACCATAGGAATCTAATACACATAAATGTTCCTATACATGTTTTGTATATTTGTCAAATAAAGGTAATTTCATCTTATTTTGTGTCATTTTTGAAGCGTTAGAGTGTGTACTCACATTATTGCTACTCAAATTACTTGAGGTACTTGTTCCTAAAGTACTAATTGAGATTCTCTATTGGTTATCTCTTCATTATCTTATTAATGTTACATTTATTCATTTTTATCATTTTAATTCTCCTTTAATATAACTTTTTCCAAATATCTGTGATTGGATAGATACTCATTTTAGCTCTTTATTTCTTTGCTAAAATTATGATAACTATTCTTAACTTCTTTTCCTATAATAATTTCCTCTTATTTTTTGGATGGGTTCTCTCACTGAACATGAAGTGACACATGGGATAATAATATTGGGGTATCTTTTTGTTGGGGATTTGAATCATGGTGTCACTTATATTTTCTTATGTTTGATCCTTTATCCCTATGTTATATTATTCCCTAAATGTTGTCACTAAATAATCCTTCTTCTTATTCTTTTAAAAATAATTCATTTATTCTCTCTTTCTCTCATCTTCTTTGTATTACTATGAATGTCATCCTTGAATACACTATATTTCCTTAAGTCAACATATCTTCCTATATTGGTTTGTTCTTCTAATACATGTTTATGTATTATCTTATCTTGGTTATTTCTCCTTATATTTCCTTTTTCAAATAAAATAAAATTATTTGTCTATCCCATCTTATAACCATCTTCTATAATTTTTTTATTTTTATCTTTTATATTATCTTCTTAATTTATCTTCTCATTACTCACTATGCCTTATCCACTTTGGGTGGTACTTATCATCACTAGTTGGTCTTCCACTCCCAGGGTTTTGAAAATTTCTAGGGTTCCCACAAGTGTTGCTAAATATGAACTTCCTTTCCATGTCATTCATGAATTTATCTATGTGAAGTAAAATAATTAGTATATCCTAGTTAAATCATCTATGCCTTCCAGTGGAACAAATGTTATCTTGTTTGTTTTAGTTAGAGGAGTGTCATATTGATTTTAAACATAGGGATCTCTAATGGTATAATATCTATTAATATATTATATAGTCATAGTTATCTTAAGTATTTTATCTTCTCCCTCTTTCCTAGCATCTAATATAATTCTTTCTTGCTATATCAATTTCCTCAACTCCTCATTTTCCATTTTTTTCTTGCACATTTTTTAGTCTATTTGTTCATTAACATCCTCTTATCTCTCTTAACTAATATATATATTTAGTTTGAAACTTATCATTTTTTATCCCTACATATTATTTATCCTACCCAACCCATTTAGATAAAATATTTAGAGAAGTCACACCTTTTTAGGATCTCCTTTCTTTCTGAACACCATTCCATAGGTGTCTAACACCTAAAAGAACTATTTTTTCTTCTTTGTCTAACCCATTATCTATAAATAACTTGTAGATTAGGATTGGTGCTCATTTAATAAAAAACATCGTGTCCCTTACATAAATTTTGATTTCTTAGTGTCAAATCTTGTCCAATATTAGATGGCTAAAATGATAAAAAATAAATCAAGTGTGGTATCAGACTAGTAATCGATCACTCAAGTCCAAAGTGTGTAAAATTTTTCAAGGACCTCAAGCTTCTCCATTATCTAATTAATCACTTTTATAATATGAAGTCTAGATCCTTTTTTGTGTTAAGATTTCCTTAGGATATAAGGATATAATATTTATAAAAAGGTTACCCAAAATTCTTCTTCTTTTGATCTTAAAATGTATGATTTTACCTTAGGTAATGAGTTTCCAATTTTGTTTATTTTAGAATGAGTTATTTGTTAGTATTATATATTACCATTCTCAAGTTATAATAGTTATATATTTAAAAATCTATTAGAATTATAATAACTCTAGTTTAGATTTGCATAGCTCCAACACACACTAAATATTTAAAATAAACTTAATTCATTCAAAACATGAATATTTAATATAGATGGGATGACATATTCATCAATATATTTTACATAGTTAATCTGGGGACATACAATTATATAGGAAATACTTCTTATATATATGGAAATCATATCTCCCCCAATATCTCAACCAAATATCCATAACAATATTCCCAACAACTAACAATAAACTATTCACAATATATATATATATATATATATATATATATATATATATATACATATATATATATATATATATATATATATAGTGAATAGTTTATTGTTAGTTGTTGGGAATATTGTTATGGATATTTGGTTGAGATATTGGGGGAGATATGATTTCCATATATATAAGAAGTATTTCCATAATAACTATATTACCATATTAACCATAGGGTAATATACAAATAATAACTTAAAATTATTTACCACATCTACATAACTAACAATGTAAATACTAATTTACCATATGATAAATCATTTGAACATTAATTTTTATAACATTCCACCCTTATTTTACCACCATCTAGGTATGAATAGGAACCCATTCTTATATTCAATCTCCACACATGTATATTGATGGTTTTCTAGGATTCAACCAAAAACTTTACAAATGGTTTCCAGGATCACCAATAAACATTCACAAATGGTTTTGTAAGTTCACCAATAACCTTACACAAATTATTTTGTAGGTTCACCAATAACCTTACAAATGGTTTTAAAAATGTTTACCATAAACCTAGGTATGAACATGAACACATCTATCCATTCAACGTATATAGTTATCATGATGCATTTTTTTTGGTGCTTTTCATTTTTCCACTATATGTTTACATTATGGAACTGTATTAGGAATAGTCACATATATAAGTGAACAAGAATGAAACTTTTTTCTTATTCTAACACATAAAATTCTTAAAAAACAAAAAACAAAAATGAGGACTATTTCATCATCACCTTCTTTAGCCATTATACATGATTGTTGTCACTCAATATTGTACAACATAGATAGTCACCATTACCAATGGTGATCATCTTCAACATATACATTCTGCTCTATTTTCCACTAGTTCATTATGCATCCCTATTGATAGTGGCTTTTAAGAGGATGCTATTTTTACTCCAACCTCTTATGTCTTCCATCCTCCTATTGCATTTCTTAGTTACTCAATGAATTTTACTTTGAAGCTCAAATACATGAAATGGACTTTGATGTTAGTTTCAACTGATATTGCATCCAATTATAATGCATGATTTTTTTTATATTTTGATATTTTGACACTAAAAAGATGATAAAAACATAAAAAAACTACTATGACCTTAATATTGATATCAAATTATATCAAAAACCACTTGATTCACAAAACTACTCATAACCTAAAATAATTAGTATGATGCCATTATTTTCCAGTGAGAAGAGGAGATATGAAGTTGAATTTAAATATAGAGGTAACCATGGTGGGATTTGAATATGGTATTGTGAGAGGAAATAAGGGTCAAGATAATTCCTAGAGTGGATCTCATAGATTGAATAAAGCAGATCTAGATGTGTTTGGGTAACACACAAAGGTGTCTAAGGAGACATCAGAGCTTGTATGAAAATGACCAATCCATGTTGGACAGAGAGCTAAATTCATATTTTAGTTTTCTACGTAGACTTAAAAGTAACATGATGTTAATGGTGAAAATGATGAAGGAGGGCATGATGTAGACAAAGCACACAATGATGGCATATGTCAAATAATAAATGACATTATAAATCTAGAAGGTATATCCTCCAAAAGTGGGACTTCAATATTTATTTTAAAATTTAGAACTATTATGCTCCTTATTTTCTTAGTGTATCTCCTCTTTACCCCCCACCTCCTTTGTATCAAAAAAATAGACCAAAAAAATAATTGGACTTCTAAAAAGTCTTTAGAGACCAACAATGTCATTCAATAACTTGGTTTTTAAAATAATTATCAATGGAATCATGCTATGGCATGACATGACTATAGGTATAAATGCACAAGGATAAAAATCCCACCATTAATCACATGAAATGGTATGATCTTTATCAAAATGAGATTGATAATGTTGGGGTGTAGTATGAGCTACTTGAGTGCAAAGAAATGTCACAAAATTTTAATGTTGGTCTATAATTTTCAAAATTATTGTGAAGATAACTATATAAAGTAAGAACTACATACAATAAAAGTGATTCTTTATCTACTCCATGATATAAAAGATAAAAATACTAGCTATTCTTAAATATTCACTACAATATCTCATAAATCCATAAAATCATAAAGGATATACCTTGTATAACATCTCATAACTCCATAAAATTAATAGATTAGATTTCTCTGATACTAGATAATAACTCTATTTTATATTTACATAGCTCCAACACAAACTAACACTATAATAAAAACAATTCATTCAGAGCATGAATATTCAATATAGTTGGGATGTCATATTTATCAAGGGATGTTACATGTTCATCTAGGACATACAATTATATAGGAAATACTTCATATATCTATGGAGATCATAT
Organism: Torreya grandis; assembly: GCA_037957365.1. Lineage (NCBI taxonomy): Eukaryota > Viridiplantae > Streptophyta > Pinopsida > Cupressales > Taxaceae > Torreya > Torreya grandis. The sequence goes on from JARHVA010001334.1 coordinate 2,880,978, forward strand.
CTCCCCCAATATATCAACCAAATATCCCTGACAATATTCCTAATAATTAGCAATAAACTATTCATGATATATTGTTTTTTATAATAATATATATGACTAACCAATAATAATTATACTACCATATTAACCATATCATTTAATATGGTAAATAAATAACAATTTAAATACTAATTTACCATACGGTAAATCATGTGAACGCTAATTTTCATAATAAGTTCCTATGGACATTAGATAACTAAAGTCTTATAGACACCCAAATTTGGTATAATCCCATATTTAATGTATTTTATAATAACTATTCACATATAGACTATTAAAAATAAATGAGGTGTCTATTGGAACATTTTACTTGGGTCCTATTATCCTTCCAATTGGTACCTCAAGTGTACCTATTGAATTAGGTAAACTAAATGACCTTCGAGAAAACTCAAGGTAATATCATTTTGTTATTTTTAGATTATTTCTAGTATAATTTAGGGCATGATTTATAGGTATTGGGATCAATGATGTAGCCTAATTGAAATATATCTCTAATAGATGAACTACTACCACCAAGGGCTCAATCCCTAGGATCATAATCATGAAAGTCTTTTAGTACCTAGTTCAATTCAATGAGTCCATTACTTAGACAACTCAGTTCAAAATTTATAAATAACTGGGGGAGGTCTAGTTAAATAAATAAAATAAACAAAAAAGGGGAAGGAATAATAAGGCATGAAAGAGATATTTCTAAGCAAATAGGATTATATCAACACTAAAGGCCCAAACATGCACCCAACTATAGTTTTACCACTATATGTCAAGTTTCACATGAAATCAAAATTTAGCCACACAATGAAGTATATGGGGTATAATTATGATGGATTATAATAACTCTTCTTAAAAATAAACACAATAATACTTTTTATAATCACATACATACTCACAGTGATCTAAATAAAATTGAAAGAGTAAATAAAATAATTAGAATAAATTATTTTCTATTTTAATTATTGGATATATTGGAGAAAGACACATATTATAGTTTATATCATTAATATAATTTATTTTTCCACAAATAATTGGAAGAAATTCATATGATAACACAACAAGATACAACATAATGTGTATTAGTATTTTTTTGTTTTACTATAAAATTATCATCCATTACTACAAGTTAAAAAGTAACATATATAGATATGAGATGTTAAATTCCTCAAAATAGAATATAATCCCACTCTTGTCAATATTATCTCAAAATAGTTAAAAACCCAATAATTTCCATGATGATTCTATAAAATACAAATAAAAGAGAAAGGGGACCTAGATTTATGACAACATTTCCCGTTGGGACCATAAGGATACTCAATTAGAGTTTTGTGGGAGACCACTTCATATATTATTTTAGGAATACTTATGAACTTAAAATTACTGGGCCAACAATTAAGCCTCTTGATCAAACTTTGATAGGTTTATAGGTGGCTCCTAGAAGAGTATCTCTACTTGAGTCAGCAACCTAACATAGGCCTTGAGAGGGGATTCCAATGAGAATTTTAATTCATTTACTTGGGTAATGTTTGTGGTTGATTTCATGGAAAGTTATAGGATGTCCTAGGCTTCATCCTTATTGGCATTTTTCACATTCTTATTCATTTCCACCTTGAAGTGCTCTAGGTGGACCCAAAATTAGTTAAGTCTAGGAAAGGTGCCATTCAAGTAGAAGAGGATTGTGATGTTAACCTCCTTGAAGTAAGGAAGTCTTTTATAATTAATTTTATCTAAGGGATTGATGGTGGCATATATATTCTTGAGCCAATATTCTATGTCAATCCTTAAGCTCCCTATGAATGTTTGATACAGGTTCAAGTCCATGAGAGGCATGATCTTTAGATCTAATAACATCCCTTTATTATTGATAACCACCATATTCTTGCATTTTTGTCCACCTTGATAATACCATCTAAATACTATTGTGACCTTTGAAAGAGAACATTGTTCTTAAAAAGAGATAATAACCTCTCTAAGGGATACAAATAATTAATCAAGGGTGGTTTCTATATTGCCAACCAAACCAATGGGGAATGATCTCCTCACTTAGGACTCTAGTGCCCTAATTTACTCCCTAAGGTCCTTCATAATTTTTTATGTGAGATCATTTTTGGCCTTGATTATAGAGACTAGGTCATTTGAAAGCTTCTCCTACTTCGAGGTAATCATCTTCCTTATAAGTGAGAAGAGATCTTGTTATGTCCTAAATAAAATAGGATCCCCATCATATGTTAAGGTTTGTATGAGCACCATTTTCATTTTTCTTGAGTCTTAATAAAATTTTAATTAGATATCAAGGTATATTTTGTAGACCATCTTTGGCCTTTGTGCACCTAAAGCTTCAACGAGGCCCATCCAACCTTGTCCCGTCATTATTCCCAAGGTAGTGGAAAATGAGATAGTAAGGGTAGTGAAAATTGAAGTGGAAGTTGGAGGCATGGGTGAAGGAGGAAAAAATGAGGGTGGGGTATGCATTGTATGGATTATGGAGGGGGAAGAATGGGTGTAAAGGGACACACTATTAAATGGGAAGCCCAAGGAAATAATTGGGATCTTATTTGGTCATAGATCATGAAGACATGGGGTCGATTACACCCATGGGATACATATTCAATCTAAAAGAGGAGATTTTTTTATTAAATTTAAGTATTTAAGAGTCTAATGTAATGGAGAGGGAGGCCCATGATGGTGCTATAAGTGGAATTAGAGGTTGTAGGGGTGGTTGAAATGAAATTACCCTTGGTCTCTTAGCTAGACTCTAATTAGTTCCCATTGATGGTGCTATTAAAATTGAGGGCAATGCCCAGGATGGAGATTATAAAATAATTAAAAATATTGTTAGAATTGTTGAAGTATTAGAATTTTTTGGAGTAGAGGAGAATGTAAGACTCAATCACAAATGCCACTAGAGAAATTATGACACTAGGAGGGACCAAGGTCACACGATCCATTGAGATTGTAGGGGAAACATGAATTAAGTAACTTCTTAGAAATGTGGTCACTTCTAGAATTATCTCATTATTAATCAATACAGATATAAAATACAATGTGGATGAATTAGGCCAAACTAGGATTGTAGGGTGAATTACAGGAGCCATGAAGCTCAGAGCATACAAGATTTTGAAGTTAATAGACTAAGGGGAATCTAGGTGATTTCAATATATGACATAGGAGGATTCATGAGAGAGGGATTTTGTAATTGGGTTATGAAACTAGGAGGAGATACAAGGGGCTTATTAGACATACTAGATGTAGGTGTTGAATCCTCCTGGAGAAGTATAGGCTGGCCTCAAGGTGGGATTTCATGTGACTCTAAGATGCTTAAGGAATAAAGTGCATAGGTAACATGGGGTTAGTTTATCTGTGAGGTTTCTAAAGGTGAAGTATACATGAAGATTGATAAATCTATAATATTTGGGATCCCTTAAAAAATTAGTTTAGAGAGCCTATTCTTGGTTTTTAGGATTTCAACAATAGCTTGGGCTAGTTGATCTCTTCCACTGTGGGTTGGGTTTTCACTTGAGCTTTATGGTGACATGTTAATTTTATATTTATAATCACCTCCATATCATTGGAAAGGTTTAAGTGCATCACATCATTGGGGTAAATCTTGTAGCGGTATGTGGTATTGAGTCATGACTGATACTTTTCCATATGGGTGTGTACCTTACTCTAAGGATCCCATTCTCTATAATCCACCTTTTAAAGGTTGTAGGAGTGCATATGGAGGGCCATAACTTATAGAAATGGTAAATTATTATATTCATGGTTCTTGATGATTAAAATAAATGATAGTTATACCTTTTTCTTCATATTAATTTATAGGTTTATGATGTCATTAGCTAGCTGCTAAGTAATTTCCCACTCTGCTAGTAATCAGGGACAATATAGGGTAGCCAAAGAGGATCCCCAAATGTCTTCCACCCTAATCAGAGTGTGATATTATTAGTTCAACTATCTATCTATTGGATTAATTAAATCTCAAATATCTTGAGTACATATTCATTATATTTTCATCAATGGTGAGGTATACCAAGGGTAGAATTGGTCACATATGTCTCAGATATGGTCCCTGTAGTTGTGGATGTAGAGTTTGGAAAAGACTACATGTAACACAAAAAGTATTGGCACCTATAGAGGTAAGGTTTTGCTCTATAAATTCATTATGGTATAGGTGGTGTAAACTAAATATGACATCATGTGTAATTTTCCCCTAGAATGTACTTTGTTGACCTATTACTTGATGTTGAAGGTGATAATATCCATAAGAGTAGGGACCTACTTAATTTTAAGGATGATGCTAAATAAAGGGTCCCCAATCTTGAATACATACATGATGTCACTTAATTAATATAGGTTATTTATCAACAACATGCCAATATACATCCCTTACTATAATATTTTTATAGTATAGGAGTCAATGCCCTCCTTATTCACCCAATGGTCAAAGTCCTCGATGTAGTCCTTAAGTTACTTATAGATATTATGCATGTTTAACCACCTAATAATGACCTTTGTGTCATATATAATGTCAAAATCTAAGATATTTTAATACTTACTAAATGAAAGCCCATATATGTCTATAATTTAGAGATCTACTTTGGGTGAATGTATAACATCATTAGTGCATTTAGATATCTACAATAGGTTAATGAAGAGATATCCACATAGAAAGACTTTGAGTTTGGAAAAAAACTTGTATAGTGTCAATGCTCTGATGGATATGAGATTATCAATGAACTCCATGTCATCATCCTCTAGTTCATCATCACTACTAGGCATTTGTATATCTTTAATTATATTGAATATTTCATTATAATGCTTAAATACTATGATTCCTTGAAAGAAGGTAATACACAATAATTATTTCTCTTGCTTAGGATTTGAAGTTGAGGTATAAATTTATGAATTATTTCTCTTTTAAGTGCATGAATTTAGTATGGATTTGCTTTGGGATCTAGAGGGACGTAAATATAGAAGGCTCTGAATGATTTGAATATGTATAGGATAGATTATGGTGATCTCACTTTGGATGGGACCTTACAGGGCTTTGTAATATTTTATGTATTAATGGATTTGGAGTCTTGCATTGTAAAAATTAAACTCTAAGTTGATGGGATTGATCTAAATTTAACCAATATAGCTTAAATATGATCTTCATAGACATGATTTATTTGGATTGGCTTGTATGATGGGACCTATCCATGTGTCAAATTATGAACTACATAAGTGAGTCGATAAATGAAACTAGTGGTAGGAACACACCCATATTTTTCCATCATGACATATAATATGTGTTTGTGTCAATCATGCATAATTTTTACATTGGTGGGATCAATTGGTATTGTGATGAATTGGTGTGGTGGGGAATTCCACAATTAATAGTTTTAATTAAATGAGTTGGTTACTTGAGTTTATAAAAGTATAGGTGGTGATATATTATTGGATTGATGGATCTCAGTCTATACCATTTCCTAACCCATCAAACTAGTCTAGGACCTATTCATCCATTAAGTGTATGGGAGTATGCATGGAACTCTCCCATTAGATTAGGTATCCTAGGGATCTAATATCTGTAACACCTCTAGGTGTAAATATACATGTGGTACTCTCCCATTAAATTAGATCTCTCATAGCTTTGATAATTTTGACACCTTTAGTTGTATGGATATATGTGGAACTCTCCCATTATATTAAGCCTCCAAAGGCTCTAATAACTCTAACACATCTGGGTGTACAGATAAATATCATGTTCTCCCATTGGATTAGGATTCCCATGGATTTGATAGCTTAAAAACCTATGGGTGTATGGATACACATGATGCTATCCCATTAAATTAAGTCTCTTGGGGTTCTAACAGATAAAACACTTCTAGTTATATAGATTCTTGTGGTGCACTATCATTGTATAAGGCCTCCAAGGGCTCTAAATATATTACACCTCCAAGTGTACAAATATACATGTCACTCTCCCATTAGATTATGCCTTAAAGGGATCTAATAGCTCTGACACCTTTGGGTGTATAAATACATGTGGTGCACTCCCATTAGATCTATCATTCAAGGGATATGATAGATCTGACATCTATAGGTGTATAGATAGATGTGATGCTCTCCCATTTTATCTAGTCTCCTATGGATCTAATAACTCTAACACCTCTAGGTGTATAGATACATGTGGAACTCTACCATTACATCAGAACTTCTGATACCTCTAAGTGTACAAATACATATGGCACTCTCCCATTTGATCAAGCCACTTGGGATATGATAGCTCTAACACCTCCAAGTGTATAGATACATGTGATTCTCTCCCAATAGATTAGGCATTCCAAGGTTTTGACAACTCTAAAACCTTTAGGTGTAAGGATAGATATGTCACTCTCCCTTTGGATCCAAGCTCCTAGAGATATAACAACTCTAAAACTTTGGTGTGTATGGATACACATGATTTTCTCCCATTGTATTAATCCTCCTAAGGATTTGAAAAATTTGATATCTATGGGACCCGTAAATCGTATAAAATGACCAAGTCATTTTTAAAAGTTCCTTGTAATCAAGGGGATGTTTACCTATCCCAAAAAGGCTTTGAGAACCACCAAATAGACTCAAGGATTGAAGTTCCAAGACTGAGACTCTTAGAAATTATTGATTTTGAAGATTTTTTGTATGGACTAATTAGTGCCAAAAAATTTAAATATATAAAATAAATCAAAAGTGTAATGTGACTAAACTTAAACATACCAAATGAGTTGTTATCAAAAGTGTAGAAAATATGTAGGAATGAGAATCTAACATGCACTTAGGATTTTTTTGGAAGGAGAAGGATTGGGTTGGGATCGATAAAGGGCCAAATTTTTTTCAAGTTTACATAATTTATAGGTCCCCTTTTATTCTATGAAAAGGGACGTGTTAGCCACAACAAATGACTACTGTGTGGGGAAAACACTATCTAGTGTTTAGATCCTAGACTAAAAACTTTCATTATTAAACAAGTGGATAGGTAGTTGGAAACTTATTTAAATATAAGGAGATGAGAAAGGAGTGTTTAAGTATACTTCACCATATAACATATTGGGATCTAATTCCTTGAAGAAGTCATATTGTGTGAATATTTATTCATTTCCTTTGATTTTACCTTTGAATTCATGATCATGCTTAAAGGTTGATTAGGTTCTTAAAAATCCTTAAATGTACTTGTTATTTTGCATAGTTTGGTTAAGGAAGGGAAGGCTTGAGAATTTCTCTATTTCTATAAAATCCTATATAGCCCCAAAATAGATACATTTAGTTTCACTCTAGGCTCTTTTCCATTTCTATCCAAGTGATAAATCTTGATATGGAGGTTGCCTAAATCACCCATTTTTTGGAAGAGACTTTGAGTTTTTTATTAAGATGTTAGACTTTCTTTAATCTTGATGTTTTATTTATTTCTAATCCATGAGGGTTGGGAACCAATGTCTCAAATGTCAATGGTTTATTTATTTAATTTTGAGCACAAAGGGAACTCCTCACTTATTCAATGAATTAAGGATGATATTTTGATGTTGTTTAACTGTAGTGATGACTTATTATTAGAGATAGAACTTTTATCAATTCACCTACTTAGTTTTGAATCAATAGATCCTTGTTACTAGGTACTATGAAATGATTTGCCTTGTCTATCATATTTTTTCAATAATGGAAGCCTAATTTCTGTTTATTATTTCCTAGATTGTGTCTTCAATGGTTTTCCAACACTCAAAGGGACCAAACCATGAATACATGGACTAATGGTCAACATCAACCTTATTTTTTTAATGGTTGATTCTTATCTTTGTTGTTATTGATGTAAATTATAAGATCTTATGCACAATAGAAAACTTAAAACATAGAATCTTAGAGCCTAAAACACATAGTATAATAATAAAACCTTTCTATAATTTCCTATTTATATTTATTTGGGACATTACATCTTTATGGGAATGTCATTCCTATAATCATGGAGCTCATATCTCCATCAATATCTCAACCATATCCCAATGAATAATCTTAACCATATCAAACATATATATGCAATATTGTTGTTACACATAATAATATAACACTCAACTAATATATTCTACTAACTAACCCAAATAACAACTAGTGATTTATTACTTGTGTAATTATTCACTTTATAATATACACTCAAATTCTTAGTGAAGATAAATTTTAGAAAATAGTAAGGATCACAAATCAATTAAACAGTGTACTTAATAAACCCATAGTGATTATTAAATGTAGAAACAATTCCCCAATACATAAAATCTTATCAATTTCACTCCTTCTCAAAGAACTTCTTCACAAAACCTATTCTCAGACAAGTATTTTCCATAAGAAAATAAAAAATTCTTCATAAATGATCATGAGAAATAATAATCACCATGTTCAAGATGTGAATTTATAATAGGGATAAACCTTATTTATAATATTCATAAGGGTAGGTGACCATTGTATCCAATGGTCCCATATTTTCCCTGGTGAACATTAAATTACATTGATAATTATTAAACACAATTTAATTATCTATTTTCATGAGTTTTTCACCTCGTGTAGATAAATAATAAATTATTATTATTTGTTTAACTCTCAAGTTAAACTAAGGGTGAATAAATCACTGCTTAGTCATTAAATACTCTAACACTCCCTCTTAATGCTAAGTGGAGATAAATGTCATAGTCACCTTAAAAAGGAATTATATTATGTACAAAATTAAAATATTTAAAAACCTTCATCATTACAAATTCTATATCTTGAAACAAAAGAAATTATAATCCATAAACTACTCGAAAGTAAGTTTAGGCTAGCATGATCATGAAACTACATCTCATAGTTTCTCATGAATAATCACTAAACATAATTGGATCATTTTATAACATAAGTAGCTCCATTACAAAGTATGATTTTAATGTATTGGGGTACAAATTAAAATTTTCACATGAAATTTGTTCAAATCACATAACTTTCACATGAAGTTTACAATGCCTTACAATGAGAATAAGTATAGAAAAAGAGAGAGAAACACATGCCCATTAGGAAGTGTCATTGTCATGCACATTCCCCCTCAATGGAAACTCTGAGAGGCCCAAAATTGCATGAAACTAAACAAAATTGGTATAACCAAGTGGTTTTGTGAAGATATTTGCCACTTGTTCATCTATAATATAGAATTTTAGATCAATATCACCATTGAGAACTTTCTCTTAAATAAAATGTACATGAAATACAATATGATTAAATTATTAGTGTTGTGCACCTACAAGAAACTTAAACAAATATACAAAAGAGATTAAGGATATAATAATATGGTTAACATCATAATAAATAAATACATAGAAATATTACACATGGTTTTCTATGGTAAAACACATTTTAAAATAATCATGTCATATTTTAAGCAAACAAGTTCACTACTTTGATTAAAAATTTAGTGAAAAATATAAATTATTGTATACAATTAATTATTGGATGTCTCCAGTATTGACAAGATGAGCATCCCCAACTATCATGTAATGAAAATACAATAATTTGATAATAATATGATACTAACTTTAATTAAACATTAGATATCCTATTAGCAATAACTCATTTTATCATTTGAGGTTTATCAAAAAATAGTTTACTATGCTTCAACAAAATATTGAGGTATATCCTCTCATACATAAAATATGGATAATTGTATCATGAAATGCCATCATAAAATAAATTAGATATGAGACTAAAACAAATAAATTTAGAGATGTATGAATAGAATGTGTAATAAAGTAAATGATGAAGAGTCAATAATACAAACTCCATTTACTCTTTGCATTTCATAACATATATTATTTTCAAATGAAGCATATAAAGATGTTATCATAAACAATCAAATGAGAGTATATAATCAATTTAAACACAAAATATCCAAACTCACTAAGCATTATCTTCTTACTAAATGCAACAACTAGAACATGCTCATTTTATCAAATTAAGCATAATGTTATGTGTTGACCAAATTTGACCTTACAAGTCAAATTGGGACCCCTATAGGTAAAAAAATGATTTTTAGATGTTTTAGGGGTCTAATATTTTGTCATAGGGTGTATTATAAGCCTCTTGATGTCATTTCATGTCACATTAGCCTTGGTCTTGGTGATTTTCAATATTTATGTTTTTTGGGTCATTTTGGGGTTAAAAATAGAGCATTAAATTAGATGTATAGCCTCCTTAGGAAATGTGAAGCTTTAAAAAGGTCATTTCATGTTCCATGTGTCTTGTTATGTCTTAGTAAACTATTTATAAGTAAAAAGTGTTAGGTTCTTTAGAAGAAAGAGCAATTTTATTAAAAAAAGGAGTTTGGCACTTGTACGGCCCATGAGGGAGTGTGACACATGGGAAAAGGTTTTGAGATGAATATTAAACTTCCTAATAATAATTTCCATGACTGAAATACTCAAGATGTTCCAAATTTAATCCAAAACCATCTTCTCCTTCTTCACCCTTCCATGCACACAAAACTAGTCAGCAGGTTTGTACTTGGTATAGCCAATAAGGAAAATTTCAGACAAATTTATCTTGGGGGTGTCTTATAAATTCATTAATATTCATTTTATTTTTTCTTATAGAGGAATGGTGACCTATGCTTTATGAACCATTCCTAATAATTTTACCTATATAATTTACTTGTTAATTTCTGCACCTTATAGGTTTTGATCTTGTATGAAAGGTTTCATACAATCTAGCTACTGATATTGATTCTAGATGATGTTGTCAATTTTATCAAATTATCTCCATTCTTTTTTTCATGTTTTAAGGTGTTTGGATAAGCCAACTATCTTAAATTTTAAGAGGAAGCACCTTTCTATGTTTTAGGTAGGTTTTCAATGTTTATAGAATCTTTATGCTTTGGTAGTGACTTTAGGGGGTTATGATAGGTCAATTTACATGTTTTCAATGGTATATTTATTCACTTCACCTTTAAACTTAATTATCAAAATAAATATTCATATTTTGTAGTCATATGCCACACATACACATAGTCTATCATGAATGTGCACCTACAGGTGCCATGGAGAGGGAGTGTCATGTTGAAATGAAGTTTTTGACTTATTATGAATCTTCAAAAGTTTAATGGGATCCATTTTGATATTTTAATAAGATACAAATGTTTTTGGATGATCATATACCATGAGTGTAGTTCATAAATCTACTCACTACCTATAAGTAATTTAAAATGTGCCTACAGGTTCCCTCATAGAAACTAATCATATTGAAAAGAAGTGTTTGAGATAAGTAAGGTTTTGGTAGTGAGGAAATTCTTTTGAAAAATTTTGAAAATTTCTTAACTACATTTAAAACTACATACATGAATATTTCTCATAGGATCATATACTACCAACACATTAGCATAACCACCTATAGGTGGCTTAACAGAGAGCTGAAGAGTCACTTTGAAACATTGAAACAAGTTATGGAACCATTCCTAAATTACTAGTGTGTTTAAGGGATCCTATAAAACCTATTTGGAAAGTTAAATTTCTAGGCAAAGTTAAAATTCACTTCAATGGATGATGACTGTAGGTTTAGGGATCAAATCCCTAAAACATCAAAACAAAGCACCCTAAAACTTTACCAATATATTATAATAAGGGAAATAAGAGTTTAGAGGTAGCTAAATATGCATTATATGTAGTATCCACATAGGATAAATACACTTCAAAGTTTGGAAGGTAGATGACCAATGGAAGATAGTTGTTGGGGGCCTCAAAGTTGATATTTGATCATTAAATTTCTTCACTATTATCTATAGGATTGGAAGCTTTGAGAGACCTTTGTGTTCTAATTTGGTAGCCTAAACCATGCCAACATTTTTTATTATTTTAAAATAGTTTAAATTATCATCTATGACCTAAAGGATCATAAAAATAAGATGATGGATTGTGTTTTAGATCCTATACTCACCTACAAGCTTTTCTCTCCTAAGAAGTTAATTTATAGTTGACTGATAACCTTCACATCATCTGTAGTAGAAAATTTATCATAAATATTTCAATGTTGATTTGTATATTATGACTCCAAATGACATCAAATTCATCATAGGCCATGCTATATAGGTTCCAATGTTAATTTTCATTCATAAACCCCTTATTCTACCATACATAGTCAACTATAGTCAACTATAGCTGATAGTGACCCAAGTGGTGATTATTATAGGCCTTTGACCTATAAAATTCATGTTATAGGTGACTAAAATAACTATGTGATGTTATTAAGGGTGATTTACACCTACAAGTAGGGGAAATATACAAACAGAGTCAGCCTACCAGTCAAGAGATAGAACTCAATTTTGTGAGCTCAAGGTGCACGTAAAGGGAATATGGAGATTTAAAATGATGAACCACACTATAAAACATTAATTATGACCATTATGGTCTCCATAATATCTTTTAAATGTAAAACAAGATTACATAGACTTTTTGAGGTCTTATAAACACCTATAACTGATTGCTTAGTCCTGATGAATGTAAAGAGATGAAAATGCTAAAAAAGAGAAAGAAGGTTTGAAAATAGCTTGAAAATAATTAATGATATGTTAATAAAGTGTTTTAATAGACTCCAATACTTATTTCAAGTTGATCATCTACTCTTCATACTAGCCCAAGGGTGATAGTCCATATAGTTACATTCAGAGAATCATGTTGCTTAATGGGTAAGGATGAAGAATCTAAGGGAGAAGAGTGGTTTTTGGTTATTTTAATGATTATTTATCATGAATTTAATATTTATAACATTTTTAGGTAAAATAATCACATTGTATTTGATATTTAAGAATCCTTTCATAAGGGGAAGTGAAGAATGCAAAAAATAGCCCTTTTTAGAGGCCTTTTTTGGACAAATTGAGTTGGTTAGGTGGCTTAATGGGTGAGTATAACTTATAAATTTGATAAAAATATTAATTTATAACTAATACATATTATAAAACCTTAAATTTACCTTAAATATGAGGGATATACTTCACTATTTTGTCTCAAAGATTATCTAGTTAGGAAAATGAGAGCTTTGACAAGTCAAGCAAATGAAGCCAAGATGGGTAAGAAACTTGATTGGATGCCTTTGGGACTTCAAGGAACATATTATGATGTTTATATAATATTTTTAAGTTCTAGGAAACACTCATGCAAAATTATACTTCTCAAAATGATCAAATACTCCTACACACAGCTCAACTAAACAAGCTCCAACTAGGCCTAGTTGGTGAATGAGAAGAAGAGATGAAGAGTGATTGGAGGGTTGTAAATTTAATTGGTAAGATTTAATGAGGTATGTAAAAACATGTAAACATCTCATATAAGTAGGCTTGATAGGGTGCTCTAAACCCTCAAGTATACAAATAGGCCCATTAGGCATGGTTAAGCTTAATGCCCAAATGAGAGGTCATCTTCAATTCTAACATGAGATAAGAATTATAATGGAATAAGGCATGAATATGAGATAATTTTAGATGTGTATAATATTTTAGAATGAAAATAAGTCATAAGGAAAGATGTTTTTGTCTCAGAGAAAGTTCAAGCATGTAAGAAATGAGGAATCAAGATTAATAGGGCAACTTTGGAAGTTCACATCTTCTTGGAGGTTGTGCATGGGGATATAAGGAGTTTTGTGAGGTTTATATGGGTATTTAAATATAAATTTGTAGAGTTTTTTTAGTTCCAATGTCCCATCTTCATGAACAATCCTTAAGGGCTTAAACTACCTAAAACCCTTACAAACCTTGAATAAGGACCTGATTGAGAAAATGAGGATGCAGAGAAATTATAATAGACCAAAATGGAATTAAAATTTATTGGGTGATGTATAATAATATTCATGGCCCACCCTCCATCAAATTTTGTGTTGAGTTATCTATACAGACATGATATAAAATTGGTTCTTTTGACTATTTTATGAATTGTGCAAGTTCTAAGAGGTTTCAAGAGATCAAATAAACTTTGAAAGGAATATTGAGACTTAAGATAAATCCCCATGTCCATTTAATGCCTTGAAAAAACTCTTAAGGGTTCTTATAATATATCTCAGCTTATCTAGTCAAAACTAGTATAGTGAACATGATAGTGAGAAGTGTGAGAACTTAAAGTGAAATCCTATTTATGGTGTACCTAATCAATATAAGGAAATGAAAGGTATTTAAAAGTGTCATTTAACCAATTTTATGGATTCTCATGGGAAAATAAAGCCAATTTTGAGGCCAAGTGTGAGGGGTGATTGAAAAAGAAGTTTCTTTGACTGCAGGTAGTGATAGCTTACTTTTAAAAGATTCCATGTGATTGGGAATGTAACCAATGAATGGAGAGACAAGTATGTGACCCTTCTCTCTCATTTAAATCATTATACCTATCCATAGTAAATTTTGGGACGTTAAAACGAGGGTGAACAATGAATTAAAATTTATTATGAAAAATGAGAACTCCTATGCCACATTTCAAGAATTTCATGACTTGGGGTTACACTTGTGTTTCCTAAATTTGCATGATTAGTTTTACATTCCCTTCTCATGCATATTTAACTCATTTTTTAAGCTTTAAAAGTGTCCTTGTGACCTTTTTTACTTATATTTTCTCACTTATCTCTCAATTTTTATAAGAACTAGCCATTTTAGCCTTTATAAAAGATGTTCCACCTGAGTATGGTGAGTCCCTACTCATTTACATGCCATAGATCAATAAAAAAAATTAATTTTACCTCTTATATAACTATTAATATCATGTTAACTTGAATTATTGATATTTCTTAGTGATGACTACTATTTCCTTTGCATGGTTGTCTCATTCTCAAACCTATTTGTAGCTTAAAAGCTTCTTTTTATAGGTCATGTGAAGTGTTATCTAAAGTGTTAGGGTTAAGTGAGTTAGTCTATTAAAATAGTGCCATTCTAGGCCTCTTGTCTAGTCCTCCTAGCCTAAACACTCATCACAACTTCATAATGAAATACTAATCTAAGAATATTTATATTAGAGAAGTGTATGTTTAGTTAATCCCTTGGTCTCATGTGTGACATGCAATTGGTTGGTAGTCATCAATCAGTTTGGTGTATCACCTCCTTTAGGATAGTTTACTTTTATTTTTTCTCCCTTTTCCTTATAATCATAGGTGTAGTAGTGATCCAAAGGTGGTACATCAAGGAAGCTATGCCTATTTAGAGATTTAACTCATCCTTAGGCTACCCATAACATAGAGGTGTTTCAATTGTACCACTTGGATGAAGAGAGTTGAGACATATCCTTAAAGTGTGCAAATCTAATTGACAATATTTTTTGACATGTTCGGTGGGAGTTATTGTCCAAGAATTTGAAAGATTTTTGGTGTTGTCTTTCAACACATCAACCTTTCGAGGCATCTATCCAAGCATCAATAGTGAGTTTGAAGTTACATCAACTAGTCAAGCAGCCCAGGTTTTCCTTTTGAAGATTGTTTTTAATTTTTCTTTGTGTTCTTGTTTTCCAATGAAGTTTCATGGCTAATTTTGGTGTTGAGTATTGTTTTACACAAGTTAGTGAGGTATATCAAGCTTATGGAATTCCCAATCAGCTTTTTTATGATTCTTATCATCATTGTCATGATCCTTACTAGCTCCAATATGACCCTTATCAACCTTGTCATGAGTTTTATCAGTCCTACAATGAGCCTTCTCAATACCTTACTCCTTCTAATCAACCTAGTCATTTCTCAAATCAGCCTATTTCAAATTTCAAGCAAACTCTCTTGGGATATGAGAGGTACATGATAGATCTTGACACATAATGGGGACATGGTAAAGATGTTCCTAGTCATCTCATTCATAAGGTGAGAGATTAATTAGAGCTAGTTAAAAGAGTGTGGGCACCTATTAAAATAATGAATTGGAAAAGTCTTATAAGTGAGATACTAGATGTGAGTGGTATAATTTCATCCTAAGAAGATAAGCTAAGAACTTATGAGGAAAAAAATCACCAAGTTTATTATCCCTCATATCCACCTCCCCAAGATTGCTATCATTTTTACTTGACCCCTACTCATGAACCCAATCAAGCTTATCAATGTCAGCTTTTTTCCAATCAACTTAAAGATAGAGTTGGAAAGATGAACCTTATTTTTGAAGCAAATCTTGAAAGGTATATTGAGTTAGCTAATAATTATATGCATCAATCCATATCATCATAAAATGAAGTGGAATCTAAGCCCCCATTTCCCTCTCCCATTACATCCCCACCTCAAGAAGATACTTCTAGATATGAAATCCCAAGTTGGAGACAATGTGGAGAATCTAAGCCTAAGGATATCCCAAGCTTATTAAACACTTCATCCACTCCTCAAATTGCATCACTACCTCAAGAAGAGACTCATAATACTAACATCCTAATTAGGAATAAGGTAGTGGAATCATGGTGAAAGAAAGGGAATAAAAGCCTTGAAAAAGAGTGTGAAGTTGATAAAAAACTTTATCCAATACAAAAACCTCCCACCCTTCTATTATAAATATTTTTATTGATGTCAAAGGTCTATCATTATTGGTGATAAATATCCCATAGTATTTAATGGTGTTTTTAAATTTCATATCTTGGATAATGTGTGTTAATATTTATTTAATATCAATGAATATATTTTTGGTTGCATAAAGTCAAAAGAGGGCCCATTAGGAGTCAAAGAGTCATGGGGTAAAGACAAAGAGGAATAGGACACATTTTCCCATGAAGAGTCATCTTAAATAGTTTCAAGAGTCACCAAGTGAAGACAAAAGAGGAAGGGCACAATTTCTCATGAAGGGGCACTTTAAGGAATATGAAAAGTCACCTAGATAAAGACAAAAAGGAAAAGGTTGTATTTGATCATGAAGGGTCACCCTGTGACTTTTAAACTACAAAGATTTGAAGGGTCATGAAAGTTTGGTGCCATTTTTCATGAGGATTGAAGGGTCATAAAGGGTGAATGCCAAAGGTCATTTGGTAATATATAAATAAATACTTGGGAAGACATTCCTAATGTTTGGAAGAGAGCATGATTTGTAATTGTCATATCTAGCTTAGAAGAGCAAAGGAGAGAAAAGAAAGAGATATCATAATGTGATAACATTTGTTGAGAAATAAAAATTAATAGATAGGTGTGTGGTGTACAAAATATGGGTTGGTGCTCTTGTGGGTTGGTGCTCATAAAAGGGATTGGTGTTCCTAAAAGTTGGTGCTTGTGAATATTTTAGTTTGAGTTGGTGTTCATTCATATACTTGATCTTTTTCTTTACGATTTTTCCCATATTGGGTTTCCACGTTAAATCTGGTGCCTCTCTCTATCTTGTGTGGTGTTTGTTGTTTTAGTTTTATTTCATATCTTGAATGTGTGTTTAAGTGGAATTTGATTAAGTGAAAATTTATAAGATATATGATATAATGATTCACCCCCACCTCTTAGTATATCCCATGGTTAACAATTGGTATAAGAGTAGGTTCCTTTTGAAAATGTTTTACTACTTGAAGGTAGATCAGGGAAAGCATGATGGTTGGATCACATTAAAGTTTTAATACAAATAAGTCACCTTTTTTTGATGGGAAAAATTATGATTTTTGGATCATAAGGATGAAGACTTATTTTATGTCTCTTAGATTCAACATTTGGCAAGCAATTATGGAGGAATACGAAGAGCCACAGACAATTGTGACCACTATGATAGAAAATAAGGCATGTGAAAAGAATACTAAAGATTTAAATGTTATTTTTATGTGGTTTATATGAATTAGAATTTCTTAAATTTATGCGATGTAAATCTACTCCTGAGACTTGGGTAAAGCTTGAGAATATTTACAAAGGTGATGGAAAGGTTTAGTAGGATAAGCTTTAGACTTTCATAAGACATTTTGAGAGTTTAAAGATGGAAGAGGAAGAAAATATAGTGAGTTATATTTTATAGGTTAATCAAATAATAAAGCAGATTCAAGGTCTTAGAGAAAAGTTAGAAGAGTCAATGATGGTACAAAACGTTTTGAGATCTCCATGAATGAGATATCATGCAAAGGTTTTGGAAATCGAGGAGATGAAGGATTTTTCCAAGCTAAATATGGATGAACTACATGGTATTTTTATGACATATGAGATTCGGACATAATAAGACAAACCCTCAAAGAGAGAAACTACTTTCAAGACATCAAAGAAAGAGAAAGACAAGATTCAAGAATAAAGTGATAGCTCTAGTGATGAGGAAGATGAAAATGGAGTTCTATTCATCTTTAATCTTAAAAAGGGCACATGTAAATATCAAGGAAAATTTCCATTTAAATGTTTTAAATGTGGTAAGATTAGACATTTTGTAGATAGATGCCTATATAAGAATAATGATGACAAAGAATAAGGAAAGTCTACATATAAGAAAAACTTCAAAGGAAAATACGATAAGAGATTTAAGAGGAGTTTATAGTATAAAGATCTTAGCTCAGCCAAAGATAGCGGAGTTAGTAACTCAGATGAAGAAGAAAATTTACTCATGACCATACATGAAGATACATCCACAAGGAAAAGTATAGATGATCAAGAAGAAGAACATGATGAAAGTGAGGATGAAGCCAAAGTGAATCTGGAAGGAGAACTCATTTTTGCCTTAGAATAATTATAAGCTATTGAGAAGAAGAATAAAAGATTGAAGTGCCATATCAATAAAAATGAAAAGGAGGCAAAGGGAATAATTAAATATCTACAAGAACACTTTGAAGAATCCAAAAGGAATGAAAAAGATCTAATAGCATAGTTGCAAAAAGTAAGTGAAAAATGTGAAAGGTATGTTATTGAAATCACCTCTTTAAATAAGATATTGAGAAAGTAGTTAATGTTAAAGTAGTTAGTGATTAAAAATTTGAGGATAGAACTAACATGTTAAATATGATATTAGAAAATAAAAAGTCAATATTAGATAAGATAGGTATCAGATTTGAAAAGAAAAAGAGCTATGCTAAAGCTCTTACAAAAGAGGAAACTAAAAGGGAAGAAGTGAAGAATATAGAGGATATCTAAAACAAAGAAGGCTAGAAGGAATAGAGCTATAAAAGAAAATTAGGGCAAAGATACACAAACATGTTCTATTTTTATGGTTACTATTTTTATTGTAATGGATATGGTCATAAGAAAATATAATGTCAAAAAAGAGATAACAATTTTAGAAATAAGGAGAAGGAAACTCATATAGAGTTAAGCAAAAGCCACAACTCTTTTGCTCTTTTGTCAGGGTTTGATGAAGAGGCCGTAATATGTTACAAGTGAAAAAATTTTAGACACATAACCTAGCATTACAGAAGTGTGTTTGAGTTAGTAAAGGACCAAATTTTTAAGGTTCCATTCATCAAGAAGAAGGTTGAAAAAGGATCATGGCAGAAGAAATAACCTAAAGATTTTATGTTAGTTAAAATAGCTTTGCATGCAATAAATGAAGAACAATAATGGTTCATTGGTAATGGATGTTTGAGGCACATGATAGGAGATATTAAAAAATTCATAACTCTAAAGAAGATCAATGGTGGCATAGTGAAATTTGAGTTACTTTGAGTTTGGATAGCTAGAAAAGGTACTTTGAGTTTTGATAATGGTAGAACAAAGACTAAGAATGTATTGTATGTAGAAGGTCTTAAGCATAATCTATTGAGTGTAAGTCAAATATGTTATTAGGGATACACATTAAATTTTTATGTATAAGGTTGTGAGATTAGAAAAAAATATTCAGATTAGTTGATTGCAGATGCTTATAGGATAGACAATAATTTATGTGTTATTAGATATCTTCACAAAAGCACAATCAAAGAACACATTCATGGATATACAAAAGGATTTGGGAGTAATTTATTTGACTTCCTACCATTAAGGATTAGCATTAATTGAAGTGGATCTAAGTGTTAGATCTATGATAGGCCCTTTATTATTGATGTCAAAGGGGGAGAAGTGTAGAGATAGGTATATGTACAGGATGATATAGTAAGGGGGGAGTTACTATATGTTTTTTAGTTTGTCTATATATGTAGGTTGGCATGAGCAATACAGGTTTTAGGATGTGGCATTTTTAGTTTGAGGTTACCATCAATGATAAAGGGGGAGATTATTGAAAATATTTTCATTGATGTCAAAGGTCTAGCATTATTAGTGATAAAGGCCCCATAGCATTTAATAGTGTTTTTAATGTTCATATATTGGCTAATGTGTGTTAATATCTATTTAATATTAATGAATATATTTCTAGTTGCATAAAGTCAAAATAAGACCCATGGAGAAGTCAAAGAGTCATGGGGTAAAGACAAAAGAGGAATGGGATGCCTTTTTTCCATAAAGAGTCATCTTAAAGAATTCTAAGAGTCACCAAGTGAAGACAAAAGAGGAAGTGTGCAATTTCTCAAGAAGGGACACTTTGAGTAATATTAAAAGTCACCAAGATAAAGACAAAAAGAAAAAGGATGCATTTTCTCATGAAGGGTCACCATGTGACTTTTCAAATGCAAGGATTCAAAGGGTCATGCAAGTTTGGTGCCATTTTCCATGAGGATTGAAGGGTCAAAAATGGTGAATGAA
Organism: Torreya grandis; assembly: GCA_037957365.1. Lineage (NCBI taxonomy): Eukaryota > Viridiplantae > Streptophyta > Pinopsida > Cupressales > Taxaceae > Torreya > Torreya grandis. Next base: position 2,901,573 of record JARHVA010001334.1, read on the forward strand.
AAAGGTCATTTGGTAAGCTATAAATAAAGGCTTGGGAATCTATTTGTAATGTATGAAAGAAAGCATGATTTATAATTGTCATATCTAGTTTAGAAGAGTAAAAGAGAGAAAGGAAGGAGATATTGTAATGTGCCATCATTTATTGAAAAAACAACATTGAGAGATAGTTGTGCATTATACACAATAGGGGTTGGAGCTATTATGGGTTAGTGCTCATAAATATTTATTGTGTTGGTGCTCAGCAAAGGGGTTGGTACTCCTATGGGTTGGTATTCATGAATAGTTGCTATGTTGGTGCTTAGCAAAGGGGCTGGTGATCTTGAAAGTTAGTGTTCATTCATATACTCGAGATTATTCTTCATGGTTTTTCTCACATTGGGTTTCCATGTTAAATATGTTATCTCTCTCTATCTTTTGTGGTGTTTATTATTTTAGTTTTATTTCATAACTTGAATGTATGGTTAAGTGGAATTTGATTAAGTGAAATTTTTTAAGATATATGATATAATGATTCACCCCCACCCCTCTCAGTATATGCCATGCTTAACACCTTCCTTAAGAGACCTCTTTTTTTACATATCATCCCTCTTGTACTACTTATCCTCATTATGATTCATATCAACTTCAAAAGAGACTTTTCCAAGAGAAACTAGCCAAGTAAATTGAAGAGTTAGAATCAAGAATGAAATTGTTGTGTCAAGATGTGATGGAAGGTTTAGATCCAATAGAAGATCCCATGCCTAAATAAACCCCATATAATCTTACTCAAGAGAGTGATCAATATAAATTATATTACAATGAAGTTATTTCCAAATGGAAGGAAAAAAACCAACATATTTTAGCCCAAGCTCTGCCCCCCTTAAGAACTCTCAAAAGAGTCCCCTACAATTCATTCTCAATCTAATGTTGAGTTCTATGTTCCACCTCCACCAACTAGTTAATCTTATCCTCATCATATTATTCTTTACCTTGATGGACCTATGGTTTGGGAACCTAAAGAGGAGAATTTTATTGATAACAATTTAGAACTCTTACTTGAAGAAAACATAGCTCCTTGGTAGCCTCATTGGACTACATAACCTGATTACAATATGCCTAGCATTGGCATCACTAAGAAGGAGAAATAAATTGAGGATCTTTCAATCCTTGAGAAGTAAATTTAGGTTATGATAGTTGAGATACAACTTAAAATCCCTTAATAGGTTTTAAATGCTGAATAAGAGGTGGTCTCTTATGTTGAATTTTATGAATGTGTTGATATTGATGAGTGTTTTACTTTTAGAATATAAGAGGAAATCATCATTGGTTCTTCCATCACTATCTAAGATATCATATATGAGCAAGAAAAAGTCTCTAATTAGACTTTGGATGACTTGTTTGCAATAATTGGAGCAATTTATACTCCTCTTCAAGGAGGCTATGATCTACTTAAAATGGAAAGGTAACCTTGACACTCAAGTGAGTATGTAAATAAAAAGAAACTTTCCAAATGTATCCTTTCAAGAGGCATATGCATCTCATGATGATATTTTTTAAATCATCAAAATGGGTTATCATCCTCTCAACTAGTTGGGAGAAATAGATCAACTTTTTAAGGATAGAACAAGCTTCTATTGGCCTCAATATTTCAAAGAACAATAAATTAATCCTCTTGAATCCATGCCTACCAAGAAGATACAAGTTGATCATGATATGAAGAGTGGGAATCAATATGAGGTGTGTGTACCAATTCAATAGGAATACATTTACATTGGAGACCTATTTAAATATGATTTACTTGAGAGAAGATCAAATGAAGTGATAAGGAATAGGTATGATCTACCAAGCATCTAATCCAAGAAGCAACATGCTTGGCACTATGATTCAAATCATGAAGAAGAAGTTTCAAAGAAATTTAATTTTGATCCTAGAAATGAGGTATGATTAGTTGCTAGTTGTGCATCATTATTTTTTATTTCCCTTAGTGCTTTGAGCACATGTGTGTGTCTTTTTAGTGTGTTTGCTTTGCTTTGTGTGTGTCCTTTATTTTGTGTGGTTGAGTTAATTAGTTGTGTTATCTTAGTAAAATCCTTGTTGTCAAGTGTCAGGTAGTATTTTTTGTATCAAACTTTAGATAACTACCTAAGCCAATGGATAGGATAAGGCTACTGATCTTTAACATAAAAGCCATGATACCCCTATGAGTCACTAATTTGTTGATTAAATTTGACCATGGAGGTCAAATTGGGACCCCTATAAGTAAAAACTTGATTTTTATATGTTTTAGGGGTGTAATATTTTGTCATAGGATGTATTATAAGTCTTTTTATGTCATTTCATGTCACATTAGCCTTGGTTTTGGTCATTTTCAATATATGTTTTTTTGGGTCATTTTGGGCATCAAAATAGAGCATTAAATGACTTGTACATCCTCCTTGGAAAATGTGAAGGTTTAAAAATGTTATTTCACATGACATGTGTCCTTTTATGTCTTAATAAATTTTTCTAACTAAAAAGTGGTAGCTTCTTTAGAAGAAATAACATTTTTTCTTGAAAAAAGGAGTAGTTTGGCACTTGTATAGCCCATGAGGGAGTGTGACATGTGGGAAAAGGTTTTGAGATGACTCTTCATATTCCTTAGACTCATTTACATGCTTGACATAATTTTTAATTTTAAAATGTGATCCAAAACTATTATGCTCCTTCACTCTTCCATGGACACAAAACAAGTTAGTAGGGTTTTATTTGGTATGGCCAATAGGGGAGGTTTGAGAAAAATTTATCTTGGGGGTGTCTTATACACTCAATTATATTCAATTTTATGTTTGGTTTCAGAAGGATGGTGACCTATGATTTATGAACCATTCTTAATAAGTTGACCTATCTAATTTTCTTGCTAATCTATGCACCCTATAAGATTTGATCTTGTAGGAATGGTTTCATATAATTCAGTTGCTAAGATTGATTATAGATGATGCTGTAACTCTCTTTAAATTATATCCATGAATTTTTTCATGTTTTAAGGTGTCTTGATAAGCCAAGTATCTTAAGTTTCAAGAGGAAGCACCTTTTTATATTACAGGTAGGTTTCTAATGTTTGTATAATATTTATGCTTTGGTAGTGACTTCAGGGGGTTATGATAGATCAATTTCCATTTTTTCAATGCTTTATTGATTAACTCTACCTTTAAAATTCATTCTCCAAATAAATCTTCATAGTTTGCAGTCATATACCACACATACACATAGTCTACCATGAACGTGTACCTACAAGTGCCATGAAGAAGGAGTGTCATGTTGAAATGAAGTTTTTGACTTGTTATAAGTCTTCAAAAGTTTAAGGGGATAAATTTTGACATTTAAATAAGATATAATTTTTTTTGGAGGCTAATATACCATGAGTATAATTCATAACTCTGCTCACTACCTGTAAGTAACTCAGAATGCACCTACAAGTAACCTCATAGAAAACAATCATATTGAAAATAAATGTCTAATACAAGAAAGGTTTTGATAGTGAGGAAAGTCTTTTGAAAATTTTGAAAAGGTCCAAACTAAAGTGAAAACTATAGATATGCCTATTGATCAAAAGATCATACAATGTCAGCACATTAGCATAACCACCTATATGTGGCTTAATAGAGAACTGAGGAGTCACTTTGAAACATTGAAACAAGTGATAGAACTATTCCTAAAGTCCTGGTGTGTTGAAGGGATCCTAGTATACCTATTTTGAATTTTAAATTTCTAGGAAAAGCTAAAATTCACTTCTAAGGATGATGACTATAGGTTTAGGGATCAAATCCCTAAAACATCAAAATAAAACAGCCTACTACTTTTCCAATATATTATAATAGGGGAACTAAGAGTTTAGTGGTAAATAAATATGTATTCCTTGTGATATACATATATGACAAATACTCTTAAAATTTTGGAAGGTAGATGACCAATGGAATAAATTTATTGGGGGCCTCAAAGTTATTTGTTGATCACTAAATTGTTTCACTGTTATCTATAGGATTAAAAGCTTTGAGGGACATTTATGTTCCAAATTTGTAGCCTAAACCATGAAAATATATTTTATTAGTTTCAAATAGTTTAAATTATCACTTATGACCTAAAATATCATCATAATAAGATGATTTATTGTGTTTTAGGTCCTATCCTCACCTACAAACTTCTCTCTCCTAAGAAGTTGATTGATAACATCTATGACCTAAAATATCATCCATAGTAGGAAATTGAGAATAAAAATGCTAATGTTTATTTGTAAAGTATGAATCAAAAGTACATAAAATGGATTGTATGCCATGTAATATAGGTTATAAGGTTAATTCTTATTCACAAAATCCCTACTCTATCATACACAATCAGCTACAGTCAATTGTAGCTGACAGTAACCTAGGTGGTGATTGTTCAAGGTATTTGACATAGAAAATGAATGTTATAGGTGACTAAAAGTAATATGGGATGGATTTAATGGTTTAAATAGGACAATACATCAATTTAAGTAGCTCTAAAATTGTGATTTACATGTACAGGTAGGGGAATATATAGAAATAGGGTTAGCCTACTAGTCTAGAGATAAAACTCAATTTTGTGAGCTTAAGGTGCATGTAAAGGGAATATGGAGAGTTGAAATGCTTAAATAAAAATATATCACATTAAATAGTATGATCATAGTCTCCATAATCTCTTTATAATGTAAAATAATCTTACACATACTTCATAATGTCTTATGAGCACCTACAATTGAGTGCTTAGTCTTGATGAAGGTAAAGAGATGAAAATGATAAAAAAGAGAAAGAAGGTTTGAAAATAGATTGAAAATGATTAATTTTATGTTAAAAAAGTGTTTTATCATACTCCAATAATTCTTTAAAGTTGATCATCTACTCTTCATACTAGCCCAAGGGTGACAATATGTACAATTGCACTAAGAGACTCATGCTGCTCAATGGGTAAGGATGAAGAATATAAGAGATAAGAGTAGTTTTTGGTGAGTTTTAATATTATTGATCATGAATTTAATATGGATAAAATTTTGAGGGAACCTAATCACATTGTATTTGACCTTGAAGAAGCCTTTCATAAGAGGAAGTGAAGAATGCAAAAACTAGTCTTTTTTGGAGGCCATTTTTAGATAAATTGAGTTGGTTAGGTGCCTAAATGGGTGATCCTAACTTATAAATTTGGTAAAAGAATTATTTAATACATAATAAAAATTATAAAATATTTAATTTTCCTTTAATATGATGTATATACCTCACTATTTTATCTTAGAGGTCAGCCAATCAATAAAATTAGATCTTTGACAAGTCAAGCAAATGAAGCCAAGATGGGTAATAAACTTGATAAGATGCCATGGGGACCTCAATAAAAATATTTTGAGGTGTATGTAATATGGATAAGTTATAGGAATCACTTACACAAACTTATACTTCTCAAAATGATCAAATTATCCTACATACAACTCAATTAAGGAAACTTCAACTAGGCCTAATTGGTGAATGATAAGAAGAGATGAGAAGGAGTTCTGGGAGGGTTTTAGGGTGACTTGGTAATATTTAATGAGGTATGGAAAAACTTAAACATATCAAATAATGATTATGATTGATAGGGTTCTTTAAACCCTCAAGTATATAAACATACTTGTTAGGTATGGTTAAGCATAGTGCCCAAATGAAAGGTCATCTTCAATTCTAACATGAGATGATCATTATAATGGAATTAATGATGATTATGAGATAATTTAAGATGTGTATAAGTTTTTATAATGAAAATAAGTCACAAGGAAAGCCAATTTTGGATCACATATAGTTCAAGCATTTAGGAAATGAGGAATCAAACTTAATAGGGAAATTTTGAAAGTTCAAATCTTCTTGGAGGTTATACATGGGGATATAAGGAGTTTAGGGAGGTTTATAGGGGTCTTAAAATATGAATTTATAGAATTTTTTTATCAGTTTTAATGTCCTATCTTCATGAAAAATCCTTAAGGGCATAAACTGCCTAAAACCCTTGCAAACCCTAGATAAAGACTTGATTGGGAAAATGAGGATGAAAAATAATTATAATGGACTAAAATGTCATGGAAAGTGATTGGGTGATGTATAATACTCTTCAAGGATCCCCCCATAAACTTTTATGTTGATATATCTATATGGACAAGGTACTGTTGACAAATCTTCCACAAGTCAGATTTTTTCTTGCTATTTGGTGTAGACATTCGACAGATAAAAAACTAGTTCAAAGAGTGCAGGGTCTGGTAAATCTTATTCAAACTCTTGTTTAGAATTCAAAAGAGTGTACTGGGCATCACTATAGGAGGGGGTGTAGGAAGTTGCCTCTATCCATTGACAAAGAAAAGAGTGAAGCCTATTGTACCTTTAGGGGCCAATTACAGACTGATTGATATTCCTATTAGTAACTACATCAATAACAACATCACAAAGGTCTATGTTCTTACTCAGTTTAACTCTACTTCTCTTAACTACCATATTTCATAGGCCTATGATGGCAAAACTAGTTACTACAATAATGAGGGATTTGTGGAGGTACTTGTAGTTGAGCAGAGTCTTGAAAACCCAAACTGGTTCTAGGGAACAACTGATGCCATGAGACAATACTTATGGCTACTTGATGAACATCCTATGATGGAATTTCTAATATTGGTGGAAGACCATATTTATTAAATGGATTATCAATAATTTATTCAAACCCATCATGAAACCCATGCAAACATCACTGTCACAATTTTGCCTGTGGATGAGAAAAGAGCAGGGTCTTTAGGTTTGATGAAGATTGATAATGAAGGTCGCATTCTTAAATTTGTAGAGAAACTTGAGGGAGAAAAACTAAAGGATATGGTGGTGGACACTTCAGTTATAGGTCTCAATGAAGAACAAGCAAAGGAAATGCCTTACATTGCAAGCATGGGCATTTATGTTATTAGCAAAGAAGTAATGAGGAAGCTACTAAATGAGGCATTTTCCCTAAGCCAATGACTTTGGAAGTGAAATCATTCCTAGTACCACTTTGATTGGGATGATTGTACAAGCTCATTTGTTTGATGGATATTGGGAAGATATAGGTACTATTGAGGCTTTCTACCATGCAAACTTAGGGCTCACAAAAAAGCCAGTCCCAAATTTTAGTTTTTATGATAGGTCTTCTCCAATCTATAATGAAAAGTGATTCTTGCCACTGACAAAGATGCTTGATGCAAATGTGAGTGACAGTATCATTGGTGAAGGATGCACTATGAAGAATTGTAAGATTATCTACTCAGTTGTCGGGCTACGTTCTTGGATTGAAGATGGTGCAGTCATAGAAGATTCTCTGCTTATGGGTACTGATTATTATGAAACCGATGATGAGAGAAGTGCAATAGTGGAAAAATGTGGTGTCCCAAAGGGCATTAAAAAAGGTGAAGCAAAGACAATTCCTTCAAACTTTTGTCTAAAGGAATTCCTTCAGACAAAAAGTCCAAAAGAATTTGGAAGTCTGCACAAGCCAAAAATCTTTTCGAAGGGCCTGCTGGAGGATGACTACTGCCAACATGGACTGCCACATGAATACTAACCTAGATGGCTGGATAACTATAGACTAGCTAAAGACACAGTGGAAGGACACCTAGACACTGGAAAAGGACACTGTGGCTATCAAAAGGAGTTTAAAAAAAAACAAGCGAAGGAAAGAAAATTCCTTCAGACTTTTTGTCTAAAGGAAATTGGAAGCCAACACAAGCAACAAGCTGCAAGAATAACTGCCAACCAACCAAATACAAAAGAGGTAAAGCTAAACAAAAGGCCACACAACAAAATTTTGAAGGAAGTTAGGAGCTTAACCAGCAGGCTAGGGAAAAACCCTGAGCAAAGGGCCAACCGTGGGAAAAACAAGATGAAATATAGGAAAGAAATGTAAAGCTTCCAGTGACGTCTCATAGGCTATCAAATTTAGGCAGCGAGAAGTAACCGTTGGAAGCAAAATAGCAAAAAATCCAAAAATAGACTGAAGCTGACTATGCAAAGGAGTAGAATATAGATAATTTGATGAATGAATGAAAATGGAGTCTTGCCAGATATACACAAAAACACCCTGACCAGAATTAGACAATTCCCATGCAAACACTGGAGCTATTTTGAAATGTAAAATCTATTTTTAAATGCTGGCTCTATGACCTATTCAACTCCAGTCAATGCATGCATTCGAAGGTCTAAATTCAGCTTCAATTGGACTTCTGAGTTCATAACTTGGAGTTGACTGGTCCATATTTGGAGTTAACTGGTTGGTCAAATGCCACATCTAGAATTAGAAGATTTCCATGCAAAGACAAGGATGAGTGCACTTCCTTCATCAAAGAAAAATTCATGCAAAGAGAAAAAAAGATTTTTTATTTTAAACCAAGTAAAGCTAGAGTTAACAAAGGAAGATCTTTTTCTTCAAGTTTATACGGCTATCTTTGGCCTTTTGTAAAATTTCTTATATAATGGCTTTCAGCCTTGTTCCAAAAAAAAAATCCGATCTCTCTTGGTTAGACCATACTCTGCCATTAAGAGTTGTGTAACCTCTTTGATCAATAAGCAGGAGTGTATTTTTAGATTTCAAGCTTGGCATAGTGTATATTTTTCAGTAATTTGCATAAGTGGTAGAGTTTTCTCCCTTCCCAAATTTTGTTCGTACCTAGTTGCTATATTGTCCTTGTGCAGGTCATGTTAAAGTGTTCTTTATTGTCTTTTTTTGAAATTGTAAGTGGATTTTAGGCATCTACAAAGTGTCTTTTATCAGACCTCTCTCCATCATTTCCCTCAGGTTTTAGTTATTGGACCGAACCTTTGCATGAAATACTTATGCACAAGTGATTAATTGAAGTCCCAGGTCTTCCTTCTCTGTTGTTCACTAGGTGTTCAGTATCACCCCATTTTAGGTAGGATTTCCCTTTAAGTTTCTCCTTCTCCTTTTTCCATGGCAGTTAGCATCATAGAGTAGGAATCCTAATTGATACATCATACATGAACTAGCCTTCTCTGGAGGTTCTCCTCACTGTTGAGGCAACCACCCTCGTGAGGAGATCCCATTATTTCAGCTGGATAAAGGACTAGTCATTTCCCACACATCCTCAAATCAGGGCATAGCTCCAGGTTGACAATTCTAACAGTTCAAGACAGCTTCCATGTAAGTCTATTTTTATTATTATGAATGAATTTTGATGGCTATGTATGGAGAGAATTCCTATGCTGTGTTTCTTTATCAGCCTAATGATGGATCATATCAGCCTGGTCATGATATCTTTGAGCCTAATCAAGGTTATTATCAAAGCTCTATTAAGCCTTATCAAGTTTCTCATGATCCTTATTTTCAAGAACATGACTCTTACCTAATTGGTAATCCATATCAGTCTCAGGATCAGATTTCAACTTCCCCATATGGTTATGATGTCACATATGAGCAATATCACCTTCAAGAAAAAATGAATGAAATAGAGCTCAGAATACTGGCATATGCAAGAAAGGTTTGTTCTAACTCTCAGTATGAAGAAATAAATGGTCTATTTTGAAATGTGTCTAATGATCCAAAAGAGATAAATGGACTATGTATCCTTACACTGGAAAACATAGAGGCTTGGGAAAGGCAGAAAATCGAGTTAAACCAATTGTCTACAAAAGGCTATGGTGATTCTTATTCTGATGAAGTTCTAAATCATCCCCAGTATGTGCCAAGGGAGCTTCCTAGTTGGAATCAAAAGCCTATTCAAGAGCTTATTCAAGTGGCTATTTATGAGGCTAGACCTTCTTATAGCCCCATCATTACTTCACCAATCATCTCTCAAGCTCAAGTTGTCCAGAAGGACAAGCAGGTTCCAAACTTTGATGAGGTAATGGCCACGTGAAAGGAGCAAAATATAGAGGTTTTTAAGAGTTTCTCTTTTCCTCCCCTCCAAAACTCCCTAGAGAATTCCATTGCCCTCAAGACTCCAAAATTTGATCATTTTCCCTCTCAAACAAGTGAATTTCATCAAACTCCTGCCATCACCCTTCCTCAAGAAGACCCTGTTCTTTAGAGTATTGAGAAAGAGGTTATAGCTCTAGGTCAGGTTCTTGCAGAATGTGTAGAGGATGCTTCAGAGGTGTTTAAAGAGGAAATTCTTATTGATACTTCTCTTGAGGTTGTAATTGAGCATCTAGTCATAGCTAAGAATGGGAACACTGATCTTGATATAGAGGAACCTCAAAAGGCACTGGTACAAATGGAAGTCATACATGAGTTATAGGTATCTACTATTGAGAAAGATCTAGATAGTGTGACAATGGATTCAGTTCAAATAGACCAAAATGAGGAACAAAAATATGATTGGAAGCTGTACCTTGAGCCTCTACCAGAGATTGAAGAGCTTTGTATAGATATGTTGGTTATTGAAGAGCACGTTTACAAGCAGTGTGATAAAGAAACACTATTCAAGATCGTAGTATAGATTGGGTTGCATATTAAAAGCTCCTTGAAGAGCTGGATGAACTAGCAGTAGTCAACAAGAAGGACGTGGCCACTCAAGAACCATACATAAATGGGGTATCACTTGACATGGTGATAGATGACAAGCAATTTGAGAACACTCAAGGAATACTTGGTGAGTTTATCTTTATTGGTGACTGGTTTGCTATTGATGACTCATTCAAGAAGGTGCTAATACAGTTGGTTGACAAGGAAACTACCTCATCAAAGGTTATGACTAATATACATCATGCCTTGCAAATTGTATCATCTCTTGAAAGGAGTGAGTTCAAGAATTTTCCATTTGATCTAGGTAGATCATACCTTATCATGGTTAACTAGGTTATTTTAGTTGTTTCTACTTTCCTCCAAGTGCTGTAAAAGCACAGTAGTTTACTTCAGTTTTATTCAATAAGTGCTTGTTTGCACATTTTCTTTTAGTTAGTTTTTCATTTTCATGTGTTTCCCTTCTTATTTTGAAGGAGGTTATTACAAAAATGATCAGAGTAGATTTTTTTTGATCCAAAATCAGATTCACCATCAGGAAATTTGAATAAAGTCTTTACATGGCCTGGGTCCTCAAGCATAGCAGGCATGCTCCCTAGCTGAGTCGCCAGAATGTTGACAAATCTTCCACAAGTCAGAATTTTTCTTGCTATTTGGTGTAGACATTTGGCAGATAAAAAACTAGTTCAGAGAGTGCAGGGTCTGGTAAAGCTTATTTAGACTCTTGTCTAGAATTCACAAGAGTGTACTGGGCATCATTCTAGGAGGGGGTGCAGGAACTCACCTCTATCCATTGACAAAGAAAAGAGCAAAGCCTGTTGTACCTTTAGGGGCCAATTACAGACTGATTGATATTCCTATTAGTAACTGCATCAATATCAACATCACAAAGGTCTATGTTCTTACTCAGTTTAACTCTTCTTCTCTCAACTGCCATATTTCACAGGCCTATGATGGCAAAACTAGTTACTACAGTAATGAGGGATTTGTGGAGGTACTTCCAACTGAGCAGAGTCCTGAAAACCCAAACTTGTTCTAGGGAATAGCTGATGCCGTGAGACAATACTTATGGCTACTTGATGAACATCCTATGATGGAATTTCTAATATTGGTAGGAGACCATCTTTATCGAATGGATTATCAGTAATTTATTCAAACCCATCATGAAACCCATGTAGACATCACTGTCGTAGTTTTGCCTGTGGATGAGAAAAGAGCAGGGTCTTTAGGTTTGATGAAGATTGATAATGAAGGTCACATTCTTAAATTTGTAGAGAAACTCGAGGGAGAAAAACTAAAGGATATGGTGGTGGACACTTCAGTTATAGGTCTCAATGAAGAACGAGCAAAGGAAATGTCTTACATTGCAAGCATGGGCATTTATGTTATTAGCAAAGAAGTAATGAAGAAGCTACTTAAATGAGGCATTTTCCCCAGGCCAATGACTTTGGAAGTGAAATCATTCCTAGTGCCACTTTGATTGGGATGATTGTACAAGCTCATTTGTTTGATGGATACTGGAAAGATATAGGTACTATTGAGGCTTTCTACCATGCAAACTTAGGGCTCACAAAAAATCCAGTCCCAAATTTCAGTTTTTATGATAGGTCTTCTCCAATCTATATTGAAAAGTGATTCTTGCCACCATCAAAGATGCTTGATGCAAATGTGAGTGACAGTATCATTGGTGAAGGATGCACTATGAAGAATTGTAAGATTATCCACTCAGTTGTTGGGCTATGTTCTTGGATTGAAGATGGTGTGGTCATAGAAGATTCTCTGCTTATGGGTGCTGATTATTATGAAACTGATGATGAGAGAAGTGCAATAGTGGCAAAAGGTGGTATCCCAAAGGGTGTTAAAAAAGGTGAAGGAAAGACAATTCCTTTAGGCTTTTGTCTGAAGGAATTCCTTCAGATAAAAAGTTTGAAGGAATTCGAAAGTCCGCACAAGCCAAAAATCTTTCCAAAGAGCCTACTAGAGGACGACTGCTGCCAACATGGACTGCCACATGAATACTAATCTGGACAGCTGGATGACTGTAGACTGGCTGAAGACACAGTGGAAGGACACCTGGACACTGGTAGAGGACACTGTGGCTATCAAAAGGAGTTTTAAAAAAAACAAGTGAAGGAAAAAAAATTCCTTCAAACAAAAGTTTGAAGGAATTCCTTCAGACAAAATTCTAAAGGAAATCAGAAGCCAACACAAGAAACAAGACGTAAGAATAACTGCCAGCCAACCAAATACAAAAGAGGCAAAGCTAAACAAAAGGCCACACGACAAAATTCTAAAGGAATTCAGGAGCTTAACCAGTAGGCTGGGGAAAAACCCCAAGCAAAGGGCCGACCATAGGAAAAACAAGACAAAAGACAATGAAGAAATGTAAAGCTTCCGATGACATCCCGCAGGCCGTCAAATTTAGGCAGTGGGAAGTAACCGTTGGAAGCAAAATAGCAAAAAATCCAAAAATAGACTGAAGCTGACTGTGCAAAAGAGTATAATATAGATAATTTGATGACTGAGTGAACATGGAGTCCTGCCAGATATACACAGAAAATGACCAAAATTAGACATGTCCCATGCAAATGCCAGAGCTATTTTCAAACGTAAAATCTATTTTTAAATGCTGGCTCTATGACCTGTTTAACTCCAGTCAATGCATGCATTCGAAGGTCTAAATTCGGCTTCAACTGGACTTTCAAGTTCATAACTTGGAGTTGACTAGTCCATATTTGGAGTTAACTAATTGGTCAAATGCCACATCCAGAATTATAAGATTTCTATGCAAAGACAAGGATGAGTGCGCTTCCTTCATCAAAGAAAAATTCATGCAAAGAGAAAAAAAAAGGATATTTTATTTTAAACCAAGTAAAACTGGAGTTAACAAAGGAAGATCTTTTTCTTCAAGTTTATACGGCTATCTTTGGCCTTTTGTAAAATTTCTTATATAATGGCTTTTAGCCTTGTTTCAAAAAAAAATTTGATCTCTCTTGGTTAGACCAGACTCTGCCATTAAGAGTTGTGTAACCTCTTCGATCAATAAGCAGGAGTGTACTTTCAGATTTCAAGCTTGGCATAGTGTATATTTTTTAGCAATTTGCATAAGTGGTAGAGTTTTCTCCCTTCCCAAATTTTGTTCATACCTAGTTGCTATATTGTCCTTGTGTAGGTCATGTTAAAGTGTTCTTTATTGTCTTTTGCTGAAATTGTAAGTGGATGTTAGGCGGCTGCAAAGTTTCTTTTATCAGACCTCTCTCCACCATTTCCCTCAGGTTTTAGTTATTAGACCAAACCTCTACATGAAATACTTATGCACAAGTGATTAATTGAAGTCCCAGGTCTTCCTTCTCTATTGTTTGCTAAGTGTTCAAGGTTTTGAGCTGAGTAGGATCATAGTTCTGGTGTATCACCCCATTTTAGGTAGGATTTCCCTTTAATTTTCTCCTTCTCCCTTTTCCATGGTAGTCAGCAGCGTAGAGTAGGAATCCTAATTGATACATCATATAGGAACCAACCTTCTCTAGAGGTTTTGCTTGCTATTGAGGAACCCACCCTCGCGAGGAGATCCCATTATTTCAGCTAGATAGAGGACTGGCCATTTTCGTGCACGTCTTTGAATCAGGACGCAGCTCCAGGTTGACAACAGGTACAAAATTGGTTCTTTTGACTATTTTATGTATTGTGCAGGTTCTAGGAGATTTCAAGAGATGAAATCAACTTTTTAAGAAATATTCAGACTTGAGATAAATACTAATTTCCATTTAATACCTTGGAAAAACTCATAAGTGTTCCTACAATAGATCTCATCTCAACCAATCAAAATTGGTATAGTGAACATGATAGCGAGAAGTGTGAGAACTCCAAGTGGAAGCCTATTTAAGGTGTACCTAAGAAATATAAGACCATGAAGGGTATTTATAAGTGTAATTAACCCCCTTGAATGGATTTTCATGGGACACTAAAGCCAATTTTGAGGTTAAGTGTGAGGTGTGATTGAAAAAGGAGTTTTTTTACTGCAAGTAGTGATGGCTTACTTCTAGAAGATACCAAGTGATTAAGAATGTAACCAATGCATGGAAAGACATGTATACAACCCTTACCTCTTAGTAAAATAATTATACCTATCCATAGTTAATTTATGTATTATCAAATAGGGGGTGAATGATGAAGGCAATTTTCTTGTGCAAAATGAGAACTCCTATGCCACATTTCAAGAATTTCATGACTTGGGGTGACACTTGTGATTCTTAAATTTGCATGATAATTTTCACATTCCCTTATCATCCAAATTTAACTCATTTTCTTATCATGAAAAGTTTAATTGTGAGCTTTAGACTTATTTTTTTCTCAATTCTCTCTCATTTTCTATAAGAACTAGCCATTTTAGCCTTTATAAAAGATGTTCCACCTATGTATGGCAAAGCCCTACTTAATTACATACCATAACATCAATAAAGACTATTGATTTTACCTCTTATATGACTATTCATATTGTATTCACTTGAATTATTGATCTTGTTTAGTGATGATTATTGTTTCCCTACCATTGTTGTCTCATTCTCACACTTATTTATAGCTTGAAAGCTTCTTCTTGTAGGTCATGTGAAGTGTTCTATGAAGTGTCAAGGTTGAGTGAGTTAGTCTATTTAAATAGTGCCATTATAGGCTCTTTTCTAGTCTTCCTATCCTAAACACTCATCATAACCTCATAATGAAAAACTAATGTGAGAATATTTAGATTAGAGAAGTGTCTATTTAGTTAGTCCCTTGGTCTCATGTGTGACATGCAATTGGTTGGTAGTCATCAATAAATTTAATGTATCACCTCTTTTAAGATATTTTACATTAATTTTTCTATCCCTTTTCCTTGCAAGCATAGGTGTATTAGTGATCCAAAAGTGGTACATCAATGGAGCTAGGCTTATCTAGAGATTCACCTCATCCTTAGGCTACCCATACACTATAGGTGTTTCAATTGTGCCACTTAGATGAGGAGATCTGAGACATATCCTCAAAGGGTGAAAATACAAGTCACAATAGTTTTTGGCATGCTGGTGGGACTCATTATATAGGAAGTTGAAAGATTTTTGGTATTGTTTTTCAACACATTAGCCTTTAGAGGCATCTATCCAAGCATCAATGGTGACTCTAAAGTTACATCAGCTTGTCAAGTAGCCTAGGTTTTCCTTTTGAAGATTATTGGTAATTTTTCTTTGTATTCTTATTTTCCAATGAAGTTTCATGGCTAATTTTGGTGTTGAGTATTATTTTACACAAGTTTGTGAGGTATCTCAAGATTATGGCATTCCCTATCAGCCTTTGTATGATTCTTATCAGCCTTATCATTATACCTACCAACTCCAATATGACCGTTATCAACCTTGTCATGAGTTGTATCATTCCTATAACCAGCCTTCTCAACACCTTAATCCTACTTAACCTAGTCACTTCTCAAATTAATCCATTTCATTTTTTAGGAAAACTCTCTTAGGATATGAGAGGTACATGATATATCTTGACACACTAAGGGGACATAGTCAAGATGTTCCTAGTCATCTCATTCATAAGGTGAGAGATTCATTAGAGATGGTTAAAAGGGAGAGGGCACCTATTAAAATAACGAATTAATAAAGGCTTATAAGTGAGATGTTAGATGTGAGTGGTAAAGTTTCATCCTTAGAAGATAAGCTAATAAATTATGAGGAAGAAACTCACCAAGTTTATCATGCCTCATATCCACCTCCCCAAGATTTCTATTAGTTTTACTTGACCCCTACTCATGAACCCAATCAAGCTTATCAAAGTCACCTTTTTCCTAATTAGCTGGAAGATAGAGTTAAGAATACAAACCTTATTTTTGAAGAAAATATTGATAGATAGATTGAGTTATCTATTAAGTAGATGAATCAATCCATCTCATCAGCAAAGGAAGTGGAATCTAAGCCCCCTTTTCCCTCTCCTATTACATCCCCACCTTAATAAGAGACTTATAGATATGAAATACCATGTTGGAGACAAGGTGGAAAATCCAAGCCTAAGGAGATCCCAAGTTTCTTGAACACTTCATCCACTCCTCAAATTGCATCACTAGCTCAAGAAGAGACTCCTAATCCTAACATCCTAAGCTAGAATAAGATAGTGGAATCATGGGGAAAGAAAGGGGATAAAATTGTTGATAAAGAGTGTGAAGTTGAGAAAAATTTCCAACCCTTTAAGAGATAATTTTCCAAGAGAAACTATAAAAATAAATTGAAGATTTATATTCAAGAATGAAACTATTGATTCAAGATGTGATGGAAGGTTCACATATAAAAGAAGATCCTATGTCTAAACACACCCCATATAATCTCTCTCAAGAGAGTGTTTAATCTCAATCAAATTGCAATGAAGTGATTATCAAATGGAAGGAAGAAAATTAAGCTATTTTATCCCAAGGTCTGCCTCCCCTTCCTCAAGAACTTGCAAAATAATCCCTTAGAATTCATTCTCAATCTGATGTTAAGTTCTATGTTCCAACTAGACCAACTAGTTTATCTTGCCCTCATCCTATTACTCTTTTCATTAATGGACCTATGGTTTGGGAACCTAAAGAGGAATATTTTATTGATAATAATTTATAATTATTTCTTGAATAAAACATAGCTACTTGGCAGCCTCATTGGACTAAGTCACCTGATTACAAGATGCCTAGCATTCACATCACCAAGAAAGAGAAAGAAATTGAGGATCTTGCAGTCCTTGAGTAACAAAGTTATGTTATGATAGTTGAGATATAACTTGAGATACCTAAAGAGGTTTTAAATGCTAAAAAGGAGGCTGTTTCTTGTGTTGAATCTTCTTATTGTGTCTATATTGATGAATTTTTTCCTTTTACTAAAAAAGAGGAAATCATCATTGGTTCTTCCATCACTATCCAAGATATCATAGATGAGAAAGAAAAAGTCTCTAATCAGCATTTGGATGACTTGTTTGCAATAATTGGATTAGGTTATACTCCTCTTCAAGGAGGCTATGATATAGTTAAAAATGGAGAAGGTAGCCTTAACACTCAAGTGAGTATGCAAATAAAAAGCATTTTTTAAAATTTGTCCTTTTAAGAGTCATATGCATCCCATGATGATATGTTTGAAATAATAAAAATGGGTTATCATCATCTCAACTAATTGGGAGAAATATATCATTTTTTGAAGGATAGAACAAGCTTTTATTGGCCTCAATCTTCCAAGGAACAATAAACTACTCCTCTTGAAGCCATTCCTACCAAGAAATTACAAGTTGATCATGAGATGAAGAGTGGGAAGAAATATAAGGTATGTGGACCAATTTAAAAGGAATAAATTTACATTGGAGATGTATTTAAATATTATTTACTTGAGATCAAATCAAATGAAGTGCCAATGAATAGGTCTGATCTACCAAGCATCCAATCAAAGGAGCAACATGCTTGGTACTATGATTCATCTCATGAAGGAGAAGTTTCAAGGAATTTTATTTTGATCCTAGAAAGGAGGTATGATTAGTTTCTAGTTGTTCATAGTTGTTTGTTTTTTGATTTCCCTAAGTGCTTTGAGCACAAATGTGTGTCTTGTTAGTGTGTTTACTTTACTTTGTGTGTGTCCTTTGTTTTGTGTGGTTGAGGTAATTAGTTATCTTGTATTGGTCAAAGGCTTGTTATCAAGTGTTAGGTATTCTTGTTTATATTATACTTTAGATTAATCTATAATCCCATGGATAAAACAAGGCTACTGATCTTTAGCATAATAGGCATGCTACCCCTAAGAGTCACTAATTTGTTGACCAAATTTGACTTTACATGTTAAATTAGGGCCCCTATATGTAAAAAAATTATTTTAAAATGTTTTATGGGTACAATATATTTTCATAGGATACATTATAAGTATTTGGATGTTATTTGATGTCACATTAGTCTTGGTCTTGGTAATTTTCAATATTTATGTCTTTTTTGGTCATTTTGGAGGTCGAAATAGAGCATTAAATGACTTAAAAAACTTTTTTTTAGAAATGTGAAGGTTTAAAAAGGTGATGTCACATGAAATGTGTCATATTATGTATTAATCAATTATTTATAACTAAAAAGTGGTAGGTTTTTCAGAAGAAAGAGGGGTTTTCTTGAAAAAAGGAGTTTGGCACTTGTACTACCCATGAGGGAGTGTTACACATGGGAAAATATTGTGAGATGAATCTTTAGATTCCTACAACTCATATTCATGTTTAAAATACTTTTTAAGTTCCAAATTTTATCCAAAATTATTCTACTTCTCCTTCACCATTCTATGTACACAAAATTAGTCTATAAATTTGTACTTGGTTCAACTAGCAAGCAAGGTTTCAAAAAAATTGATATTGGAGGCATCTTCTACACTCATTCAAATTCAATTTTATGTTTAATTTTAGAGGAATGGTGACATATTGTTTATTAACAATTCTTAAGAAGTTGACCTATCTAATTTGCTTGCTAATCTATGCACCCTATAGGTTTTACTCTTCTATGAATGGTTACTTATAATCCAACTACTAATATTGATTTTAGATAATGTTATAACTCCTCTCAAAGTATATCCAATTTTAGTTTCATGTTTTAAAGATTTTTGATATACCAAGTATCTTAATTTGTAAGAGGAATCACCTTTTTGTATTGTAGGTAGGTTTCCAATGTCTACAAAAAATTTAGGATTTTGTAGTGAATTCAAGGGGTTATTATAGGTCCATTTCCATGTTTTCAATGATATATTTATTACCTTCACCTTTAAAAGTCTTTAACCAAAGAAATATTCATAGTTTTTAGTGCTTTATTGATTACCTTTACCTTTCAACTTCATTCTCCAAAGTGATCTTCATAGTTTGCAGTCATATACCACACATACACATAGTCTACCATGAACATGCACCTATAAGTTCCATGGAGAGGGAGTGTCATGTTGAAATGAAGTTTTATACTTGTTATAAATCTTCATAAGTTGAAGGGGATCAATTTTGACATTTGAAAAATATAGAATTGTTGTTGGAGGCTCATATACCATGAGTATAGTTCATAACTCGACTCACTACCTACAAGTAACTTAGAATGCACCTACAAGTGCCCTCATAGAAACCGATCATATTGAAAATAAGTGTTTTATATAAGTAAGTTTTTTTATAGTGGGGAAATTATTTTGAAACTTTTGAAAAGTTCCAGCTACATTATAAATTATAGACATGAATATTACTCATAAGATCATATACTGCCAACACATTAGCATAACCACCTATAGGTGGCTTAATAGAGAGTTGAGGACTCACTTTTAAACATTGAAAAAAGTGATGGAAAATTTCCTAAAGTATTGGTGTATTTAAGGTATCCTAATATACCTTTTTGGAAAGTTAAATTTCTACGCAAATTTTAAATTCACTTCCAAGAATGATGATTGTAGGTTTAGAGATCAAATCCCTAAAACAACAAAACAGAGCACCCTACTACTTTGCCAATATATTATAATAGGGGAACTAATAGTTTAGTGGTAACTAAATGTGAATTACTTATATTATCCACATAGGAG
Organism: Torreya grandis; assembly: GCA_037957365.1. Lineage (NCBI taxonomy): Eukaryota > Viridiplantae > Streptophyta > Pinopsida > Cupressales > Taxaceae > Torreya > Torreya grandis. Next base: position 2,921,609 of record JARHVA010001334.1, read on the forward strand.
AAATACTCTAAAATGTTTGGAAGGCATATGACCAATGGAATATAGTTGTTGGGGGGCTCAAAGTTGTTATTTGATCACCAAATTGCTTCACTATTATCTATAGGATCAAAAGCTTCGAGGGACCTTTGTGTTCCAAGTTTGTATCCTAAACCATGAAAGCATGTTTTATTAGTTTCAAATAGTTTAAATTATCATATATTACCTAAATTATCATCAAAATAAGATTATATATTGTGTTTTATGTCCTATACTCACCTATAGGCTTTTATCTTATAAGAAGTTGACCTATAGTTGACTGATAGCCTTCACATCATCCATAGTAGGAAATTGAGAATAAAGATTACAATGTTTATTTGTATATTATGAATATAAATAAAATAAAATTTATCATATTCCATGTTATATAGCTTCAAATTTTAAGTCTTATTCATAACACCCTTGCTTTACCATACACAGTCAGCTAGAGTCAATTATAGTTGACAGTGACCCAGGTGGTGATTTTTATAGGTATTTGACATAGAAAATGCATGTTATATGTTACTAAAATAACTATGAGATAGTATTAAGGGTTTAAATATGAATTTAAATAAATTTAATCAGCTCCAAAAGTGTGATTTATACCTACAAGTAGGGGAAATATACAAATAGGGTCAACATACCAATCAAGAGATAGAACTTAGTTTTGTGAGATCAAGGTACATGTAAATGGAGTATGGAGATTTTAAATGATTAAAAATACTTAGATAATATTATTTATGACCATGATGGTATCTATAAGCTCTTGACAATGTAAAACAATCTTACACATACTTCTTAGGCTCCTACGAGCACCCACAACTAAGTGCTTAGTCTTGATGAAGGTAAAGAGATGAAAATTATAAAAAAGAGAAATAAGGTATGAAAATAGATTTAAAATGATTCATGATATTTTAATAAAGTTTTTTCACATAATCTAAGACTTATTTCAAGTTTATCATCTACTCTTCATACTAGCCCAAGGGTGACAGTCTGTATAATTGCACTAAGACACTCATGTTGCTCAATGGGTAAGGATGAAGAATCTAAGGGAGAAGAGTGGGATTTGGTGATTTTTAGGATTATTGAGAGCTAATTTAATATTTATAACATGTTTTTGTATCCTAATCACATTGTATTTGACCTTTAATAAGCCTTTCATAAGAGGAAGTGAAGAATGCTAAAAATAGTCCTTTTTGGAGGTCTTTTTTGGATAAATTGAGTTGGTTAAGTGCCTAAATTGGTGAGTATGACTCATAAACTTGGGAAAATTTTTATATAAGACCTAATAAAACTTATAAAACCTTAAATTTTCCTTTAATAAGAGGGATATAGCTCACTATTTTGTCTTAGAGGTCAGTCAATTAAGAAAATAAGAGCTTTGACAAGTCAAACAAATGAAGCCAAGATGGGTAAGAAAATTGATATGAGGCCATGGGGACCTAAAGGAACATATTTTTTGGTTTATTTAATATGTATAAGTGATATTAATCACTCACACAAACTCAAACTTATCAAAATGATCAAAGTCTCCTACACACAGCTCAACCAAACAAGCTCAAACTAGGCCTAGTTGGTGACTGAGAAGAAGAGATGAGGAGTGCTTAGAGGGTTATAGGGTGAATTTATGAGATTTAATGAGGTATTTAAAAAAAATTAAAAATATCACAAAAGGTTTAGGATTTACAACTTGATCTAGACCCTCAAGTATACAAGCATGCGTTTTAGGCATGATTAAGCCTAGTGCCCAAATGAGAGGCCATCTTCAATTATAACATGAGATGAGAATTATAATGGAAAAAGGAATTTTTATTAGATAATTTTAGATGTGTATAAGTTTTTAAAATTCAAATAAGTCATAATTAAATCCAGTTTTGGCTCAGAGGCAGTTCAAGACTGTAAGAAATGAGGAATCAAGCTCGATAGGGAAACTTTGGAAGTTCACATATTATTAGAGGTTGTGCATGGGGATATAATGAGTTTAGGGAGGTTTAACAGGGTATTTAACTATAAATTTATGGAATTTATTTTAATTTACAACATCTCATCTTCATGAACAATCCTTAAGGGCTTAAACTACCTAAAACCCTTACAAACCCTAGATAAGGACTCGATTAGTAAAATAAGGATGGAGATAAATTTATAATGGACTAGAATGGAAAGGAAACTGATTTGTTGATTTATAATACTCTTTAGGTATCCACACATCAAATTTTTTTTTGATCTATCTGTATAGACATGGTATAAAATTGGTTCTTTTGACTATTTTATGGATTGTGTAAGTTATAAGAGGTTTCAAGAGATGAAATAAACTTTGGAAGTAATATTGAGACTTAAGATAACTCCCCATGTAAATTTAATGCATTGGAAAAGATATAAAGTATTCCTAAAATATCTCTCATCTCATCCAATCTTGAACATAACAATGAGAAGTGTAAGAACTTAAAGTGGAAGCCTATTTAAGGTGTACCTAAGCAATATAAGTCCATGGAGGGTATTACCAAGTGTAATTCACCCACTTGTAGGGATTTTCATCAGAAAATAAATCCAATTTTGAGGCCAAGTGTGAGGGGTGAATAAAAATAGAGTTTCTTTGACTATAGGTAGTGATGGCTCAGTTACAAAAGATTCTAGGTGATTAGGAATGCAACCAATGCATGAAGAGACATGTTTACAACCCTTCCTTTTTAGTTCAATCATTAGACCTATTCTTAGTCAATTTTGGTACATTAAAATATGGGTGAATGATGAATGCATTTTTCTTGTGTAAAATGAGAACTCCTACACCACATTTCAAAAAATTCATGACTTGGGGTGATAGTTGTGCTTCTTGAATTTGCATGATCAGTTTCACATTCCCTTCTCATGCACATGTAACTCATTTTATCAGATTGAAAAGTGTCCTTGTGACCTTTCGACTTATTGTTTCTCACTTCTCTCTCAATTTCTATGATAACTAGCCATTTTGGCCTTTGTAAAAGATGTTCCACCTAAGTATGGCAAATCCTTACTTATTTACATACCATAAGATCAATAAAGACTACCGAATTTACCTCTTCTATGACTATTCATATTTTTTTCAATTGAATGATTAATATTTCTTAGTGATGACTATTGTTTACTTAGCATTGTTGTCTCATTCTCCACCTATTTTTAACTTGAAAACCTCTTCTTGTAGGTCATTTTAAGTGTTATATGAAGTGTCAAGGTTGAGTGAGTTAGTCTATTCAAATAGTGTTATTTTAGGCCTCTTTTCTAGTCCTTTTAACCTAAACACTCATCAAAACCTCATAATGAAATACTAATGTAAGAAGATTCAGATTAATAAGTGTATGTTTAGTTAGTCCCTTGGTCTCATGTGTGACATGTAGCTGGTTAGTAGTCATAAATTAATTTAGTGTATTACCTCCTTTAAGATAGTTTATTTTAAGTTTTCTCTTCCTTTTCCTTGCCAGCATAGGTGTATTAGTGATCTAAAAGTGGTACGTCAAGGGAGTTATCCCTATCTAGATATTCACCTCATCCTTAAGCTACCCACAACCTAGAGATGTTTTAATTGTGCCACTTGGATGAGGAGAGCTGAGACATCTCCTCAAAGGATGCAAATTCAAGTGACAACATTATGCATATAATGTATTTCAATGCTAACTGAATTAAAAATAATCATAATATGTATATATTTTCTTGGATTTATCATATTAATCTCTTGAAATATAATTGTAATATGTTATTTTCAAGAATCAATACATATTTAGTTTACTAATAAATATAATATAGATGAGACATTATCGATATAGTTAGTATCTCTAAAGTAACAACAAAATAGTTTTATAAAAAAATAAGATGTTGTTTGAATACATGTATTTTTGATGTATAAAAATTAAAATATTAGTCAAGTATTATATTAAGAATATACATATAAGTATTCATGGATTCAACCCATAAGAACTAGGAAGAATATTTGGAAAATACAACATTGTTCTCACCATCTCATTAATGGTGCAATTTTTCGTTTAAGTAATACCATTTTGTTGAAGGCAATAGGTAGTTTTTAATTCCCTTTGAATACCATAATTAATTCAAAAAATCAAATTCTTTACTAACATATTCACCACCATTATCAGTTCTTAGTCTCTTAATAGAAAAATCAGATATATTTTCAACACTCGATTTAAATTCCTTGTATTTAAACAACACATCATACTTATTTTTAATGAAAAAATACCAAATCATTTTAACTTAATAATCAATAAAATTAAAATTATACAAATAACTATCAAAATATACAACTTCAATAGGTCCTACAACATCACTATGAATCAATTCTAAAGGACGTGAGGAATTCACATCATGATTCTTGTGAAAAGGGGTTAGTATGTTGCTTAACACATTATCAACCCTCACAAGTTTCATGGTGAGAGGGGATAGAAGGAATTCCAAAAATAATATTATTCTTAGACATATCATGTAAAATTCTAAAATTAACATGTCATAATCTTTCATGCCATAATTGAGATTTATTGTTACTATGCAATGAAAAAAACATGTAGAAGGAGAGAAAATGTATAAAACATTATTTTGAACACCTTAAAAAATAAAGGAACTAGATTTATTTCTAATCGACTAGATGTATTTAATAAATGTTACAATAAAATTATCATTTGCAAGTTGAGAATAAGATATCAAATTCCTTTTTCTTAGGAACATAAAAGACATCATTTATAGTAATATTTTTTTATTTTTATTTTTCCTATTTAGTTGCTTATAAAAATTATCTCCTAAGTAAATTATTTTAGAGATATATCTATAATCACAAAAAATATTAGACAAGAAATTCAAGTGGTGCAATGCACCGCTATCTAAAATCCACTCATTTTTATTTGAAGCAAATAAAACATCATATAAAATAATAACATTCTAATCTTGATTTTTAGTTTGATTAGGGTTTTGATTTTTTAAATTGTTTTGATTATATTTCTTACCTTTTTTATTTTTATAATATTTATTATTATTTATATCCTTATTTTTATAACAATTTTCCCTTCTATGACCAAATTTACCACACATTTATAATTTCTATTAAACTTAGGTTTATGATTATTATTATCAAATTTATTATTCTCATTTGAGATAAATTTAGAATTACGTATAGATTTATGGTTTTTATTATTATCAAAAATAGTATTTAAGGTGAGAAATGCTTTAGTGGAGTTCTCTTTATAATCAAAATTGGTCATAACTTGCTCTTCTTGATTTAGGAGAACAAAGAAGGTAGTAAGGCTAGGGATATTTTGCTCAGTTTGATATTTAGAATTCAAAATTAAAATAAAATTTATAAATATTTAATTGAATTATAAATAAAATACTTGATCCTGAATCAAATTATAATTACATCCATCTAACTGATCTTCAATGTTCTTAATTTTATAAAGAAAATTAATAACCTTTTCATTACCTTTCATAAGTGTAGCCAGTAATTTAATTATTAATTTAATAATATTCAAGATATGAGTACCCTTGTGTATGGATTCAATGAGTTTTCAAGCATCACTAAGAAAATCCTCATTACCGATGTGGAGAATAAATTCATTGTTAACACTTTACAAGATAATGAATATAACTTCCTATGATGTTTGTTTAAATGTATTGGTAAGATCAAGGGTCACATGTCATCTAGAAGGGTCTTTTTTAGTCCCAATGAAAATATTACATAACTTCTACGCCATAAATTTAGTTTTAACATGAATTTTCCATATATTATAGTTATTTCCATTAAGCATTTAAGATTTATCTAAGGAAAAATAAGGCAAATCCATAGCTTCCCTTTAAAATGGACATTAAATAAATGTTTAAAAAAGATAACTTTTGGTGTGAATTTTAACTTAATTTTATATTAAAACAAAATATAAAGTTTAAATACATAATCACTATTCAATTCAATGCGAGACAAAGTAAAACAATTATGACAAAATAGGGTGTCGCAAGTGTTGTAAAAATACACTAATGTAAGAATATTTTTAAAAAGTAACACTTTTAATGAGTTTTTATACTATTTTTGTAAAATAGAGTAAATCACAATTTAAACTATACTTGATGACATAATTTAGATGTTCAATAATGTAAGAAACTGATTTATAATTGCACAAAACTAGGTATTTAAAGAATCGCACTCATAATGATCACCTAGACACTATTATTTAAAAAGTTATAAAAATAATGGTAGGAAATTTAAAAACACAAAATTTAAATTTATATGTGTTGATAAGGTACCAAAACCTAGGGATCGACTAGTTACATGACTATGTTTGATAAAATATTCACTAAGTTGAAAGTCAAAACAAGATTAAAAGGTCAACTAAGGTTTTAGACATGAAATATTGGCATGAAAAACAAAAAGTAAAATTCAATTTAAATTATATTTATAAAATTTATTTGACCAAGTCAAAATATATTAATTCTATGGATATTTGAACTTAGGACCTCTTTAGTTATAAGTTTTTGCAAAAGAAAGCTTACCAACTCATCTAAGAGACTAGTTAAGCTTTATCATGTACTAATTTATATTTATATGTTATTTTATCTAATTTTTAATAATAAAAAATATATAAATAAATATTTAATATGAATTTAAATCAAATAGTAAATAAATATTACGTGTTTTAACTTTTCTTTTAAAAATTGGCTATCTCCAAAGTGGGACCCATGGATGGCTAGCATGGAAAATTTTAAATTAAAAAATAAATTATTTTTAAATAATATTTCAAACTTTATGATGAAATTTCATACCTATATCTTATTGGTTATGGTTCTCCAAGAGAGGAAGATAAGCTCATATAAAAGTGAATAGGCCTTTACAGACCTTCAAAATTTGCCAATCCCTCTGATTTTTCTTACTAAAGTTGAAAGAAACTTAAAAATTAAATTCTGGTTAAGAAATGAAATTATATAATATGCAAAGTTGCATAATGGTGATCCACACATAAAAAAATCCATGTTCTTGATAAAGGCTTCTCAGGGTCTGAAAAAGATCTCAACCTCCTTAAATATGCATAATATTGCTATTTAGTAAAAACCAGGCTTGTAAAACAATCAAAAATAATAATTTTCAAATTTATTCAATAGGCATGGTTCATACACATATTACACATGAAGGAAGGAAGGAACAAAAAATCTTGATTGATTTTAATGAGTTTTATATTGGTTTTGTTTTGAATTTAGGGTGTTTATTTCACCAGATCTGGCTTCTTTCTAGATTTAAATAAATTTCTTCCTCTCTAAAACCATACCAGGCCAATGGCATCTAGTAATTCAAACAAAACCATTTAAATAAATTAATATATCAAATATTGATATTTAATTTAATATAGTTTTATTTCCAATCTTCTACACTCCATAGGCTCTAATTTCATGAAAATATCATATATATATATATATATATATATATATATATATATATATATATATATATATATATATATATATATATATATATATATATATATATATATATATATATATATATATGCAAGATTCACACAAGAGATCTAAAAGCGTAACTGAATATCAAAGCATAAGGAGCACATATAAAATGAAAAGTTTGGCACATATCTTAAGTGGTAAAAAATAAAATAGAGTAAAAAACTCAATGATTATTCAATGTAGAAACACTTCCTTAATACATAAAATCTTCTCAATCTCACTCCTCAAATAGTTTTTTCACAAATCATATTCTTAGACAAGTATTTTTCACGTGTAAATATAATATTATTTACAAAATATCATGAGAAATAATAATCACCATGTTCAATATATGAATCTATAATATGGATAAACCCTATTTATAATATTCAAAATGTGAGGTGACCATTGTAACCAATAATCCCATCTTTTTCTTGATGAGCATTAAAGTACATTGATAATCATTAAACAAATATAATTTTATTATTTATTTTCATGAGTTTTTCACCTCATGTAAATAAATAATAAATTATTATTATTATTTATTTCATTATCAAGGTAAACTAAGGGTAAATAAATCACCACTTAGTCATTAAATGCTCCAACACCATCCACCATTCACTGAGGGAACATCATCAACCTATATAGTGTGGGAACTACAAGTAGGAACTATTTATTCAAATTTCACTCCTACATCTCCTATACACTTTTTTTAAAAATTTATTACACTATTTGAGAAAATACATTCACAAATACAAACAAGTAATGAAAATAAAATAAATGTACCACTATAACATAAGGGTCTCATCATTAGTTACTAATGAGAGGTGTAGAAATCCTCCTTCCTATATACATCTAACCTCCGTTCATATCACTACTTACTTATTGAATTAAAACTTTTAAACTCATTTTTATGTTATATTGATGACAATATACCCCCGACAAACATAACTGACACATTTGCTTAGGGCATCGAGTTCGCTTGGTAATACATCCTTTAAAATGATGGGTATTTTGACTTTGACTATCAACTTTGAATTATAATATCAATATACATTGACAAATTTTGATAATGGATCCAAATATATTGAATAATTATTCTTTTTATGACATGCATATTTAGACTCAATGACACTTCTAAAATCATTAAAATATTGACTAAACTTTGAGAATTTTTAAAACATAGACTCATATTGATAAATACAAATTTTGTCTACCCAAAATAATCTCAAAAATGAACTTGTTTTGAGATAATATTGAAAAAATCACATACTCTATTATATATTTCCCATTCATTATCCTTTTTACTTATTCTAATAGTTATTTATCTTTCTTATGATGACATAATTAGTTGAATTTGTAAATTATAGACATATCTCATCATATATTTTTGGGAAGAAGGAATTGTTATTATCACATTATTTGTATATGTTTGTATACTATATCATTGATGGATCTACCTCAAAACATCCTCTTGAAGTAAAACATATGAATGACCATCTAGAAGTGTTTTATAAAATTCAAGTTAAACTAAAGAATCCTCATGGATCAAATCAGAAGTTAGATATGAATTATTAATTCCCATGAATTTATTTTTCATACTTGAATTTACCTCACAAAACTTTGAATAAAATATAGAGTTATTGCTTGGGTTAGTTCCTATTTTGTGTGAGACTAATTCTTCCCAATCTCTCCACCATATGTAATTATCAATATAAACATCACTAGGCTCATGCATGGCTCCACCTAATTTTTTTTATCCATTCCACTAAAATATCCTAGGTCATTAACACCATAATATAAATATCACATCCAATCCAATAACACCACTTATCATCATGCCTAATGAACTAGTTTTTATATATTTTGGTGTCCACATAGAGAGGAATAAAGGAGAATATGACCTTTGGGTAGAATTATAGGAGATATATATTCATACTAGGTGATCGATCGATCTTAGAAATATGTTTGAAATCAAATTAGTTGCCAAGAAAATCAAATAGAGGTTTGAAATGGATGGTAAAGAGATGACTTGGATGGAAAATAGATTTTTTTTCATAATGTAAAAGTGAATCCAAGTGCATGGAAGAATAATTGAATCACATAAATAACATCAAATGTGATATAATTGGTTATCTTTCAAACATGGTAGTCATATATAATGTAATAGGTATAGACTCTAGAATGATACATGGACATGGAGTAGATATCATGGTAGGAAAAATGGTATGGTAATGAATAATACTATACTAAAATATTTGCAACAAAATATTATTTTCTCATCATAGGGATGAATCATAAAAACAATTTCTCCTCACATGTTGTTCATAGACCCATCCCTGCCTTGATACCACTAATGTAAATTAGAAGAGGTTATACATAATAGTAAACTTAAAAAAAAAAATCAAAGAGATGAACACATATATTATAATAATAAAACCTTACTATATAATTTAATATTATATATTCATTGGGACATTACATCATTATGGTAAAGTCATTCTTATAATCATGGAGCTCATATCTCCATCAATATCTTTACCATATCCATATGAATAATCTTAACCATACTAAACCTATATATGTAATATTATTGTTACACACAAAAATATGAAACTCAACTAATATATTCTACTACTAACCCAAATAAAAATTAGTGGATTATTTCTCATGTAATTATTCACTTTAAAATATGCACTCAAATTCCATGTGAAGCTAACTTTTCATAACAGTGACTAGATTCATAATTTTAGGATTTGGGAAACAACTAATAAAAGGATGAGAACAAGGTCAAACACAATAATAATAAGTAGGAAAACAAAAAACAAAATAATAAATCAATAACAAGTTGAAAAGAAACACATAACATAAATTAGATTAATCTAAAACTATTCTATCCCCAAACTGCATTTACAACATCAATTCATTTTTATGGTAGGATTACTTTGAGATAACTATAAATTATGTAGTCAAGATGTATTATCTTAAAAATGTACTTTAATAGGTATATATATATAATTTCCTTGGAGGTATTTGAGTATGAAATCATTCTATCCAAATAACTCAAAAATATGATACATGCCAATCTAGATAGGGCCTAACTTGGAGTGTTGGCCCTTAGTTTCATGAGTTTTATCCCATAAATAGAATAGATCCAATATTCTAATGGATTTAAATTTCACATTATTATCAAACCACATATTAAAAATATCCTTATGTTTGATGAAACTTAACAAGGCTTCTTCCCACGCATCTTCTATTTTAACAATATCTAATAGTCTTGTATTCACTTTCTAATCATCATCTATGTATTATTGCATGAATTTGTACATGGTTAATTTGAGGGATAATACAAATATTTTATATAATAAGTATACCAACATGAAAGGTGAAATATTGAGGACTTATTTACATCTATTAAAATGAACCCAAATTACATACTTGAGTAAAGAGTGTCAATCTCTAGGTTACTTCTCAACAAATTTCTTAATTACATCCATAAAAATTTTATTAGTTGACTTAACCAACCTATTTCCATATGGATATTAATTTTATGAGAAATTTAGGGTGGCTCTATTCTCATAGGCCCTTTCAGTGAGTTCATTTGATTATAATGTTGGACCATTATCACAGACTAGTGACATTGGTGTGCAAAACCATGTAGTTAGTTTATGTTAGCATAAAACTATGTCCAAATGATGAATTTAGGTTAATGAATCAAATGAAGTCATGTAAACATTGAGAAAAAGGATGTTCTTGTATTACAGAATGGAGGGGCATCGACGCATAGACTTCATTCTTGGAAAAGGTTTGCCACTTGCAGTAGGTGTAGACATGTGTATGTGCTGTAGATTATGGGATAATAATACCTATCTCAAAAAAAATTGTCATTATTGTTATTGAGGGGTGACCACTGCCCAAATTTTCATGAAAATTAGTCATATCCTCCTTTTCCTTCTATTTGTATAGACATTTGATATATATATATATATATATATATATATATATATATATATATATATATATATATATATATATATATATATATATATATATATATATATATGTCTTTGTAACTCATTCAATAGAGGAATCCCTTATTCAATATATAATGGGATGCCTTAAACATTAAGGATATTTTATATACTTTTTTTAATCTCATAGGATGTCTCTTATAGAGAAGATAGTGGATAATTGAGTCATACTAGTCTTAACTATCCATTTCTAATTGATCTAATTATACCAATAATTCTTGGGTTAATTTCAGTGATTAGATGAGTAAGACCTTAACCTCTCACTCACCTAGTAGGTTTGACCTCTAGATCATACTATTACAACTTATCCACCCACTAGCCTCTAAGATCTCCTATTTCATTTTATCCAAACATGAGCTTTATGACTAGGTTTGGGATAATGGCATGCACCTTATTCCTAAGAATATAATGTCAAAACTTATTGATAGCATTGGCCAAAGTATAAGCATCCTTCTCCAAGGTGGAGTAATTAATTTATGAATATTTAAATTTTGTGATCATTAAGGCTATGGTATGTTCTTCATCAATTATCTGAGATAGTATAATAACTATGGTGTGATCAGAGGTAAAGGAATAAAGGTGGAAGTAATTTTTAGAGTCTAGGTTGGTAAAGGATAGTACTTGAATGATGTAATTTTTTATGTCTTGGAAGGCCTATTTGGTGGGGGGAGTCCACTCCATTTTATCTTCTTGTTTCAACATAACATTCAAGGGCTTAACAATCTCAACAAAAATAGATATAAAATTGCATACAAAGTTAATTTTTCAAAAGAATGATTTTAATTATTTATTTTTGTTGGGAAGATGTATTTTATAAATTTAATTAGTAAATTTGGTATAAATATAGATATATTATTTGTTGATAATGTGACCATGGAACTTATCTTTCATGACACCAAAGACATTTTTGTTCAGGTTAAGTGATATACCATACCTTATACACCTTTAATGTATCCTTTACAAGTGGTGAATGTGACCAAACCTATGTTTTTTAATTATAATTAGATAATACACACACACACACACAAACACACACACACACACACACACACACACACACACACACACACACACACACACACACACACACACACACACACACACACACACACACACACACACACACACACACACACACACACACACACACACACACACACTATTATACACTTAAAAATTAATCCTTCAAATTTAAATTATATGGCTCTTTGAAAGGTGGCTCCAACATTGATGATGCTGAATGACATCCTTTTATAATAGAAGGTACCCCATTTGGAAGTTTAGGTAGTCTTTAATCTATCTTTTAGGTTTAAAAAGACTTGGTCATAGCTTGAGAATATGTACAATGAGGGATTCATCTGAAACCCACACACTATTTAAATGATTTCAAGATAAAGGATAGATGGATTTATCTAAGGACAAATTTAGGTCCTAAAATCAACACACACTTTGATTTAGCCATTCTTCTTACAAAAGGCCACTAAGTTGTCCACCCATGTATAATGGAAGACTAGGAAAATAATCCTAGGTAAGAACATTTTGTTATCCTCTTTATGAATGAGGGGATTTAAAATAAGGTACACGTCATGGTCTCTATCTAAATGGATTTTCCCTTGTTTGAGTTGGATGATATGCATTATCACACTAGGACATAAAAATTTGAGGTATTTTCACATCTAAGTAATTACATCTCTATATCATGTGATCAATCTCTTGAGAAATTCTATTTTGAATAGGGTATAATCAGGACCAATGTGGACATCTCTATGTTGTTAAATTGATCATAGGTTGGTAGTGAGTGATTTATGGTCAATAAAAATTGGCCCTTCTAATCTTTGTGCTGATTTATCTAGGTCAAATAGTATCTCTAATGAGATCATATCCTTCAAGATATGGTTTTATCTTAAGTTCATAATATTATCTTCAATGTATTCCTCATAAAGGGGGTTGTCTATGTCCTTCTCATCTACAATATAAACACTAAATATCCCATAAATATTTAAATAGTTTAATATGTGATGGTAATCAATAAAAACCTAAAATTTATTAATGTTTTCTAGGAATGAAGGGAAAGGTATAAAATCTATAGAAATGTTTTTTATCCCTAAGTCATCCAAAGGAGTTAGATTCATAGTTGAAGTTGCTAGGGAGTTCATAGCTTGATTTTCTTGTCTAGGGATAGGGATGATATTGAATGTGTAGAATGATTATATAAAGTCCCATTTTATATGTTTATATTTACTCAAGTAAGATAATTTGCATTGATTTTTATTCCTGACTTGATGGATACTAATTTAGAGTCCCCAAATGATTTTAGCATTTTAACTTTGCATTTTAAGGCTAGATTCACACCTAAAATTAGGGTTTCATATTTTGTAAGGTTATTTATGCAATGGAACTATAACCTATAGGCATGCAAATGTCATTTACCTTGTGGGTCAAATAACATAATCCCAGCTCCAGAAACTTGTTCAGAATGACCACCATTGAAATAAAAGGAACATAAAATTGAGGATTTAAGATCTTCATCATCCTTCTTTTTGCTTGTTCTATAGATGTTTTATAAATTATGAATTTAGAAGATACTATGTTTATATTTTCATTGAAAATATTATATTTTGTAATCATATGTTTCATCCTAGGTTACTTGTCAACATGAATATGATCAGCCAGACATATCTAAGGAAATCACATATGCAAGAATTTTATAGCCATATACCCATTTAAGGTTTTGGACCAATCCCCACTAAGTAACATCTTGTATAATGTTGGGATCTATACTTGAATTTTCATGAATTTATGGACTATAGGTTTAGATTAAAACTATATGTACAAATTCAATAGATCACATGCCACCTTAACGTTAGATTTGTATAGATGCACTATCATTTTATTTTATTTTATTTTATTTTATGGGTGTTAGCCCTAACTCATTAAAAAATATAGTAAGAGTGACATTTACTAAGGCCCATGAGTCAACCAAATATTTATGAAATTTATTTCAAAATATTCAAACTATGAGGAGTAAAGGAAGTAACTAAACATTATTCTTATCTATAACCACATTGTTGTGTGCATTCTTAGGCTTGGGATGGGTTGGTTTACCTATCAATATATTTAAGAGGAGATATCTCTACTCAATGATATTTTCAAACTCATACAATGTGATATTTTCTTTGATGTTATTCATGTCATCTACTATGTTGTATCTCATCTTGATAAAAATAGGTTACACCTCTTCAATGGGCTTGGGGTTACTATAATTTAGAGGTGGAGGATTATTCCTTGCCTTGGGATCAAGAGGGATTGCATCATTATTAGGGGGATTGGATGTAGTAAGATGCTGATATTATGTCTAACTCTTGAGTTCATAGCTGTATTGATAGTACTGATACAAATCAAATACCTCACTGGTGGCCTTCTCTAATTCATTATCCTTTTGGAAATGAAAATCAAATATTTATAGAACCATATTAGTGCTTGGAAATCTTGAATAACTAGGGATATCAGGCTATTTAGTGTCACTTGAAGGGTTTGGTATTACCTCATATTATTTCATATCTCTTTGGAAGATGTCAAAATCACTAAAGAAATTAATGTACTCAAGCTCCCTATACCAGGATGTGTATGGACATGACACCAATATGGTATGGCTAACTCACAGATATTGATCTTAGGAAAATTATTAGGAAAGGGCTATAGTTGGTTATTGGAATAGGTATTTGGATAATTGTATCTCTAATAAGTGAATTTCTAGTTGGAATTTTCACCACTAATCTTTCAAACCTATCTTTGGAGACCCAAAAAGTCATATTAAGCTTGTACACCACTCAATGGGAATTATTTATACATTGTTTACTATGAGAATGAATTCTTGGCTATGATATTGAGGTGTCACTTCACCATTGACTGGGAAAAAAACCTAAATTATTATTAGGTGTATCATGTATCAAAGGGAGTTGGTTGATCACTAGCATAATCTATAACATCAAAGCATTCTAGTTAGCATTAAGGATAGGGTTCAAGGTAGGTAAAAGTTAGAAGTATATTTAGGATAGCCTATGCCATTTAGAATTGAGGATTTAGATATCTATTTACTTTTATGGATTCGACATATGATAGGGGTAATTATAAAATTATGGGATCCATATGTAGGAACATTTCAATCCAAGGATCCAAGGCATCCTTGTACATCTCTAAGTCTATCTAGGCATCTAATCTATATAATGTGATGATTCTACTGTACATATTCTATAAGCTACCATTAAATGTCATAATTGGCTCATTGTATTCTTTCTTAGTGTTGGACAACTATTGGCATAGGACATTGATATCAATGAATTATTAGATATGAGCTAATAAGGTATTATTAAACTTATCTAATATTATGATGGAACTATTAGGTAGATTAAATAACCAATCATAGGTAATGTATATCAAAGTGAAAGAGAATATCCAAAAAGATACATATTCATGTTCAATGTTAAGGAGCCTAAGGGATATCTTATAATAAGTTACATGTTCCATATTAGTTTGTCCTCTACTTGGTATAAATCATGGGAGGTACCTCTTTGGGTTTCTAGGTAAGTCATGAAAAACTATAGGAATGTTAATTGGAGACCCAACTAACCATGCCATGAGTGTATCCATAGGTATGGGTTTATTCAAAGTTTTCTAGGTGGAAAACATAAATGGGGTCAATAGGGGTCTTAGTTTTCCTCTATTAGATGTAAAAATTCTATGAAATTATATGGGTGAGATTAACAATGACTAGGGATAATTATAGATCTAGTGGTCCATACAGGGGACTACAAGTTATGTTTGTACTAGCTAGTAATCTAAGTATTTCATGGAGAGTGGGGTGCCCTAATTTTAGTTTCAATTGTTAATTATATTTCTAATTGGTACCTCAAATGCACTTATTGAATTAGGTGTACTAAATTTTTTTGGGGGTAACTTAGGGGACACTCATCTTCTTATTTTAGGATTATTGCTAAGATAATTGAAGGTAATGAATTATAGGTATTGGAATTCATGAAATATCCTTCTTGAAATAAGTATATGAGATATTCATTGCTACTACTAAAGGCTCAATCCTTCTTTTCATGAGAATGAAACTCTTTTACCACTTGATTCAATTCAAATATTCCACTAATTAGACAACTTAGTTCAAAATTTATAAATAAAGTGGGGAATCCTACTTAAATATATCAAAGTAACAATAAATGGGAAGGGAGGGCAAGGCAAGAAAGATAGATTAATGGGCAAGCAGGATGATGTAAAAATTAAAGGCCCAAACATGTGCCCAACTAAAGTTTTAACACTATATGTTGAGTTTCACATGAGATCAAAATTTAGCCACACAAGGAAGTAAGTCAAGGGGGAAAAATATGATGGATTATAATAACTCTTACTAAGAAAAAACACAAAAAAACTATTGATAATCACACACACACAAGCACAGTAATCTAAATAAAATATAAAGAGTAATTAAATAATTATAATAGTGTGTTATTTTAACTATTGCTTTTCAAGATTATATTTGTAATATCATTCATTTTTACATAGATAACCAAAATACATTCACAAGATAAAATAAAATGAGATAAAATAGAACTTGTATTAATCTTATACTATTGTACTAAAAAAATGTAGACCTTTACAATAGGTTAAAAAGAAAAATATATAGATATGAGATGGGATCCACCTCTAAATAGCATAAAATCCCATTATTAGCCATAGTGGCTCAAAATAGTTAAAAACCAAATCATTTCCATGATAATCTTAAAAAAAGACAAATAAGAGAAAAAGAAACTCATATCTATGACAACACATCTCTCATTGGGACCATAAGGATCCTCAATTTGAGATCAGTGTGGGATCACCTACCAGTTGACTTAGGGCATTCTAATGAACTATCAAATCTTTGGTGACCAAGTTATCCTCTTAGTCAAAATTTTAAATGTTGACATGTGGCTCCTAGAAGAGTATATCTACCTCATTCAAAAACTTGTCATGAACCTTGAGAGGGGTTTCTAATGAGACTTTTACCTCATTAACTTGGCTAATGCTCATGTTTAATTTTGTGTAAATTTATATGATGGATTAGGCTATATCCTTGTTACCCTTTTCCACCTTATTCATTTCCACTTTGAAGTACTCAAAATGGATCCTAAATTCATCAAGGATGAGTAAGGTGCCATCTTGGTGGAAAAGGACTATGATTTTGACCTCCTTAAAGTAAGCAAGTATTTGATCTTTAAAGTTCTCCAAAATGTTAATGGTGGCATATATATCCATGAGATAGTCTTTTGAAGCAATCCTCATGCTCTATACAAATGTTTTACATAGGATTAGGTCTATGATAGTCATGTGCTCAAGCTCTAGGAACATACCTTTGTTGATGATAGCCATAATTTTCTTATAATTTATGTCCACCTTGGCAATCCCCAATAAATAATGTTGTGCTTTTTGGAAGATAAAATTACTCTAGAAATGGCTCTAGTCACCTCTATAAGGGATGTAAATAATTTATTAAGGGAAACTTAAACCTTTCCAACTAAACTAATAGGGAATGAGATCCTAACCTAGGACTTTAGGGTCCTGATGTGGTCCCTAATGTCTTCCATCAATTTCTCTATGATCTCATTAGTGGCATTGATCACAGAGACTAGGTCCTCTATAATCTCCTCCTCCTTAAGGACATCATCTTCCTTTTGAGTGAGAAGATATCATGTTATATCCTCCATACCATAGGGTCCCCATCCTATGTGAATGTATATATGAGCAACCTCTTAATTTTTCTCAAGTCCCAATTAATTTATATATGGATATCAAGGTCCCCTTGGTAGAAACTATTTCGGCTTTGGGCACTTAAAAATTCAATGGGTGCATCCAACATTATCTTACTATTGTTCCCAAGGTAGTGAAATATGGGATACTAGGGGTGGTGTAAATTAAACTGGAATGTGGAGGCATGGTTGGATAAGGATAAAATGAGAGTGAGGGATGCAATATGATGGATGATGTATGGGAAATCATGGGTGAAAAATGATGAACTAACAAATTAGAATCCTAAGGGAACAATTAAAACCTTATTTGGTTTTGAATCATGAAGAATGAGAGGCCAATTATGCCCTAGAATTACCATTCAATTTGAAATATCATATTGGATAATTAAATACAATCCCTAAGGATCCTAATGTAAGGGAGAGGGAGGGTGATGATTGTGCTATGAGTGAAATTGGAGGATGTGGGGGTGGTTGAGGTGCATATATCCTATACCACTTAGTAATATTATAATTAATGCCCAAATATGAAAATATTAAACTTAAAATGGGATACCTCAAGTGGAGATTACAAAGGCATTATAGTCACTATTATAATTGGTGAAGTGATAAAAAATGTGGGACTAGAGGATATTGGATATTACAGTCATAGATGCCATTGGGGTAATTATGACACTAAGAGGGACCAAGGTCACATGATCTATTGAGACTATAGGGCTAACATGAATTGAGGTACTACTAGGGAATGTGCCCACCTAAAAATATAGCCTAAGATAAATTGATGGGGATGGACAATATGACATGGCCAAAGAGGGATAAAGTGGGGTTGTAGGGTATATTTTGAATATGAAAAGCTCATAGCATCTAAAGATTATAAGATCTAATAGAGAAAGGGGTATTTGGGCACTTTCATGGGATGACATAACAAAATTTAGAGAGATGGAGGTTGTAAATAGGCTAGGAAACTAATAAGAGATACAAAAGGATGCTTAGACACACTAAAAGTAGTAGATGAAGCCTCTAGAGGCATTACATGCTAGTCCCAAGGTGGGATTTATTATGGCTTAAAACTCCCTAAGAAATGAAGCATACGGGTGGAATGGGTTGGATTAATTTTGAGGGTTTTATAGGAAATGTAGATGTCAAGGTTGATGAAGTTTTGGCAATGGGAACCCCTAGAAAAATTAGTCCAAAGAGTTTGTTTTTGGTTGATGGGATCTTAACAAGTTGTGGGCTAGCTAGTCTCTCTTCCATTGTGGGCTTGGGTTGAACTTGAGCTTTTTGGTGATGTTTTTATTCAATTTTTGTGATCATCATCAAATCATTGGGGTAGATGTCATGGTGTTATGTGGTATTGATCAATTCTTGGCACTTATCTACGTAGGCAGGCACCTTGCCCTGAGGATCCTATTCTCTATCATCTACATTATAGAGATTTTAGTTGTCCTTATGGAGGGCCATATATTAAAATGAGGTCAAATCATTATGTTCATGGTGTCTAATGATTATATGAAATGATAGGTAGATATTATACTTCTTAGTAAGATAAAGGTCTAAAATTTCATTAGCTATATACCAAGTGATTTCCTTCTTTGTTAGGTGATTGGGGACAATATATGGAAACCTAAGAGGATCCCCTAAGATGCCTTCCACCCTTATCACATTTTTGTCTCAATAGTACCAATAAGTGTTGATAGGAATAATTGAATCTTGCATCTCCTTATAAAGTCTAGGCATTGGATTATCATTAATGAAAATGTACATCAAGGGTACAAATGTTCACAAATGTCTTGGATATGGTGCTTTTAATGGCTTATGTAGAGTTATTCAAAGACTACATGTACCAAATATCTTATTATCACCCATGTAAGGAAGGATATGCTCTAGAAATTCATAATGGTATAGGTGGCATCAACCAAGTATGACACCATGTATAATTTTACCCAAGGCCATGATATCCCCAAGAGTGGGGACTTGATCCCTTTTAAGGATTATTTTGAGAAAAAGGACCCAAATATTATTAACATGCATAATGTCACTCACCATGTATAAGTGATTAAGTAAAAACATTTTAGTTAGCACACCTTCCTAGAATGTTTTGATAGTATGGGAGTTAGGTTCATCCTTGTTCACCTAGTGGTTAGAGTCCTTGACATAGTCCTTAAAGGCCTAATAGATATCATGGGTAATAAACCACTCAAAGTTTACATATACATAATATGGAATGAAAACCTCTAATATATTTTAGTGGTTCATGAAGGCATCCCTATATATGTATGCAATTTAGAGCTTTGCGCTAGGTGAATGGAAGACACTATTAATGAATTTGGAGGTCTATAAGAGGTTAGAGAAGAGATATCTATAGGGAAAGAATTAAGGTCTGGAAATAACCTTGTTTGGTCCCAAGGATCTAGTGTATATGATATCATCAATGATCTACACATCATCATCCTTTGTTTCATCATCACTACTAAACCTATGTATATCTTCAATTATCTTAAAGATTTCATTGTAATATTTAAATCTTCTAATGCCTAGTAGGAAGGCAATATCCCAAAATCATTGCTCTAGATTAGGATGTAAAATTGAGGAAACCATTTATAAATTACTTATCCTCTAATTTTAAGAATTTATTAGAGATGAACTTTTGGTTATAGAGGGAATTGAAGGTAGACTATTTTGAATGATTTGAATACATAGAAGATAGATAATGGTGAGATCACTTTGGATGGTAACTTATAGGTCTCTTTTTTATTTTTTATAGTAATGGATTTGGAGAATTACATAATGTATATTAAAATGTATTAATGGGATTGATCTAAATTTAACCATATTGGATTAGATATGATCTTCATGGATAAGATCTAATTAGATTGGCTAGTAGTGATAGGAACCATCCAAGTGTCAAATCATAAACTGCCCAACTGAGATGATAAATACATAAATTATGGTGGGTACATTCCCATATTTGGATCTTGTGACATCCAACATGTGTGCACATCATCCATGTGCCATTTATATATTTGTGGTATCAATGGGTATTGAGATGACTTGGCATGGTGGGACATTCCCCACTTAAAAATTTTACCTATGTGTATAGAAGTACAATGGAGATATATTAATTTACTAGGTGTTCTTTTTATATACCATTTCATGACTCATTAGGGTGTTCTAGGATTTATTCAACCATCAGGTGTATGGTAATATTATTTCACTCTCCCATTGGATCAATCCTCCTATATGTATATATATATGATAACTCTAACACCTCTAGGTGTATGGATAAATGTGGTACTCTCCCATTAGATCAGGCCTCCTAGGGATCTGACACTTCTAAGTGTATTCATAAACATGAAACTATCCTATTAGATCAAGCTTTCTAGGGATCTAAAATCTCTAACACCTATGGGTATATGGATACACATGGTGCTCACCCAGTAGATCAGGCACAATGCTCTAATAGGTCTGACACCTCTAGTTATATGGATACATGTCATACTCTCCCATTGGATTGAGCCTCTTTGGTTTATAATACCTTTGGGTGTATGGAAACATGTGGTGTTCTTGTATTAGATTGGGCCTCTTGGGGCTATGCATCTTTGACACCTTTAGGTATATGGATACACATGGTGTTATCCCATTAGATTGGGCCTGTTAGAGATATGATAGATATAACACCTCTAGGTGTAAATATACATTTATCCCTCATTGGATTAGGATTCTTAAGGCTCTAAAAATTCTAGGTTAGGGTAAATTTTAACAACAAATAAACTTGGGTTTATTTGTGAATCTATACTTATGTGTTTCAAAAGTCTGGAAAAAGTTAATGGATGGTGTTTAGGTAAGCAAGTGAAATTTCATAGGCCACATAAACCATGTTTTCACACAATAGTTATGTTTATGCATACTAGTTACACTACTGTATGATAGTTATGATGTAACATGATAACATTGTTATCGCATGACAACATAACTACTATTGGGATTTTACAAGTGTCAATCACTTTTATTGAATCTGATGTGTGTCAATTCCATGAGTTTATGATATATATATTAACATTCACACCTAATTACATAACTTTATTGACTTTTTTCTATGTAAATTCCAAAGAAATGTATTTGACAACTTTGTGATTAACATGCACTACTTATTTATTATTTAGAAGAATTACTATGCAGCTTCTAAAGGAATGAATTTGACAAGTGATGGTTACTTTCTCAAATTTTTATGTGCATCTACTTTTTGGAATTTTTATTACATAGATTCCAAAGGAATGAATTTGAAAAATTAATGATGAACAAGCATTATCTATTAATTTTTTGGAATAATTTCTATGCAAATTCTAAAGAAATATGGTTGTTCTCTATCATATTTTAAAGTTGACATTTTCAATACTCAATAATATGTTTAGTTAATAGGTGATTGACATCACCATTTATTTTTATTTCAACCTCTATTTCATTATGTTAAAATTATTTCCAACCTATGATGTCTTCATAAATCATAGAGGACATGAATCCAAGAAAACATTCACTAGACCCATTTATTGTAATCTCAAAAAGCTTACTATGTGTGTTTGTTGATGAATAGGAAATTATTTAAAGCCTATAATAATGAATACCATTATTATTTATCCATTTCATATAGCCATTTTATCTCCAATATATGTCAAGTATTCATGGTGCTTGAATGAGCTATTATGGATGTTAAATTGTCATGGTGTAACCAAGCTTATTCCAATCTTTCATGACATATAGCATCCATGCCTTTGCTATATTCACAAATGAGCCTATGCTAAAGATTTTTAGGATCATAAAATAAAGGGTATGGTTGAAATCATAATAGTGGAGAGATGGATGATTCCCTCAACAAATCCTCAAATATTTTTGGCTTGGTGTTCAACATGTACAAAGAGTAAGTACTCACATGCCATGTAAATGAGTAATGTAAAGATAGTTTTGGACTTGTTGTTCTAATTTTTTTCATGTTTACATCATTTTAAAAAAATTCTCTAGAGACCTTGAATATATTTTAGATAGAATTATGGAGGTGGTGTTAAAATATGTGAGAATGAAACTACTAGATGTATTTCTACACTGTGGGGAACTCAATATTATAGTTTACACTCATAGTAGTGGAGATATGGCTATATTATCTTAATAAAGACTTAGATATTTCTAGACTAGAGTTCAACATGGGTAAAGAGTAAGTATTCACCTACCCTACAAATAAATAACCTAAACATAGTTTTGAACCCATTGTTCTATTTTTTCTCATGTTTACACCACTTTTTAAAAATGTTTCAATGATCTTATAGATATTTTAAATACCATAAACATTGAAAAATATTTCAACCAATTTCATGTCAATCATTTATTTTAAATATTTGTTGGTCAACAAGAGTAACAAGCCAATTGACACTTAACATGCTCATGATTACATGCAAATAATAATAATGTCTATTAATATGTTTCAAACATAAACATCCCTACTACTATTTACCAATAATATCATAAACTGATAATAAATTTTAGTGATCAATTGAACTTAATATCATAAATTACTAAAATATTTTATTTTTCATAATTACAAAGTATTATTTTGGATTTACTATCCAATTGGTAGATCACATATAGAAAAAATACAATTCTATCTACATCAAGGTGCTATGATAAAATAGAAAAATAGAACAAATGAAATTTAATCTAAATCAAGGTGATATGGCATAATATAAAAATAACAAAGCATTATTTCAATTTACAACTATAACTAGAAGCATTCTTATAGATAATAAAGAGAAGCAAAGAACAACAATTTTAAATCTTAATAATAGGTCATCCATCTTGTATATAATTTTTCAAGGGAAAGAAAATCTTTTCATTACCCACATAAACATTTCTTTAATTCAACCATGGATAAACAGTATAAAAACTAATACCCCACATAAAAATATATAATAGGCCTTGGACTCAGCTTAATCCCAATGGCACAATTTCTTGGTTTTCTTATAACAAAGTTTAATCAATCACTTGGAGAGATCTAAAGCACAAATAAAGCCCAAGTCACTGATTGATAATACCATATGCATTCTCACTCAACTATCCTATTATGTTGAAATATACTACCATCCTAACCAAAACCCATAGTCTACATATTAAAAAATAAACAATCCATCATAGCTAAATAATGTCACCTTGGTCAATATACCTCATATGATCTCAAAGTTAATATCCATAGAGTAGGTTATTTAAAAATTACTCTAAGATACTAATCCAATAAACTATACTCCTATAGAATCATCCTAATCCATCTAGAATTATCTTCAAACATATATATAGTTCATTGCTTTAGAATCCAAATCAAAATTGAAGTTGTGCATATTATTGTCTTCATAAAGTAACTATTCATCTAGAAGATCAAGAGAGTCTAGAAAGGAAAATAATTATGCTATAAGACTGACATGACCTATCTCAAACACTTACCCAAATTAATTCAATAAATACAAATCATGATATTATAAATCATCAAATGTTGAATCCAACCCACTATAACATTGGTCATTGATAGGAGGAATGATAAAATACACAAGAGGATTTTACTATTTTTATATGTGTGGATATTGATCAATGTTATTGAGATTGAGAGTAGTGTCTTCTAAAATATTTCAATTTTCTAATTCTAACAAAATTTCTTCATTATAACCTTGATAAACATTAACTTATAAATAATTAGGTAAGAAATTTAAGAAGCAGTAAGATATAATGCACTTAATCATGTAAGATCGTCCCACATCATTAGAACCAAGATCATCAACTAATGAATTAGATTCAGGGGCATATGATTCCATAACTAAAGTTTGATTTGGGATCCAATCCACATTATAAGATTATTATGAGATACAAGAAAAAGAGGTGTAAGATGATGTCAAATAACTTTCTACTATGTTAGGATTCTTCTTGGTATTTATAACATAATTTTTCATAACTAAATTAATCCTTGTTTTGGGTGTGTTGTATATCCACTTATTATGTAAACCTCTAGTATTTCTTTGATACACATATAATAATTATCCATTCCATAAATATTTAATATCATAATAAAAGAAAATATACATGACTAAAGAATTGGGTGGGAAATAACCCTAACCCAAAATCTAGCCTCAATTCTTGTTTATCTAAACTTATGAGGGGGTTATTGAGGTTAATGCCCTTAGGATTTTTTAGGGAATATGTTAGAATTTTTAGTGAATCAGATGAGAGATAAGTATTTTCATTAAGGAGATAGTATAATCCATGATTTTTCATGAGTTTGATTGTAGTTTTATGGTATATTTAAATCCATGCAAAATAATTCCATTAAAAGGCATTGTGAGGTTGTTATAGGCCCATGAATAAATACATGTAATTTTTCATTTAAATAAGTAATGATAGGCATGAATCATGTAATATCTAGGGTTTTTTAGCATTTGAAGACTGGGAAAAATGAATACAAAGAGAAGAATGAGATTTGAAAGACACCTTATATAATATAGTATAGACATTGGACATAAAAGAGGAAATGAGTTTAAGGAATGGATTTAGGTCAATGTGGGATGCCATTGAGTTGGGAAAGTAACTAATTGAGACCCTTTTATAAGCTAATTTTGATTTATTAGTTTCACTTTTAATGAAATATGGCTATATAAAATTTAGAAAATCACTGCATTATGTATGTGGTTTTATGGTTTTGTTATGCTTGGGATTTGTTGAGTAAAATATAATTATCATTTATATAAATCATTTCATTAGTATTCTAATATGGTGAGGTGATTTTAAGTTGAAAATTGAAATGTATAAAGATATTAACTGATTTGTGAACCTAGAAGGTAAATTAGGGAATAACCTAAACATGAAACTTTAAAAAATACCTTAATGGGTATTAGTTAATGTTGAACAAGATAATTATATGGTGTTTACACCTTGAACATGTATTAAAAAAATATAAAATTTCTTAGCTTTAGTCGATAAATGTGCAAGCCTGCTTGTAGGCTCACTAATTAAACCTAGGTGGTAAACATGACTCTATCATTTATAAGATTGAAAATAATATTGGCAATAAATTAAAGGGTTATAACCATAAGACAAGAAAAAGGGTATTAAAGGTTTTATAAAACCTATTTCCTAATTCTCTAATTTCATCATAAGACATATGGTGTCATAGAAATTAAGGTTGGGTTAAGGGTTAGTTAAAGATTTGTTAATGTTCTAAAATGAACAAAGAAGAAAATAAAAATGTATTGCAAATAACCTATGGTAATGTCTAATACCTAACTTGACACAAAATTGTAAGCTCAATAAGGAAATTCATGAACTCTAAAAAAGAAATCTTTTTATTAGAATAAAGACTAGGTCTCATACAACCTATAATTATATAATAAATAAGACCTTCATGGAAAATAAAAATAAAAATAAATAACAAAAATGTGATGATGTTTTAACAAACATCAATTTATGAATTAATAAGGTAAAGTTAAATGGGTTAATATAATTAATAAATCTTATTAATACTTGAAATATTATTATTATCTTTAAACCAACACACACACACACACACACACACACACACACACACACACACACACACACACACACACACACACACACACACACACACACACACACACACACACACACACACACACACACACACACTTATCATGATCATTTCCCATACCCAAGCTGATAGTTGGGTTAGTATAACCAAAATCTTGACCACTAATGGTTGGGATTATGTTGGCCAATGCTTTGGATACTTTCCAATGATATATGAAGAAAATAAAATACTTTAGATGGATTTGAATATTAGTTATTAGTATTTTTATTGAATATATATATGTTTATATTTATAAATATTTTTATATTAACATGAAAATTCTTTCAAAGTAGTTGTACAATTAATTATATTACTCTACAAATATTTGTATCACTGATTTATTTATGATTCAAATGTATGCATATTTTACTTATTTTTGGTTATATATTGGCCAATTTTTTACTTACAATGTTATAATTTCTTGGAATTAGTTGTGCAGTTGTGCATAATTTATTTGAATAATTTATGCATGATTGGATTGATTAGGAAATAGGTGAATAATCTCAATAATTATTTCATTTGACTTATGCTTGAGTATGATAGTTAGTTATTACCTAGAACTAAATTTATAAATCTAATTTATTAAACTTTTGTATCATTATCATACATGAATTAGTGTTAACTATCTCCTTAGAGAATTTGTGTATTGATATTCAAAAACACTCAAGGTTTGAAATTGTATCAATGCATTGATCAGACTATTATATTTGAGTAAAAAATATATATGTAATTTTTTTATTTAATATATTAATATATATTTTGATGAGGATTTATTTCATGGTTGTGTATTTACTCTGTTGGTCTTGATATTGATAGTATGAAGAGTGATAATATGGAAACTTAATTCTAAATTTTTATTAAATTTGAAGGAATAAATTCTATATCATTTTGATAATGATGTTGCTAAGTCTACATTTATTATAAAATATATATTACTTATTACTCCATAAAGCTATTATGATATCATTATTATATACCTATAGTATATACCTATAAAATAGGCCTTCATGAAGAACATATTCATTCATGGACCTAGAAAACAAGTCATCAATCTAAATATCACCATCAAAACCCATTTTCGATCTGGCTAAAATAGCCTTAGATTAACACAAGCTCTTCCCCTGCATCGATTCACCTACAATATGAAAACAAAACCTACTTATAAACCCACCTTAAATCCTAACCAAGAATGACCATAAAATCCTAAAAAAACCCATACTAACATACCCACATTTAATCCAAACAATAAGCAAATAAGCCCCAACCCCATACCCAATGGTTGCTCTACCACTAGGGAGTCACATTATCACTTGATGACTTCAGCACCACTCAACAATTGTATTACCACTCAATGAATTAATTGTCATTTGATAATTTTTCTATCACTTTAAAACATATCCATCATATTCCAACTATGTCATCATTAACAACATACATATCATTTGATAACATCACTGTCATCTGATCATGCATGTTATCAATCAATCATGTTTGATGTTGATTGACATCATTAGTGTTGGATGGAAACATATTTATCCATCAATAGTGTGGCTATCATGTGTTATATATCCTATCAAGTGACAAATATCCTATTTAGTGACTGATGTTCTACTATATAATGGCTATGTTATCTAGCGGTAATTGTGCTGCTTGATGATAACTATGTTAGCAGTTATTGTTTTGTGCTATTTGTAAGTTAAAAGATGTTATTGCTTATAAATACTACCATGCCACTTCATTTTTCACTCTTGAACCTTGAATCTTCCACTTTAATGTCTTACAGACCTGATTCCATAGAAATCAAATTACCCTCTAAAGACCACCTAGAGACCCCTTATAGTATAATGGCTACCCCAAGGTCATCCTCATCCAAAATAATATAAAATAATCTCATGTGACCATAGATACTTTGAATAATAGAACAAAAATATTCATACACATATTAGGTTGATAAGTGTAGTTTGGAGGGGATTTTTGAGATGTCTAAGTATGATAGAGACACCACTTACTCACTTCTTTGCTTAGTAGCTATGACTGTGTAAATTCCATGTTCACAGTGAAATTACAATCATAGGTTTTATTATAGGATATATGGATCCCCCTCATAAATGTTAACATTGTGACCACCCATGACTTATTGATAGACTAGGATAAGAAGCATCTGGAGTCCTACTTTGACTTATCAATATATGGTCCATACTATTTCATTAAATTAATTTTATTTTCATTTAATTTTTTTTTAAATTTATACATCTACTAATGATTATTAATAGGGCATCAAGTATCATAATAAATTTAAAGTTCAATCACTTTGAAATATTATATCTACTTTTATTGTAGGTGGGTAGAATCACCAATCCAATAGGGGCTTCCCTATATAATATGTTAACAATCCTTTTATTCTAGCCATGATAAACTTATTTTAAGATATAATTTTACTACATGAAAGAGCATAAAATATATAGATTTGGGCTACATCCTACATACTTTGAGTGGCCAAAATTTTTTATTGGTGTTCATATCTTTTGAATAAAATTATCAATGATTTAAATTTTGGTCTTACCATTGATAGTTGTAATTTTACATGTACAAAGCTTTATACAATGTGGAATTTCACCAATTAAAAATGGAGAGCATGAATATTCTAATTACTCTTCAATAAAAAATATAGCTCATCTCTCTTTAAATTATATAATATAAGGTAAATTAATGTTTACAACTACATTTTAAATTATTGAAAAATTATTTAGTGTTCTCTATTTGATTGAAGTAATTATATCCTCCTCACAAAAAATGAATTTTGTAACTAGTTTCAAGTAGACAAGCAATGGTAAGAGGTCAATGAACCCTCGAGGCATTTGAAGAATCAAACATCGATGTAGAATCATCTCCTCTTCCATTAACCAGACAAAAATAATATAGACTTATATTATGCCTCTAGGCCCTTCACCTAATCTAGCTGCACCACCATAATCTCAAACCTGCTCTCATGCTCCTAATAATACCATTGTCTTGTTAATATTATTAATATTTAATAATACATTGTATATGTTGTGCCTAATTTTATTCATAGTATTTTTACATCATCATTTGAATCTTCCCAAAAACCACCTCCAAGAATTTAGTTACAACAGAGATATTTAGGGCATATTCAACAACAAGGTATGCACTTATAAATATTTTTTATAATATAATTATTAAATATTAGATTTATCCTCATTTAGTATGTATCTAAACTCCTTTTCAATTTTTAGAGACTCTTTCTCAAAGTAAAAATTTGACTCCACCACCATCCCTCTAAGTTGTAACTATAGGAAATTTTTTATCATTTACAACGCCAAGCAATGGCACTTTCCAATTGAAAACATTAGAGTTTCCAAAGCTCTCTCTTGGAAGTATTCCTAGCTCAAGGACTACTATTTTACAACACATAGATTTTGATCATGAGTTTTTGGGAATGGAGAGTGGGGATAAATATTTGTTTTAATGCCCATGATATTATTCAGGGATTATAGCCAAGGGGGCTAGAGGTCTATTCCCAATGGTTGCCAACACCTAGCTCTCCACATTATATATCATCCCTTTCCCCTCTCGATCTTCAGACTCTTAAAATTAATGATGAGATTACCAATTTTCTTTTAGATAATTTATTGGTAGAGAATACCATTGCATATGTAAACTAAATTGTTCTTGGTGAGCTTGATTGTTTTAGAATTTTGGAGTTAAGGGCTAAACTTTTTATTCAAAAAATAAATGCTCATTTTCACATTCACTCCCAATGTAACCCATTATTTAAATTGGTTGAAAATCACCTAGCAAAAATTGATATTTTATTGAATCAAGCTATTTATATAGAAATAACTATTAGTAATGATTAAAATGATAAATTTTGCATATAATGTTGAATAGGATTGAAAATTTAAATGTAGAGGCCCATGTGTACTACAAATGCCTTGTGGTTATTATTGATGTATAAAAGGGGAAAGTTGTGTTAAGTTATACTTGTTCTAAGTTATTTTTCATTTGCATTTAATTCTTGTAATTTTTAGCTAAATAATATTAATCATTTAATTTCTATCAAAATATGATAATTTGAAGAATCATGTGAACGTAATCGAAGTGCACCTCCAGAAGGCATAGAAAAGTTTAAATGTACCTAAAAAATAAGTAGATAGACACTTCACATGAAACTAAAAAATAATGAATCAATATCAGTTGTAACAATTATTAATAGTGGAAATATTGTAATATTCTAAACCAATTAGTTTCAAAATTATATATATATATATATATATATATATATATATATATATATATATATATAATTTTGAAACTAATTGGTTTAGAATATTACAATATTTCCACTATTAATAATTGTTACAACTGATATATATTGTATTTATGGCTTTTTAAATATGCATTGGATTCTTATATGCCTTTTAGTTTCTAATGTGTTAGATATTATATTGAAATGTAATATATATATATATATATATATATATATATATATACATATATATATATATATATTGAATTTTAAAACTAATTGGTTTAGAATATTACAATATTTCCACTATTAATAAATGTTACAACTGATATATATTGTATTTATGGCTTTTTAAATATGCATTGGATTCTTATATGCCTTTTAGTTTCTAATGTGTTAGATATTATATTGAAATGTAATGATTTTTTGGTAATTAACTTAGCTACACTATATATATGATGTATGTTTTTAAATGTCAATGTTGATTTTTAATTTCAAATATAAAAGTGTTGGTTTGCAGTAAGCATGTTTTGATGACTAGATTTTGGAAAAATAATTTAATTTTATTAATATAATCACTATAGTTATTTAATTGAAATT
Organism: Torreya grandis; assembly: GCA_037957365.1. Classification (NCBI taxonomy): domain Eukaryota; kingdom Viridiplantae; phylum Streptophyta; class Pinopsida; order Cupressales; family Taxaceae; genus Torreya; species Torreya grandis. The sequence continues at coordinate 2,953,403 of JARHVA010001334.1, forward strand.
AAAATAAATAATTGTTAAAGTTATTAAGGGATGAAACCAGTGTTCTCAGTTCTCTTTATGGAGTTTTTAATAAGCATGATTGTTGAACATAAATTCCTTCTTGTGTGTTTGCATTCTTGTTAATCAATAATGGTGTATTAATCTATTACTAGTGTGATTAACATGAGATATAATTTAAATATCAACCACATGTCAAGTGGGAAATATTAAGTAATAAACTACTATATGGTATTAATCTTTTATTTTCTCTTTGCATGTAAATAATTTGACTATGAATAGCTAATATCATGCTTCTAATATTATAATGTGATAAATTTTACAATACCTAAATTATCAGAAATAATATTTTATAATAAATATAAAAAATGTCATAATTGGTAATGAATTATATTTAAAAGAATCAATTTATAATACATACAAATCTAAAACTCAGGTAGCTGAAATAGTTCTTTTGTAGCTTGTTATTACAAGTTGGCATTTGTATCTACATTCTTAGAGGTATTTTAACTATCAGAATGAACACACTATCTATTTTTTGATATGTTTGTGACACCTCTTCTTTAAATTAGTGAACTTCAAATCATAAGTGATCTTTTATAAGGGCACCCATTCACAGGATAATGAAACATACATCCTCAAACAACTTTCTAGATTCTTGTCTATTCTATTTTCAATTTTATATTTAAAATAATATAACACATTTCATACCATTTAATCTTCCACATACCCAATTTTTTTGGTAGAGTTCATATAATAATATATTTTAATATTTCCTATAGGATGCTACTAGGGTAAAGTTTTTTCCATAGCCTCATAATAGCACCAATTTCTACTGGTTCATTTAAAAATTGATATTGATCAATCATTACAAGTATGAAATATGTTGACTAAGATAACATTAAATCCTGTTGAAAAATACCTTTAATTTAAACTCCATTGATCTCCAAAAACTTGTTAAAATTCTTAATGAGATTACCCATGTATTTGATAAATAAATTACTTGTTAGTTCTTCACCATTTACAATGTTCCAAAATATTGGACTGATCACTCCCATGGATTCAAGAAAGTCATTCCTTTTATAAAAATATCTAATTTTACTAGACATGATTTCTAAAATATTTTTTAATTTCAACTATGTCTCATAAATAACAGTATCATATAGTAATCATGTTATAGGGATTTAGTCAATTTTTGTTCTTAGTAAATCATCACATCTTTGGAATGTGTGTATTAGTATCTCATTTCCATTAATATTGAAATTCAAATAGATATTAGGTTCCTTAATATATATTAAAAAAATTCATCTACTAAATATAGGGCCCTTGAAATAGTCTTGTTAGAAGTATAACATATCTAGAGATTTGACAAACCTATTTTTTGAACTAAATGAAGTCAACTATATATATCTTCCTTGTCAACTTCCATCCTATATTTAAACATTAAAACCTGCTAATGATGAATATTCTTTAAAAATTTTGCATGATATATCATACATATAAATCCATCTTGTATCAACATATTTCAAAATATTTTTACTATCACTCACTCTAATAATTTTTTTATAAAACTCTAAACATATTTTTGGACTACTTGACATGTATGCATACAAATCACAAATAGTCTCTTACATTTTTTTGACATTTTTGAATGTTCTAGCAATCTTGTAAAGAAGATTCATTATATGATCCATGAAATGAATTTGAATCATAAATAGGGAAACAAAATTTTATAGTCAAACACAGTGACCAATTCTATGTCCTTTCCATCATAGATGTACCATCAAAACCAACACAAACTAAATTTATAGCTATAGAATAATAATCAATCCTAGTTATATCCTCCAAATTTTAAATAATCAATTTGCAAAGGTTTTTGGCATTAAAATTTTTGGTCAAATTATGTATAGCTACCAAATGAGGTTACCTTGAATGGTTATGAAAAGTATAAACATGAATGCAAACCCATGATGTGTTGTCAACTATTGTGACCTCATCAATTGACAATGAGATAAACCATGCATTTTTTACCTTTTCTTTCAAATCCTCATTCTTAATCATGGGGAGACATTTTTCCATTTACCAAGTAGTACTATTTGACCAATGATATTGTGTAATGTTATGAGATCCATTATGTTGGAACAAAACATTATAATCTAAAAAATCTAATATAGGTCTACCTTTTTTGAAAATGTGATAGATGGTAGATAACTATATATTTTTGGCATGAATATTAGATTAAGTAACTTTATCTAACTGATTTGTTATTATTATTCCTTTCTTAATGATTTTCATAGATGTTTTTGATGATCTTCATACTTTATTGTGTACCTTCCATGCATTCATTCTTTTGCATCTTTCCATCTCTATGTTTTATATGTTTGTCTAACTTTGTGTTTTATCGACACACATATTTTTCCAAAATGTTTTTCAATTATGTCCAACTTAATTTGAATTTTGTGGTCCTTTCCTAATTTCCAACTATATATTGTACATCTACATTCCATTTAAGTATAATTTATATTATCTAGTTCAACTATTTCAATGATTATATATTTAGCTTCCTAGTCAAACTTCAAAGACCTTCTAATTATCTATGTACTTTTATTCTTTCATAAATATTTCTTAGTGTGGTCCTCAATTGAAGTTTATGTTTGATGAATAAAAATTTCATCTAGTATTCAAATCTCATTATTGGGAATATCATCTAGTTTTATCTTCTTTCACATAGAATTTTGAGTCAAATCTTTAACTAATGTTGGTATTTCATGATATCTAGAACTCTATTCTTGTATTTGCACCAATTAAAGTCATATTATTTGTAATTATCCTCCACTTGAGGTATTTCATAGTCATAATCATGAATGTCTTTGAGTAATGACATGTCATCATCAATAATGTCTTCAAATGGTGACATGTGATTAAATTATTCAACTAAAATACCATTATCTATGGGTTCTACATTAAAGAGGGTTTACCTTTGAATTTTTATTAAACCTTAATATGAAACTAAAAATAAATTCCATTATCTAGTATAGTACTTGTGGATATATTTGGTGTGGATGTCAGTTACTTCAAGATTTTTATGGCTAGATAAAATAAGATAATATGATTTTTTATTGGCTAATTATCCACCCCCTTAACATTTATAGTGGATGATATGTAACAAATAGATTATAATGTAGAAACCAATGTTTTTGGGCACTACTAGATCTATCAGGCAATGCAAATGCTATCATGTGACATTGGTGATGTCAGATGACACTTGATCCAAAACTCGAAAGTCTTGGTTGAAGAATATTTCAAGAACACATAAATAATAATGTTATCTTTGAGAAGAGATGTTTTATTGATCAAAATTGTAGATACAACATATGCCTATCTCTGGGAAGAGATGTTTGATTTCCTTTTCTTGTTATATATTAATTTATACACATTTTGAAGCTAGGAGGAGGATGTGGAAGGTTGTAAATCTCAATGTAGATTAAGTGGTTTGACTTCCATGATTCAAAACAATATAGAATTCAAGGAATTACTATTTTTAGACTACACTACTAAAATTGAAATTTGGGGCACTTCCATTTGGTTTATATGGGTCAAAACCCACCTATCAGAGCTTGTACCATCTCACAATGTTAAACTCATTCTTATCTTTCAAATGGTTCAAATGGGGAGTCAAATGGAGCTATGGTGTAAAATTTATGGCTCCCAGAAGTTCCACCACCAATTGGGGTAGAACCTTCACCTAAATTATCACCTAAAATGTTGCTTGGATCAACAATAATGATGTTGGGTAAAACTATTGTTATTAGGAAACACCAATTCTACCTAACAACACTGATTTTGTCATGTGATGGGATTGATTGGTGGTTGACAAAGGATTTTATGGGCAATAATGTTTTACGAAGGTGATAGCTATAATGGAAAGTGGCATAAACACCTCTAGATTATATATATGCTAATATTATTTAGATATTAAGTATTTGAATGATTATATATTAAATATAGTGATTAATAAGTTCATTTTAGCTTTTAAAAAAGTGGTGAAATATATTTATTTGTATGATTTTTTTTTTAAATAGTAGGAAAACTGACTTAGAAAACTAACTTATACCCAAATAATTTATGTGAATCCATGTTTTTCACCACCCCCTAAAATCACCAAATGCCAATTTATAAAACCAAAATATTCATGAATTAATGAAAAATCACCACTAAAATTTAACCTACTTTGGGTGTACAAATATACATAGTTCTCTCCCATTAGATCAGGCCTCCCGTGACTCTGACATATCTAACACCTTTAGATTTATGGGTATACATGGTACTCTTCCATTGGATCTACCTTTTCAAGGATTTGATAGCTCTAAGACCTACATATTATATAAAAGGATCAAATAATTTTAATATAACCTTGTAATTAAAGGGATGCTTACCTATCATAAAAATGACTCCTAGATCCATCATCTAGACTTTAAGACTGAAGCTCTAGGATTAAGACTCCAAGATATGCCTATTATAGATATTTTATGAAAGGATATGTTAGTTCTTGAAAAGTTAAGTATGGAAAATACTTCAAAAGGGTAATGGGACTAAAATTCAACAAAACAAACATGATATTATCAAAATTATAGAAAGTATCCAAGAATGAGAATCTAATAGGTGCTTTTGATCTATTATAAGGATGAGGATAGGGCTAGGCTTGATATATATGGCTAAGGATTTTCAAAAATTTATGTACTTCAGAGGTCCCCTTTTCTTCTAAAAAAGGGACGTGTTCTCCACTTCACATCCTTCTCTATTGAGGCTTATGTGTTCATATTTTTTTTATTCATATATCAATTTTGTCATGGGGATCCCTAATTTTTCCCTTTGTCTTTCTAGACAAGTTTGAAGTTTTTTGATATGACTAGCATGCATCCCTATTCATGAAGTGAAAACTTAATCATACGTTACTTTGGAACTTATTTTGAGTCATGATTCATTTTAATATTATTTTCATAACTTGGTCCAGGTTTCATGAATCAATAGGTTTGATAATTATAATTTGAAAACTATATAAATGCAAAGCTAATCTAAGTCATTAAGGATTTATCTCCTCACTCTCAAAATATACTATAGATGTTTTGAAGTTAAATTCTATATTTTCAAAGGATGATTTCATATTTTCATGGTTGTGCCAAAGTTAAAATATGGTAAAGATCATTTAGATTTAAATTCACCATTTCACACATACACATAAGTGAGATAATTTCATTCTAGTTTTATCCCTCTTATGAGTATTGGTAATGTATTACAACACTTGGTCACTCAATGCAAATTGGCCAAGGTTAGTCCAACTCTAAACCTTTTACCTAACACCTTCCCATTTGATATCAATTTTATTTGTGTGTAGGAAAATAGGTTTTTTTTATATATAGTTTGCATTATATTATTAATCTAAGATTTCATCAATAAATCTATTTAATATATGCATAGGTAGTGCAATAATAAAATATTCATTATAGTCAATCGGGACAAGTTTTTGATAAATGGACTCAATTGGTCTATATTATTATATACTTACAAGAGTCATGTTTATAAATATTCTAAGATACTATTTATAATTTTTTATTGTCATAATTATACTTCTTTTAGTATCTTCCTATCATTTGGTGGTCACAATCAACTAGGACAAGTCTGCAGGCAATAAATACGAATTGTCTATGGTCCTATCCACTTAAAATGGACTTGTCAAAAATTAATTTTATATTTATACTCTAAACCTAAGTATACACAATCACCTACTTCATTGATATCAACTGTGAGACTTATAAAAGAGTCAACATCAATATCATATTTGAGCTAATTTATTTTCTTCTTAGTGTTTTCCATATTTAGTAATTATTAAAAATCATAATTATTGATTATTATACATATTTATAATTCTAATATATTCTATTTTTAAACCTATTAACATCATAAACATTAATTTTTAAAATAAAAAATAGGGTAACACATATTGTTGAACATATACATTTGTTTTGAGAATTGCTTTATTTTTCTAAATTTGTTCTAGGGTTATAGCTAAATTTATGATTTTCATACACTAAAGATAATTTACCTTTGACCTCTAGGATTTTAGAATTACTATATTAATTTCACAAAAATATTTATTTCTCATTGGGTTTTAATTGATTTTTCTTTGTTTTCATAGTTTTAAAGTTCATAGGAACTATCATTCTAGGAAAAGTGGTCTTCAATTTTACTTGAGCCATGGTGTGAAGGGTATTGCCAAAATAATCAATCCATTAGACAAAACTATATACATATTTAGTTTTCACATGAATCATGATATATTTTAAACACCTAGGGTTTTATTAATTAGCCATAGTAATCCTTCAACTATTTATTCTTATAGTCCACCTGGTAAATGGTTAGTATTGAGAAGTTACTCTCAGTATACCTTAGAGACATGATATTATGGGTAAAAGATGGTGGAATCCTTCATATTTATTTCCCTTGAACTCATGTTCATTTTTTTATCATTGGAACCAATATATCTAATATCCTACCAAGAAAACATACGTTTTCTAGTTACACATTTTTCTATCCTTTCTTTCATGGTACAATTGATTGTTTACTAGTAGTAAGTTGTAATTTTTTTATACTTGATGTTATATGGTTTTAAAAATTTAAAATATATTATAAATATGAAATCCATAATGGTTTTCATCCTTTATATTTAATCCTCTCTAACAATGATACAACTTATGCTTGTGATAATTAATGGACTAATGACCACACTTATATAATTTATGATGCTTTCTACATTAATTCATAATATGGTTATGATATATAATAATATGATTGTGATAGATATGAATACGATTATGAAAATAAATATGATCAGTATAATAGTGAATAATAAATTGTAGATAAAAGTGAGCATACTAATTCAGAAGTTGAAAAATTTAATTTTCTCTATTCCTCCGTTGTATTGATATTTTCATAAAACAAACAAAAAAAAAATAACATATTGATAATGAATATTTTCTCTCCCTTAATCTCGCAATAGAGTCAAAATGTGATGCACATTTTTTACCTTTTAAATTTTATACCACATTACATTTAACTAATCAATATAAGATATAAAATCATACTCTTTGCATAGAAATATAAAATGATAAAAGTGAATGTGTTAGTCCCTTTCCCTCTCTAGAAAAGGTATATGTTGTAAATGCATATGATATCCCACATTATCCTCTATAATTGGATAATGTTATAAAATACCATGGTAATCTTTCTTCTAAATTAGAAGTAATGAATACTATTATAACATCTCTTGATACCCTATTTACCTCTCTTGAAATGTCACAAGATAAAAATTTATGCGATGAACATAAAAGAAGTGATATTGCTTTAAATTTACAATATAACGATCATGCAACACTATCCCAATATTCTCAAGATATTCATCCTATATTAATATCATGTGAGTCTCATGATAAAAATAATGGTGATGACTCTCCCCTCTCTTAAGTTAGACAAATCCAATCAATATAAATGATATGTTTCCACTTCCATGCAAATTTAAAGTGATAAAATAAGCAATTATTCTCATGTTTTACTGATTTTTTCTTATAATTCAATTCTTAGCCATGTAATTACATTTATCAAGATCATATCATACTAATGTTTAAAATATATGGTTAATTAAATCCCATGAGTGAGCCTTTCCAAACCACTACTATTCCCACTACTCATATTATAACCATGATGCATGTTATTATTCAGCTCAAAAATAAAGTTTTTGATTTTCCTAAGGATAAAATATAATGTTATCTTAGGAAAATTCCTTACTCAAAATGTATATGTGCATCCATATCCAAAATATTTTTTTATGCCTACACTACCCTTATTTATCAGGTTTGGAGATCCTTGCACTCATTTAAATCAATATAAAATTTATTTTAGAGAATGGGAAAATGATGGACATATTATATTAAAATATCTCTATATAATTCTCTAAGATATGCTTTAGAGTGGTTTATAGTTTACCTAGTGGCTACTTACCCAACTTAAAAAATTAAAAATATGCATTTTTATCAAGCTATAATAAAGACATGGTACCCAAGGTCACATTGTAACTTATACATGTTTTTATCCATGATCATGATGAACTTATTAAATATTATATTTTACAATTCAAGAATACTTTGCACTCTCTAACTTATAAACCCTCATATTTGGAAAAGTAATTTATCTTCTATGGGGGTATCTTACCTCCATTAAAATAAAAATCCATGCATAAATTTATATTTATTATGATAAATTATACATGGAGATGTTAAAATGTGCATGTGATCTAAATTTTGAAATGTAAAAATCTAATGAGTTAGGGTCATCTTCACACAAGTAGGCGACTATCAATAAAAGGTTTAAAGTCATATTCGAGGTTTACAAGAAAAAATCCAATTAAATTCATTCTTAATATAAATGATTCAATGTAAATAGCTATAGTTAAGGGAAAAAATTAAGGTTTTCAATAAAGGAAAAGAACTAGTTTTAATATCGCCAACTCAAGTAACTAAATATTCTTTTAGTAAGAGACCATCACTTCAATTTTACAAATTTATAAATCGACCAAAGGCTATTATAAACACATTATTAGATAAAATAATAATCACTTTTCCTCCTAATTACTTAATCCTCCTCATCATCTTTAATATTTAAAATGAGAACCATTTTAAACTTATCATGGTATAAATAAACATCGAGATAATAACTGTTATACATTGCGTAAAAATATACCATAACTAGTAGACAAACAAATTATTACATTTTTGAAATTGGATAATAGGGTAATATAATAAACTCTTACACATTATTTTAAAAATACAATAATATCTAAAAATATACAATGATCATTTAAACACTTGTCAATAGTAAAAATAAAGAATATTTTGTTATAGATAATATGTAACAACATAACACATGTACAATAGAATTTATTCAAAGTATGGGATATAATTAGAAAGATTTACATCATACACATGGATCCAATATTAGACATAATATTTTACCAATAACTTTGAGACTTAGACCAATGATCACATTATTGGTTTTAAAACATACTATTCCACATGAAAATTTCATTTTGGGGAAGCCTTGGTTACAAAAAATGAATTTCATAGTGAATAAACATAATACCACTTGATCTTTTACAATTGAAGGTGGTATGTTAACATTAAAAATCAATATAGAAATAATGAATAACATCATAGTATATCATAATAATATATTTTGAAGTATAACAATATGGACATTATACCTATGTAAATAAACATGCTAACCTATGCATTTAACCTCCTGAGGTCTAGGAGAGACAACTGACATAATGTATAGATGGATGTGTGAATATATGGATTGGGATCAGTTGGATATTTTGTGATTATGTATCACCTTAGTATTTTACACTTGGAAAACTCAAACCTTGGTTGTTCTACTTAGTTATTCACATGCCTTACTTCTAAAATCCTTACATCTACTCTATCTTGTGGCCCTTGGCATATCTCTTAGTCCAAATAACCTTATATTGATGATATGAACATTCAATATTGCACATAATGCTTAAAATGTAATTATTTTACACTTATACATGTTTTGAGTCTATGCCTACTCTCCTACTCCCTAAACACTAACATCCAAGACATACAACAATGTCAATGTTATTGTCATGACATGATGAAAGTGTTCAATGCCCTAGAATCAAACAATTTGAAAATGAAATTTATTCCAATGGTCAGCCTAAGAGATTTAATTTTAGTTATATCCTATATTGGTATATATACAATATCAAGCTTCATTCATTCCTCACCAATAAATTAGACAAAAAAAATATTCAAGAATCACTCATTTATAAAAATATTTCATTTCTACCCTATTATTATATTAGTCAAAAGAATAACCCAATTACATGTCTAAAGTACTAAAGGAATATTCATAAGGTCTCATTTACCAAGTTACAAACTAGGTCACTATTGTACTTAATTTACACACATTACATGATTCACACACAAGCCAACACATATGGGAGAAATATATTAGTCTAAGGCCTTCTTATAGATTATTGGATATGTAGCAACACCCTTTAATGGTGGCTTTATTACAGGTTAGCTTGACACTATGAGCTCCCTAACTAATGTTTACCCAAAGTCACATTGAATAAGGAAATATAGGGTTTTTACATTTCACCAGGAATGATAGACAATGTCCCATATTTTGAATGCATCGTAACAAAGGTGAATCTAGGTGGTCACATCATATTTTAGCTAATATGGCATAAATGACACTAGCATCAAACCTAGGTAATAATATCAATGCAATCATCCCAAGTTTACATAACTATCTGAAGAGGTGGAGGCACCAGATATAGAATCTAATGACTATTATAGAATCTGATTTCTACCTACTTTTAGCACTTACCAAATCTAGATATTAATTATCATTAGAAGCAAATATGTACTCTATTTTATGCCATTTATATATCTATAATAATTTTACTTTTTATTAATAGGTTATCTCAGTTTAATAAATTTATTATATGGTACATATGATTTTATCATATTAATTAGCTTGTTGTAGATCTAATATTCACCCTTGTGCCCTATCATTTCTATATCCTTAACCCTATCTACCTAAGTAGGATCCTAATATAAATTAGGGTTAAACATTTGTGAACATGATCTTTGAACATTAAACCATAGGTCACTTAGGTTTTTTTGTTAGGGTGTGAAGCCATTATTTATAGGTCACTATTCATGGTGATTTGGCATGTGGGTATGCAGATGATTTAACATTAATGTGACATGGCATGTGGGTGATGTTATAGGAAGGTGATGTGGTAGGAGGGCCCATGATGGGTCCCAATATGTGATCAGGATGATGGGATAGGTGTGGGGCATAATACTCCACTAAAGGAAATGGGTTTTATCCTTGGTGAGTCACATGGGTTTTTCATGTGGCAAAAAATATACGAGTTCATGTATGGGTTAAATTTCTAAAGTGACCCATGATTCACATGTCTAGGAAAGTTTAAAAGGCAATTGCAACACTTTTTGGACTCTTATGTTCACATGTGAAGATGAAGACAATAATGCATTATTACAGATTGACCTCACATGTGTGAGTGGAGTGAAATTATTAGAGTTACATAGGGTGTCTTGTATATTATCTAAAGTGGATCATCCACTTTTTTAACCCTTGGGAGATGAATATGAGAAGAACAATATTGAGTGTTTGGACTCACTTGTGGAAGTGGGGAACAAGATTTGGAGCCACATCGAGGTGGTACATATTCTTGTCTAAAGTGAAGATGCTTTGAAGACTTTTTCACATGGTGATAAACAATATGGAGATCACATGACACCCTAGTCATGTATGGGTCTAGTTTCTAAGGGGCCACTATGAATTTCTCCCCCCTCTCTCTCATGTAAAATGCTATAAATCATTACTTTCTCTTTGTATTTTTTGAGAATTCCATTGGGGGATATCCACTCCTTGATCATTATTATAGGTTATATCTTAGAAGGCATGGAATATTAGCTAACATAGATGTTTGGGTTGAAATAATCATTCATGCGTAGGTGGTTAGATCTTGTAAGGCTTAGATAAGAGCATGGCTTACCTAGTTTGTTGAAGCATGGAGATCCTTAAGGTTAGAGGTTAGAGCCTAAAAGGATATGTTAGTTTAGCTCACCTAGTTAGATGTTAGAGAATTGTTAGCTAAGATAATAAATATGGATATTGATTATTTAGAGTTCACCCTTAATGCTATGGTGTTAGCATCATGATGGAGTTCCATGTTTTAGCTTCAAGGTTAGATCTTGTAAGGCTTGGTTACAATCATTATTCACTTGAGTGATAAAATAATTTTCAAGTCGTCATTGAGAGGATCTGATGTTCTAGAGATATTTTTTATGATGTATATGAAGTCTAGATGTTGCCTTTGCCCCATGGTTTTTCCCTTGCTAGTTTTCTAGGGTTTCCATGTATATCTTATGTAATGTGTTCTCTCTTATTTTATGTTTTACTATAGCTTGTTTTAATTTATTCATTTGATTTACTTGCACATGTAGGATGTTTTTTTCCTAACATTTTTATCATTATTTTACCATGTTGAAAATTTTAAATTTTTTATTTATGAAGCAATATAAAATGTTAGTTCGAAAAATCAATTCTAAATGGAAGATCAAGAAGCATTCATTACTCATATCAATAATAATATGGGCTTAATAAATGATTTTTTGTATGTTATAAGAGATGAAATAATTAAACAAGACAAAACCAAGGATACTTCACTTAGTAATGGTGAATACCTAGAGGGTACTATAACTCATCCAACACTTATTGATCCACATATATATAATGAGGACATAGATTATGTGTTTCAACCTTTGTTTCTTGAATCTACTATGGATACATATATTATGAACTTACTAGATGTTTCAACACAAATACCAGTTTCAATGCCTATTACTACTAAAAATATTTTTCCATCCCCTTTGGTGAGTACTAAAATTGCTAATCTAAATCCCACTAGACCTATAGTTCAATCACTCCTTCAAGTCATAAAGGCCTTGGAAGATATGGTTATAAACATTGAAAGAAAGGCTTCAAAGTATTTTCATGCTATAGATTCACAAGATGTGTTGCATAAACCTCTTATACTTGAGATCTTTTTGCACCCTTTGCCAATCTACTTAGAGGGTGTTGTAACTCAAGATAAAACTAATGATACTTCACTTAATAATGGTGAATACTTAGAGGTTACTATAAATCATCCAACACTTATCAATCCAAATATATCTAATGAGGTCAAAAATTATGTGTTTCAACCTTTTTTAAAAAAATCTACTATTTATATATCTATTATGAACTTACTATATGTTTCAACATAAATACTAGTTTCAATGCCTATTACTACTCAAAATATGTTTTCATCCCCTTTCGTGAGTACTAAAATTGATAATCTAAATCCCACTAGACCTATAGTTCAATCACTCCTTCAAGTTAAAAATACCTTAGAGGACAAGGTTATAAACATTGAATAAAAGGATTCAAAGTCTTTTCATGCTATAGATTCACAAGATGTGTTGCATAACCCTCTTGTAATTGAGATCTTTGTACACCCTTTACCAATATACTTAGAGGGTGATATAACTCAAGACAAAATCGAGGCTACTTCACCTAGTAATGGTGAATACTTAGAGGGTATTATAACTCATCTAACACTTATCAATACACATATATCTAATGGGGGCATAGATTATGTGTTTTAACCTTTGTTCCCTGAATCTAGTATTGATATATCTATTATGAACTTACTAGATGTTTTAATATAAATTCAAGTTTCAATGCCTATTACTACTAAAAATATGTTTCCATCCCCTTTGGTGAGTACTCAAATTGCTAATCTAAATCCCACTAGCCCTATATTTCAATCACTCCTTCAAGTAATAAGGATCTTAGAGGACAATGTTATAAACATTCAACAAAAAGCTTCAAAGTCTTTTCATGCTATAGATTCACAAGATGTGTTGCATAAACCTCTTGTACTTGAGATATATTTGTACCCTTTGTAAATCTATGTAGAGGGTGATATAACTCAAGATAAAACCAAGGATACTTCACTTAGTAATGGTAAATACTTATAGGGTTCTATAACTCATCCAACACATATTGATCCATGTATATCTAATGGGGGCACATATTATGTGTTTCAACCTTTATTCCCTGAAACTAATATTAATACATCTATTATGAAATTACTAAATGTTTCAATAAAAATACTAGTTTTAATGCCTATTATTACTCAAAATATGTTTCCATCCCCTTTGGTGAGTACTTAAATTGTTGATCTAAATCCCACTAGCCCTATAGTTCAATCACTCCTTAAAGTCATAAAGAACTTGAAGGACAAGGTTATATAAACATTAAACAAAAGGATTCAAAGTATTTTCATGTTATAGATTCACAAGATGTGTTGCATAACCCTCTTGTACTTGAGATATCTTTGCACCCTTTACCAAATATATTTGTTGCACTTAAGTTCACATTTTATGATGGAAAGGGTGATACTTAAAATGAGCACAAAAATGTTATTACCCTTTAAACCTCTTACGTATCTATTTTTGGCACATTTTTTATTAACATTACCAGAAAGGTTTCCTATGCTCAAATTAAAAAATCAAACAAGGAACCAATGAACCAATAAATGAATATGTCTTGAGATATAAGACAACGCTAGACAACATGAACAATCCTATGGCAGACAAAGAGTTGTAAGACATATTCAAGAGAAGTTTTCTTCCTCATTTACATTATCCCATTATTTTTAGAAAACAAATCTTTCGATGACTTATGCCATGTTTTATGGGACCATGAAATGAATCACATGTCATTGAATAATCTAAAGTATGTGGCAAACACACCAGCTATATCTACATCTAGTAAAAAATTTACAATCAAACCAAGTTACAAGGTCAAGCTTCCTGAACCTAAGAAAGAAAAAACCACCATGGTTAACATAATTTTGCAAAGACTAATTGACTTGTTATATATGGTGCACCAAGGAGACAATTTACAAGTTTACCCAAACCTCTTACTTCATTACTCCCATGATTGATAGAGTGTCATATTATATCTCTACCTCTTCCTATAAAGGTTGATGTAGATATATCTCCACCTAAAAGATATGATACAAATTCTTATTACAACTATCATTAAGGCCCTAGTCATTCTATGAACATATGTTTTACCTTGTAGCATAAGATCTAGGACCTCATTTATGACCATTATATTAAATTTGATGATCCTACAAAGGAATCAAGTTCATAACTTGGTGATCACCATAATAAAAAAATATTTAACAATATTTTACAAGACCATTCTAAGAAGGAACCAGAAGTCCAAATGGAATATAATGCACATCTGCCTCCATCTTATGGACACCTACTAGATGGGTTTATTGGTACTTACACGTGATACATACCTCCTCTGGTTCAAAATCTTTCCATTTCCTTTGATGATAGTGAAATTAAGGATGGTGACAATAATCTTCATTCTCTATTCATTTGAGTATACCTTGATAAACACCCCATACGTAGTGTTATGATTTATAATGGTGAAATAAATAATGTTTACACCATGACATTAATTATGAATTTGTGTTATACTCATCATGATTTACATCCCTCTACTAGATTAGTTAGAGAATTTGATGGGACCTCCCAAAATGTTCTTGGTGAGATTGATCTACCTTTACAAGTTAGTCCCACACATGTGGTTACTAAATTATGATCTATACCTTGTATAGGTGTCTTTAACATGTTTTTGGGATGACCTTGGATACATAATATTCAAGTAGTAACTTCTATAGTGCATGGGTGTGTTAATTACATTCATGTTAATTGCATAATTTTAGTTTATGGTATTCAATATGAACATCCTCTTGAATAATAAAAATTCATACCCGGGCAGTTAATTATCAATATTTTAAAGGATAATCCACCACAAAATGGTAAGAAACATGCAATCCCCTTTACTAGGCATCTAGTACTTGAGACACCCTTACATCAGAGATAGACAATGGGTTCCAAGGAATCCTCATCTTCTATGCATCATATTCAAATATCTAGAGCACCTAAACATGTTCCTACTATTGATATTCCAAAGAAACCATAAAATAATATGGATGGTTTCTAAGAACCCATATTCCTTATATTGGTACGTCATGAGTTTAGAGTCCTTATATACATACTATAAGCATCACATAGACTACAATGATAGATAATTCACCTATACATGTTCATTGGCAATACCACTAGTTTCTCACACTAGGTTTCAAGTGGGGAGATACCTATGATTATTCTTTGGATTAAATCATAGGATGATATTGTCTCTTCAAAAATAAAAAAAATACCACAAAAAATAATTTTCAAAAATATAATAACATATTTGGCACCTACATGTTTTATTGGTTCCTTTTCATTTATGTGTTAGTTCCATGTTGAGGGCTAGCATATCATTTACTCCTACAACCATACATATATACATGATACAGTTATGGGTGTTGGGATTTCCTTTTACTCACATCCCCAAGACATTAGGGGCATCCATATTCTATGATATTGATACACACATGTTATATGAATTTATAAACACTATATTATCATGTCTGAGCTTATATATGTACTTACACATGCCTATTGTCCATGATTATATCTTGAACATGGTACTTTATATCTTATGTACTTGAAATTTTTTTATAACACATTTAATCCATGGGATACTATGACATGTTTATGATGGTTGATTATGTTTTTCCTTTACACACGTCCTTGAGTGTTTTTATTTGTTATTGTCTTGCTTGTTTGAGCATTTCAATATGATCCATTGTATATGGCCATTATGGCTATGTTTTCCTTCCTAGACATCTAAATATGTCATTGATTATTGTATGGACATTTTAATATGCCATTTATTTCTTTTTGGACATTTTAAAAAGTCACATGTATGTGATTTTGTGGCATTTGAACATGACCCTTTCTTGTGATCTCCTTAGACCATTACTTTTTGAATTGATTTTTGAGTGCTTTTATCTATCTACTTATTTTCTTGTTGAGCTTATACTATTGCTATCTAGACATTTCCATGATATTTATCATACATCAAGGCCTAAATGTGATCTCATTAGTTCTATGCACTTCAATGATACATTTACCTAGACATATTCTTTCGATATGGTACATGGTTAAATTCACATATTTTACAGTTGTCTTGCCCTTTTGAGGTGAGGTAACTTCCAGGTATTATTTTTTACTCACCTCAAAGGGGGGGATATTAGTGGGGGAATTATTGGGAAGCATGTTATTCACACTTTTCATAGTTCTAAAATTTATTGGGGGCATGCCATATGGACATGGCTTCCTCACATTCACATATTTTAAATTACAGTGGGGGCATGTTTTGGAAGCATGTTCTTTACATTTATTCAGTATTTAGTACTTATACTAGTTTATAGATTTAGTTGGGGTATGTCATATGGACATGGATTCCACACATTCATAGTTATATATTATAGTATAGGCATGATTTGAAAGCATTTTATACACATTCATTTAGTATGGTACTTATATTAATTCATAGATCAGTGGGGGCATGTATTGAAGCATGTTCTCCATACTTGGTTCTTATATCCATTTCATAGTTTATAGTGGGTTCATGTTTGGAAACATGTCTTCCACATTGGTTCTTATATAAATTTCATATTTATACATATATATCTAGGGAGTTATTTGGAAGCATGTCCTCCACATTTACATAGTTATCTAAATTAGTTAAAACACACAATTACATGATTCAGATTCACAATTGTGGTAGAATTATATGCATGGTATCATTATTATACATAGTTTTATCATGAGACATATATAATTTACATATTATATGAAACTTGTGCTTAATATTTAAAAATCCAAATCAAGCTCAGATTCTAAAACTATTACACGTATTGAGATCCCATAGAATTTTATGGACTTTAACAAGATAATCTACTGCACTATTTGGTTTGACTTTTTGGTATGGTTGAGATGATTAAATCACTTAATATTTACAATTTTTTAGTTTGGAATTGATCATCTAAACTCAATAGGTTATAAATATCATTTGGCTACATTGTGAAACTAATCTCAATTGCTAGGTGGAAACTCACTTTTGCTCCAAAGTTGAGGGCATGTGCTTATAAATCTCTCTCTATCTCCTTGGATATATGAACTTTAAATATTTATCTATATGTATCCTAATCTTAGTTTCAAAGCCTTACAATAATATATCTTTTGAAAAAACAACTTGTCAATAGGAAAGGTGGTTACATCAACACACGCGTACTCCTAAACCTTGATATTTCAATTTAAATAAATTTTAAGTACTTTTAACCCACATTATATGTACTAATTTTACACTAAAATTATGTTGGTTATAGCTCAATCACCATCAAAGCATTAAAATACAACACTATAAAAGCACTCAAATTCAAATCAAGTAAAGACAAGGTGTGCATACACACCCAAGTACATAATATTTTATTTTAAACTATAAATTTCATTTATAGATTAAGGGGGGTCAAATGTAGACAATTTTTAAATTATGTAGAACCTTATTATTGTACACTTTGTAAACTTAGACTTGGGTTGTTCCTCTTAGTTTTACATATGCATTACTTTTGTAAGCCTCACATCTACTCTATATTGTGTCCCTTGGCATTTATCTTAGTTTGAACATCCTTATATTGATGACACAAACATCCCATCTTGCCCATAATGCTTAAAATGTACTTATCTTACACCTCTACAAGTTATGAGCTTTTTCCTGCTATCTTATTCCCTAGACACTAACATTTGGGACAAATAGTAACATTGACATTACCGTCCTAATATAACACAAGTGTCAAGTTCCCTAAAGTCATATAATTTACTTATAAAACATATTCCAATGGTTGACCTTAGTGCTTTAATATGAGCTATCTCTTGATAGGATTGGTATAAATATAATATCAATCCTCATTCATTCCTCACCTAGTAATCAGACTAAAAGAAAATTTAAGAACTAAAGTTACCAAAATCATTCCTATTCTAATATTAGTCAAATGAACAACTGAACTATAGCTCTGAATTACTAAAGTAGTGATCATAATGTCTTGTTTTCCAAGTTATAAGCTAGGTCACTATTATACTTACTTTACACATATTACATGATAGGAAACACCCAAGACAACACATAATGGAGAACTAAATGAGTTTGAGGCCCTCTTCTAGGGTATTGGCTATGTAGGCAACATCCTTTAAAAATGGGGTCACTATAGGTTAGCTTGACACCATGTGTCCCCTAAATCATTTTTCCCCATAGTCATATCAAATATGGAAAGCTAGAGTTTTTCCATTACATAGGAATGACAATACATGACCTAGATATGAATAAACTAGAGGAAAGACATATCCAAACCTAGTAGCATCTATGTGGTCACATCCTATTTAAAGTAATATTACATACAAGATACTAACATCAAACCCAGATAGTAGCATGACTATAACTGTCCTAGGTTGACATCACTGTCTAGATAGATAGAGGCACTAGATCCAAAATCTAATGATTGTTCTATAATCTAATTTATATCTTCTTTCAACCTATACCAAATCTAGATTTACATTATAATCAAAACCAATTAAGTAATCTTTTATGTCATTTATTTATGTAGCATAGTTTTAATTTCCATTAATAGCTTATTTAGTTTAATAAAGTTAACATATGGTACATATAAATTTATCACATTAATAAGCCTATTATAGATCTAATATTCACCCTTATGCCCTATCATTTATATATTCTCAAACCTATCTACCCAAGTAGGATCCTAATCCAAATTAGGGTTTGTATATTTCTTTAGTTCTATAATATGATGTATCATTTGTTCAAAAAATATCTTTCTACAAAATGAGTCATAGTATATGCTAATTAGAATATGTGTACAACATAACCCATCGATATTTACATGAATTGTTATATGTCCACTTGCAAGTAGGTTTGAAGGTTGGCCTTTTTCAAAAAGATTTGAAATATTGGTCTTGTTTTTTTATGGGGAGAAAAAATGTATTTGTCCCACACTCTTGTATTCTTGAAGTTTGACCTTCAAAGCCCCACATTGACTTACATTATGTCTTGTGATCTGATGGTAGTTATAATATGGTAGTCCTTCTTGAGGAAGAAGGTGACTGCTTAGTTTGAGCTGAGTAGGAGGTAAGGAGATCATGTTGGATTCAAGTAAAATGGAAAAAATGGTATCAATGTTATCATGTTTTATTGTAATTTGTAAATTATTTTATGAAGCCTTTTGAGAATATTTTACATAATAGATATGACATAAAGGAACTTGGTTCTCATACAATTGATCAAGGATCTTCAATGAAGAGGAAGTTATGGAAGGATAAACATATATATGCTTATTTTTTTCACTTATATTTACACCCTTTAAAGAGATATCTCAACTCTCCTCATCTATGTGGCAAAATTGAAACACCTCTAGTTTGTGGGTAGCCTAAGAATGAGGTGAATCTCTAGATAGGGATAGCTCCATGGATGTACCAATTTTAAATCACTACTACACCTATTATTGCCAAGAAAATTGAGATAAAACTAAAAGAAAAGTATCCTAAAGGCAATGATACACCATATTAATTGATACTTACCTATTTGAACACAACTATCTACTAAGAGGGGGGTGAATTAGTAGATCAACTAAAACCAATCCTTTAATACTTTTAAAGAAAATTCAAAAGCATATGTAGATCAAAATATAAATTCAAAGATCACATACACACACAAATACACATGAAACTAGATTTATACGTGAAAAACCCAAAAGGATAATCCATGATGAGAATAGCTACTAGAATATACTATTCTAATCTAGCCTCATAGTCAATGCCTCATTTGGAAAAACCTTATTGGTTACAAGCCTCATTAGCTATAAGATTCATTGGAAAACCTCATTGGTTACATTTAAGGACACCAATCCTAAGGAGACACCAATAACCTAACTAAGCACAAACTTCTCTAATTTGATGGCACCAACCAATCAGATCTATTGAGCTACAACTCTAGTATACAAAATAGATTCATAAATGAATCAAAATTTGTTCTCTCTATTACAAGTCTAATCTATAACTTCTCATTCTCTACACATTATCTATATGTGCCTTTATTCCTCTCTACCCCCCTCTCTCTCTCTTTGTGTCTGTATATGTATCTATTTATCACACATCATCTCTCTCTCTCTCTCTATAGCCTCTTCTTTTCCTCTTTACCTTATGGTTCTATGTCTATCTATTTTATATTTGACACACTTAAAATAGATCCAACCAGATTTTCTTTGTCTTATATATAATAAAAAATTGATCTAGGGTTCCATATCTTCTAAGTATTCACACTCAAACTGCAACACATCATAAAAATTTGAGAGTCTAGTTCATTATAACTTGGATTGTAAGTTTCCCACATCTTGATTCCATGCATCACATCATAATTACCAGTATCTTTACTATCTATAGAATCTATTAGACTCAAGTTTTGATGCATATGCTCTTTAATGTATATTTTATTAGTTAGATGAATCAATCTCATTGTTTGTGTCAAGATATAGAGCTTATATGCAAGTTACTACATGTTATGCAACTAATTGTTTGTATTTAAACACTTTAAATACTAGCCTTTGATTTATTTCTTCATCCCATACCTAATCTCTCTTACTCCATTAGATATCTATATGCTACTAAACTTTAATGTTCTAATCTTTAAAAAACATCCACCGATTGCCAGATCCTAGCTCCCACATGTTGTTAGATATTTGAACTTGCATGAACTTTACCTTGGTTATTAAACTTCAACACTTTAACCTCATCTTTTTTCTTCCTATATCTTTGGATTTCTTTTGCTCCATCAATGTTCTAAGACTTTCTTAGTATTCAACTCATCACTATGTTGATAAACCATGATCTCTATATAGCATTTGAGTCCATTCACTCGTTTAGATCTCCTTTGCATGATCACCCACACATCATCATATCTTCTGATAAGCCCAATATTTACCTTTGACAAGTTTACACTCATTGGGTCTTTGTTTGACAAGCTAAATGAATGTTACACTTGTCACTAATGCATTTACTTGGAGGAGCCATTGATAATTTTACTTTTCTTTGCTTCATTAGATCATTTACATATAATGAAGTGATAGCCATTGATCAAGCTAAGACATATATTAATTCTTAGACATAGGAAAATATAAAGTCCTTTGATCATTATTCAGAGCCAGTAATTGCTAGGTTGAGGGGCTAATTCCTTAATGATGATATGGGCTTAAGTTATAACTTAAGTTACTAGTTCTTAGCTATACCAAGTCAACATTAAAATAGAACTTTGCTTGTTAACACCATGGTTAAACTCTTAGGATTTTACTGTGAAACCCTATAATGTCTAAGGGCAAAGATAATTCAATTTTGAGCTCATTCTTTCTCAATTGATCATGCAGTCCATATATTGAAGATATTCATGAAAAACCCATAACAAATCTATCTATTTGATTTTAAACATCTATAAATGGTCTTTGTAAAATCATGACAACTTTGCATAGTGTACCTATGAACCATTCTCTTCTTTCCATCAATCTTGCCTGATCTTTTTGACATCAATGACAATCATATTGCCAATAATCTTCCCCTTTGGCATTGATGGAAAACTAAATGCTCTGATGCAAACTTAATGTTCCGATCTTCTAATAATTTTATCCTTCTCTAGCATTACTTTCATTGTATTTTAATGAGTATAAACTAAAGTTGTTCATACAAAACTTGTTCCCCCTTAGGCAATGGCATATTTTCCTAAATTCATCTTGGATACTTGCTCTACGCTTCCAAACTTTTACAAAGAGCATTTACACTTTTTCTCCAAACTTTTACAAAGAACATTTGCTAGTTTTTTCCCCCTTTAACATTAGTGGCCAAGGTACTCCTCACTATTTGTCTAAACTGTGCTCCTCCTTTATCAAATAAAGGAATTTGTCTAAGAACTAGAAACCATAAACTCATTATAAATGTGAAAAATATACATGCTTGATTTGCCTTTTCTCTTCTTTTAGGGATAAACAAGGCTTTTATGATCCTTCCTTTGGACCTATGCTCCATCACTAGTATCTAGTGATGTGATTTAGGAGCTATCACTCCAAAATTTTGTCTCATTACATCACTTGATCATATTTAGGTCTTCATACATAGTCCTCTAATCCTGGGACTAGATAAATTATAAAGATCCCACTTTATTTATGTATGAGGATTATATACACTATCTAATCACCTAACATGGTTTATTCAAGCCATCATCTCAACATACTTGAGTTAACATCTATAGCAGACAACACCTTATCTTTTAATCATGATTGAAGCATCTTACATATGCTCTTTTTCAAATAATGCATAGCTCCTCAATCTATTCAAGCTATTTGAGTTAGCTTCCCCTAACTCCATGGTATATACAGCTTGTCATATTCAAAACTCACAAACCTTCTGCATGATTTTCTTTGTTATGCAACATAGATGAGTCTCAATTAGAATCCACCTGAGCATTTTAAAATATACCACCATTGAAGATACATCAAGCTCCTCTATTCTAAGCCTTCTTTATTTTGATAGACTAAATAATATATCTCCCCCCTACTCCACTGACCTACTAATGATCAATACAAGACTTTACAATATAGGATCATTTATTCTATATCAAAATAGTATTGGTCTAAAAGACCAATCAATAATCTACATACCTCTATACTAATTGGTATGATGATCTAGAGAAAACACACTTCCACACTTTGAAGTCTCCATGTCCTACCTTTAGAACTAAAGTCCATGAACACATGATTGAAACACTCATTCTATCCCTAAACACACTACATACACAACACTTATCTCATCTTGGCACACTAACTTCAACTTGGAGAGATCATTTCTCACCTTTAGAATCTTATGAAGAACACCACTTGATTATCTACTTAAAAGAGTCTCTTAAGAAGCATAAATAAAGACACCTTAATTCATAATGTCCTAGAATAATGTGAAATCATGATTTACCCATAAATCCTCATATTCCCTCTCCTCCTTCGTCATCTTATTATTTCAATTATTCTTCTTATTCTTAGGCTTAAGAGAACTAACGTTCTCATCCACTATGATATTCTACTTTGGATTAACAATACATGGAGACAACATGTGGCAGACCTTTTCATTTGATGAATCTTCCTTACAGCTTAAAATCTCATCACTAGGCATAAAATTATTGATGTTATATGCTTGATACTTGCTCTATAGTAGAAAGATGTTCACTTGAATATGTATATACCTTAGAACTATCCTTGACCATCACATTATACTTCTCCTTGAGCTTTGTCTTGTCATTCTCAACATGTGTAGACATTGAGATCTCTTGACATTTTCTAACCTCTATAGCATTCTTCATCATTGCTTGATTTTAAATTTTCATACATGCTTGGGTTGCTTATATGTCTTTTTGGGCTTACTTTTCTCCTTTTCAAGGACTTTTGAACATCTATTCACACTAAGAAGCATGTTTTTATTCACACTTTTTAATTTTGGTCTTTCAAAGTTTGTTCTACATTGTTTAGCTATGTGACAAAAATTATTACAATTATAGCACATTACATTTGTATCTACTAAGGGTGAAAATGAATATTTTCTTACAAAATTGGTTCTTCTTGTAGGTACAACTCTACATTTACTAGCCTTATGACCAAACTAATTACAACTATAATAATAACCATAAGAAAAAGAGAAATACCTGGTCATAGCATTAGGTTGCCTTATTGGTCTTCTCACATTTGTGTAACCATATGCATTATTTACCTTTGTCTTCTACATCTTCCTTAAATTTTCAAAGATGAACTCATTATTCTTCTTCCTTTCTTGAGGATTCTTTTCTCCTTTAGTCTTCTTCACATCAACAGTGTTTGTATCTATCTTTGTATCCTAGAAAGCTTCTCTTTCTTCATCATCCTCCTACTTTGAAGTTGTCATATAAATTAGAATATGTAATGGTTATGGGCCTTTTCCCCTTTTCATAACCAAAACTAGATTTCCTTTTTGATGGCTTTAGAGAGTTGATCAATTCATCAAGAATGTTTGATCCTCTTATTAACTTCAAACCTTTGACTATTTGTTCTTTAACCTTTTTAAGCTCTTTTCTCAAATCCACTATCTTTGCTTCTAGCCTCATACACTCATCATATTCAAATTATAGTTCAATTTTGACTACATCTTCTATTATTGTATCCTCTTCAACTTGAGTCTTAAGGTTTGCTATTATTTGATCAGATCTTTCTATACTTTTGAATAGTTTTTAAATTTCCTTTTGTCCAATATTATTCTATCTTGAGTTTTCTTTTATTATCATGTCAATCTCATCTAGAGCATAGATGAGTTCACCTTATAGGTCCACTTCTTCTTCATCATAGTGTTTCTTCTTTTTCTTGATTTATAGAATTTGATCCTGATGCCATGAATAAGACTTCATTTTCTTCAACCATAAAGGCACAATCATGGTCATCATCTAATTTATCACTCTCATCTAGTGAATCACTATCTTATCTTGTGTATAGACCCTTCTTATTCTTGAAATAGTGAGGTTTCACTTTTTCACTATCCTCTTCTTGCTCAAAATCATCCTTTTTTATAAGGGTATTTAGTAGCTAAATGTCCTACCTTACCACAGCTAAAACATTTAAAGGGTAACTTACCTTTGTATTTCCCAAACCCTCTTCTTAATATTCTAACAAAGTTAGCTTCTTCTTCATCAATCTCCTCAGATCTAGATATAGATGCTTCTACTTTAACTTTTTTGGATGCTTTGAATACAACTTCTCTCTTAGAAGTATCTACTTCTCCCATTATCATCTCATAGGTAGTGAAGGTTCCATAAAACTCATCAAAAATAATCTTATCTATATCTCATGCTTCCTCTATTGTAGAGATTTTAGAATCATACCTTGATGGCAAAGATCTTAGGACCTTTTTGACAATGATTGATTCTTTCATTTCTTTTCAAAGGCCTCTGATTACATTGACTATTTCATCTACCATGAGAAAGTAGTCAAGAATATTATCTTCTTTAGTCATTTTAAGACTCTCAAACATTCCTATGTATGTTTTTATCTTGCCCTGCTTTACCTTGTCATCACCTTTATAGATTCTCTTTAACTTGTTCTAGATATCCTGTGCATTTTAATAATACATCACTTTGACAAACTCTAATTTTGAAAATCCACTGAGAATAACATTCTTTTCCTTGGCATTGCTCTCATATGCCCTCTTGGTAGCATTATTAGTAGGATTTGTAGCAGGGGTTGTATATCCATTTACTATAGACATCCATACATCAAACCCTAATGAGGATAGATATGCTTCCATTCTTATGCTCATATATGCATAGTTAGATCCATCAAAGATAGGTACTTTGTTTTATGAATATCCTTCTTAGATAACCATTGTGTTCATTGTTTCAATATCTACTTGATCTGATTAAGCTTCTTCTAATTAACTATAGATCGAATACCAATTGTTATAACACAACTATCTACTGAGCGGGGGGGGGGGGTGAATTAGTAGATCAACTAAAACCAGTCCTTTAATCCTTTTAAAGCAAATTTTATACCATATGTAGATTAAAATATAAATGAAAAGATCACATACACACAAATACACATGACACTAGGTTTATAT
Source organism: Torreya grandis (assembly GCA_037957365.1). NCBI lineage: Eukaryota > Viridiplantae > Streptophyta > Pinopsida > Cupressales > Taxaceae > Torreya > Torreya grandis. Next base: position 2,979,775 of record JARHVA010001334.1, read on the forward strand.
GTGGAAAACCCAAAGGGAAAAACCATGTTTACAATAGCTATTAAAATCTACTATTCTAATCTAGCCTCACAATCAATGACTCATTTGGAAAAATCTCACTGGTTACAAGCCTCATTGGCTATAAGCCTCACTGGAAAAACCTCACTAGTTACATTTAAGGACACCAATCCTAAGGAGATAATAATCACCTAACTAACAACTTAGCTAATCTAATGGCACCAACCAATGAGATCTATGGAACTACAACTCCAATATATTAAATATATTAATAAATGTATCCAACTCTATTCTCTATGTTATAAGTCTAATCTATAACTACTTATTCTCTACACATTATCTTTGTGTGCCTTTCTTCCTCTCTACCCCTCCCTCTCTATGTCTGTATATGTATCTATTTGACACACTTCAACTCTCTCTCTCTCTCTCTCTCTCTCTCTCTCTCTCTCTCTCTCTCTCTCTATAGCCTCTTCTTTTCCTCTCTACCCTCTAGTTATATGTCTATATATTTTCTATTTAACACACTTAAAATGCCTCTACAACATTTTCTTTGTCCTAGATATCATATATATAAAACAATGATCTAGGATTCCATATCTTCTAATTGTTCACACTCAGACTGCAACACATCATGCTAATTTTGGACTCTAGTTCATTATGACTTAGATTATAAGTTTCTTGCATCTCAATTTCATGCATCATGATATAATTTTAGATTTATTTATTATCTATAACATTTATTAGACTCAAGTTTTGATGCATAGGTTCTTTAATGTATATTTGATCAGTTGGATCAATTAATCTCATTATCTATGTTGAGATATAGAGCTTATACACAAGCTCTAGCATGTTCCTACAAATAACCATTTATATTTAAATACTTTTTCATTCTATCTCCAAGATCTCTTGCTCTATCAGATATCTATATGATACTAAACTTTAATGTTTCACTCTTTAAATCATGTCCATTGATCTCCAGATCCTAGCTCCTGCATGTCATTAGATATTTGAACTTACACAAAATTTACCTTGACTTGGTCATTAAAATTAAACATGTTGATCTTATCTCATTGATTATTATATATTTAGATCACTTTCATTCCATCAATATTCTCAAACTTGATCAATATTTAACTTATCATTATTTTGATAAACCTTGAGCACTTTATAGTAATTGAGTCCATTCACTTTGTTAGATCTCCTTTGCATGATCACCTACACACTATGAGATCTTTTGACAAGCTCGATATTTACCTCTAACAAGATTATGCTCATTAGGTCTCTATCTAAAAATATCTATGAATGTGACACTTTTCATTAACACATATACTTAGAGGAGTCTTTTATAATTTGACTTTGCTTCACTTTATTGGATCATATGTGTATGATGAAGTGATAGTCATTGATCAAGCTAGGATATATATTAGTTCTTAGACTTAGGAAAATATAAATTCCTTTGATCATTGATTAGAGATGGTAATTTATAGGTTGAGGGGCTGGTTTCTTAATGATTATATGGACTTAAGTTATCGGTTCCCTACTATACCAAGTCAACATTAAAATAGAACTTTTCTTGTTAATGTTATGGCTAAAACCTTAGGATTTTACTATAAACCCCATATGTATAAGAGGAAATATAATTAAATTTTCATCCCATTCCTTCTCAATTTATCATACATTCCATATATTTAATATTATCATGAAAAATCCATATATATCTTCTATCTATTTGACTTTAAACATTTATAAATGGTGTTTGTAAAAGCATGACAACTTTACACAGTGCAATTGTGAACACTCTCTTCTCTCCATTAATATTAATTAATAATTTTAACATCAATGACATCCATATTGTCCCTTTTGACATCAATTAAAATCATATTACCAACAATAACAACTAGCTATATGTCACACATGAGACCAAGAGACTAACTAGGCATACTCTTTTTATAATCTGAATCTTCTCACATTAATATTTCATTATGAGGATGTGATGAATATTTAGGATAATAGGACTAGAAAATAGGCCTATAATGACACTATTGAATAAAATAACTCACTCAACCTTGACACTTAATATAACACTTCACATGACTTGCAACAAGAAGCTTTCAAGCTACAAATATGTGAGAGATTGAGATAAAAATGCTAAGGAAACAATTGTCATAACTAAAAAAGGTCAATAATTTAGGTGAACACAATATGAAAAATCATATAAGAGGTAAAATCAGTAGTATTTATTGATCCATGGTATGTAAATGAGTAGGGATTCACCTTACTCAGGTGGAACATCCTTACAATATCCAAAATGGCTAGTTCTTATAGAACTTGAGAGAGAGAAGAGAAGAAATAAGTCCAAAGGTCACAAGGACAAGTGTTAATATAAGAAAAGGCGCTACATGTGCATGATAACAGAATGTGAAATTGATCATGCAAATTTAGAAGAGATAAGTGGTAATCCAAGGTATGAAACTCTTGAAAAGTGGCATAAAATACCTTATACTTGTCTAAGAAACTACCATCATCATTCCCCTCTTTTGTAACGTCCTAAAACTAACTAGGTACAAGTATAATGAATATATTGAGAGGTAAGGGTTTCAAACATGCTTCTCCATGCATTGGATGCATTCCTAATCATAAGGATTCCTTTGAAAATGAGTTATCACCATCTGTAATCATAATAATTCAACTTTCACACAACATTCACACATGGATTCTAAAATGGCTTCATTTTCTCATGAAAATACATAAAAGGGAGTGGATGAAACTTTTAAATATCTTCCATGGCCTTAGATTACTAAGGTACACCTTAAATAGGCTCAAACTTGATTTTTTCACACTTTTCACCATTTTGCTCACATTACTAGCTTTGACTGGTTGAGATAAAACTATTAGTAGACACAATTAGGAGTTTTTATGAAGAATTAAATTAACATAGTGAGCTAAATAATTATGTATCTTCTTTCTAAAGTTGATTTCATCCTTGAAAGTCCTTAAAACCTATACAATACACAAAATAGTCAAAAGAAGCAGTTGTGTACCCTATCTGTATAGATAGGGAATAACTCAATTAGATTTAAATGGTCTCTATATATCCCCATATGTGATTAAATCATTTAACAAACCATTATTATTGATTTGGATACATCTTCTTCCTTATTTTCCCAATGGAGTCCTTATCTAGGGTTTGCAAGGGTTTTATATAGTTTTGACCTTTAGTGATGTTTTATAAAGGTATGATGTTGAATATAGAAAATAATTTCACAAAAATGATGTTAAATACCTTATACAACTCATCCTATCCCCTTTAGTCTCCATGAAAATCATTCAAGTAGATATGAACTTCCAACTTTGCCTACTCAAGCTCTTTTCTCTGCAAGCTTGAATTGATCTTAAACCAAAAGTGGATTTACTTGTGACTTATATCAATACCAAGAGTTTTTAAACATATTTTATTCCCCCATATACAGCTCCAAATTTATTATAAATCTCTCCTATAGTTGGAAGTGAAAGTGACATCTCATTCACCAATTAGGCCTAGTTTGAGCTTGCTTGGTTGAGTTTTGTGCAAGAGAGTTTTGACCATTTTGAGAGGTATAAAATTTTAATAGTGATTATTATCACCCATTAACCTTTAATACACCTCAAAATATGTTACTTTAGGTCCCCAAAGCTTCTTACTAGGTCCTTTACTCATTTTGGCATCATTTGCTTGACTTTCCAAAATTCTAATTTTCCTGATTGGCTAACATATGAAATAAAATAGTGAGGTATATCCATCTTATTCAAGGAAAAATGAAAGTTTTATAATTTTTTTTATTTCATAATTACCATTTTTACCAAATTTTGGCCTTTTATCAGGTCATTAGACCTTCCAACCCCTCCAAAACCCAAAATAGACTGTTAGAAGGTATATTGTGTATAGGGTTTAGGATGTAGACTGTATGATGCATATTTAGATGTATCTCTCTAATTTTTTTCCATTATTAATTTATTATTTATGTCATTAAAATCATGATGAATATGTTATAATTCTGTCCATCACTTCAACCTTATATGCTTTTTCTCACACTTTGACTTGTCAAGTCTAAGTGTAACTTTTGACTGTATCTCTTATTTTGGAGGGAACCTATTGGTAATATTTTATGTATTAGGATTTAAAAAATATATATATAATACTTATTGAATCATTATAATAATAATTTAATTTATTTTAATTTTCATCTCACACTTACAAGTTGGATTACTCTCAATATCAGTAATAGGTAGTTGATTGTGTTACCCTGCCTTTTTGACCAAAAGATGATTCCTATAGGTGCATGTTTGCTTAGTTGGAATTTTATATTAATTAATTAATACATTAATTAAATATTTAATTACATTTATCAATTATTTTTACCTTTTATAACCTTCTCTAAGCTAGACCATCACCTAGAATCCATTCTTTAGTTTAATGTTTGCCTATAGTCATATATAGTTAGCTATGTAAGAGTTATTAGGATCTTGTAGATAAGATCCAAACATTACATGCCAAAATTTTTTTATGACACTTTAGATCAAAAATTATCCTTTAAACTATTTATAACTATTAAATCATGGAAACATGGTCTTGTTTTTCATTCTTGAGTGAAGACGTCTACATGGAGTTGAATTCTTGTAGATGGCATTATCAAAATTTAGTACATAAAAGTGCATCTTTGGGCTCCTCTAACATGAACAACAAATGATAAAATCACCCCATTACTTTTCAAATTTGTGCTCCTATGATAGGTATATAATATGAGTACACTAGGAATGATCAAAACTCAACATGACATTGTCATAGGACCTCTTTAAAAGGACTAGGTGCTTTGTTCTACATGTTTTAGAGATTTGATCCCTAAACCTACAATCATCATCTTTGGTAGTGACTTTAAAATTTGACTATAAATATAGATTTATAAATATTTATTTCATTATCATTTAAACATACTAAAAACTTAAGGACCATTTCATCACTTATCTAACTTCTTCGTATAATCATTCTCAGTCCTTTGTTAGCACTACCTATAGGTGGACATTTTGATGTACAGACAAATAATGGATGATATTATGAATAATATACATGGTTTATGGGTTTAAATGAGTATTTTAACTTTTAAATATCTATATATATAATCTTATCATTATAAAAAAAAAAATCAACTCAAATGTTCCTTCTCAACATGATTGGTTTCCACGAAGACACCTGTAGGTGTATGTTAATGGCATGAGACTCTGTGTAGAAACAAAAAATTGGCCTCATGATAATAACACATTTTTTATGAACTTAACTTGATCATCCATGTGATTAATATGTTTCCATCAACATAGGACTCTCTTTTACTCTCTTATGAATGTGCTCAAGCTTTAACATAACTCATTCAAATGACTGTGTATGGCAGTCATGAAGTAATTGGTTGTATGGTATGTCTCTTAGCTACCACTCCATTTTTATTATTTTTTGGCTAAGTTTGAATGGATAAGGTACTATGAGGATATTATAAACATTAATATAAACACATCACCATCCTCTGACACTATTATCGATATATGAAGACATTGGAAATGGTGAAAACCTATCTACAACACATAAAAATGTCTTCTCTTATAACTTTAGATAATTGTCTCATAAAAACACTTTGAAACACTAAACCAAGAATTTATAAAATTATCTACATGTACTTTTAAATCAATTCCAATATCTATATTGTATAGAACTATTTAAATTAGAGTAAAACCTATAAGGTGCAGGAAATAGTGAGAAGAAAAACATAATCAACTTGTTACAAATGGTTCATAAAACATAGTTGACCAATGATTTAAGTATTATTATGTAAATTAATCTATATGAGTTTAATTTCATATCCCAAATGTGTTTTAATTGTAACTTATCCAACCAGCCATACCAAGCATAAACTTGCTGACCATTTATGTGTCTAACAGGGAGAAGAATGAGTAGAATGGTTTTAGCTCAAATTTGGCACTTATAGAGTATATAAAGGATGGAAACAAGTATAAATAAGCTTAAGAGTCATATTAAAACCTTATCCCATGTTTCACACTCCCTTATGGGTCATACAAGTTCTAAACTCTTGCTTTTTGAAGAAAACTACTCTTTCTTCTGAAGAACCTACCACTTTTCCATTATAAATAGTTAATTAAGACTTATTAGAACACATGGGGCATGAAATACCCTTTTTAAACCTTCACATTTCCTAAGGAGGACACACAACTCATTTAATTCTCTATATTAACCCCTAAAATGACTCCTAAGATTAAAAATATTGTGACCAAGGCTAGATACACATAAAATCACATCAAATGAGCTATGACATACTTCATGACACTATACTAGGCCCCTAAAAACATCTAAAAATCATTTTTTTACCTAAATGGGTCCAAATTTGATCTACAAGGTCAAATTTTGTAAAACAAATGTGACTTATAGGGGTAGTATGCTTTTTATACTAAAGATCAATAGCCATATCCTATCCATGGCCTTAGGGAGTCATTTGAAGTTTGAAACAAAATAATAAGATCTGAAATTTGAAAACAAATATTTGACCAAGACAAGACAACTAATTAACTCAACCACATAAAATAAAGGACACACATAAAGCAAATCAAACACACTAATAAGACACATACGTGTGCTCATAGCACTTAGGGAAAATAGAAAACAAACAACTATGAACAACTAGAAATTAATCATAATTCCTTTCTAGGATCAAAAGGAAAGTTCCTTAAATATTCTTATTCATGAGATGAATCATAGTGAAAATAATGTTGCTCCTTGTATTACATTCTTTATATATCATATCTATTCCTTAGTACTTCACTAGATCTACTCTCAAGTAGATCATCCTTAAATAGGTATCCAATGTTAGTGTATTCCTCTTGAATTTGTAAACATACCTCATATTTCTTCCCACTCTTCATCTCATGATTAACTTGTATCTTCTTGATAAGCATGGATTTAAGAGGAGTAGTTTCTTGTTCCATAGAAGATTGAGGCTAATAGAAGCTTATTCTATCCTTCAAAAGATGATGTGTTTCTCCCAACTAGTTGAGAGGATGATAACCCATTTTGATAATTTCAAACATATCATCATGGGATGCATATGCTTCTTGAAAGGAAATTTTTGAAAAGTTTCTTCTTCTTTTCATACCCACTTGAGTGTTAATGTTGCCTTCTCCATTTTTGACTAGAACATAACCTCATTGAAGAGGAGTTTAACCTACTCCAATAATTACACATAAGTCATCCCAAGGATAATTAGATAATTTTTCTTGTCCATCTATGATATCCTAGATAGTGATGGAAGAACCAATGCTGATTTATTCTTCTTTGACATAAGGAAGACATTATTTAGTATTAACATAATTAGAAGATTCAAAACAAGAAATAACCTCTTCTTCAGCATTTAAAACCTCTTGAGGCCTCTCAAGTTGTATCTCAATTTTAATAACCTGACTTTGATTCTAAAGGAATTTAATATCCTCAATTTATTTCTCCTTGGTGATGCTAATGCTAGGAATTTTATAATTAGGTGACCTAGCCTAACAAGGCTACTAAGGAGCTATATTTTATTCAAGTAAGAGTTCTAAATTTTTATCAACCAGATGATCCTCCTTAGGTTACCACACCATAATACCATAAAGGGAAAGGGTGATAGGGTGAGGAAAAGATGAACTATTTGGTAGAGGTGGAACATAAAACTCAACATCAGATTGAGAATGGATTATAGGGTATCTTTTTGGTAGTTCTTATGGAAGGGTAGGCAAACCTTGGGATAAAATAGCTTAGTTTTATTCCATCCATTTGACAATTAATTCCTCAAAATATGATTAATATTCAGAATTATCTTGAATAAGATTATATGGGGTGTGTTTAGGCATAAGATCTTCTTTTAGCTCTAAGCCTTCCCATCACACCTTGACTTAACAAGTTCATTCTTCACTCTAAATCTTAAATTTTATTAGATAGGTTCTCTTGGAAAATTACCTCTTGAATTTGATAGGTATCTTCATGAGGATAAGAAGTACAAGAGGTATCTTGAGGAAGGGTGGGAGGGGATTGCATAGGATCAAGATCTTTCTCAACTTCACAGTCTTTATCTAGGATTTTATTCCCTTTATTTTTCTATGATTCCACTACCTTATCCCAGATTAGGATGTTAAGATTGAGTCTCTGCTTGAGGTAGTGATGCAATTTGAGGAGTGGATGAAGTGTTCAAGAAACTTGGGATCTCCTTAGGCTTAGATTCTCCACCTTGTCTCCAACTTGGGATTTCGTATCTAGAAATCTCTTCTTGAGGTGGGTATGTAATGGGAGAGGTAAATGAGATCTTATATTTCATTTGATTTTTTGATAATATGGACTAATTCATCTTATTATTGGTTGAATCAATATACCTATCAAGGTTTTCTTCAAAAATAAAGTTTGTCTTTCTAACTCTCTCTTCCAACTGATTGGGAAAAAGGTTACTTTGATATTCTTAATTGGGTTCATGAGTAGGGGTCAAGTATAACTAATAATAATCTTTGGGAAGTGGATATTAGGCATAATATATTTGGTGAGGCTATTCCTCCTAAATTCTTATCTTTTATTTTAAGAATGAAACTAGGCCACTCACATCTAACATCTCACTTATGAGCCTTCACCAATTTTATCTCTCAATAGGTTCCCATTCTCTTTTAACCATCTCTAATGTATATTTCACATTATGAATGAGATGACTAGGAAAATATTGAACATATCCCCTTTATGTGTTAAGCTCCACCATCTACCTCTCATAGCCCAAGAGAGTTTGCTTGAAAGTTAAAATGGACTGATTTGAGAAGTGACTAGGTCGACTAGGATGAGTGAGATACTGAGAAGGCTAGTTATAGGACTGATACAATTCATGATAAAGTTGATAAGAGTCATATTAGAGCTAGTAAGGATAATGAAAAGGCTGATAATAATCATATAAAGGCTAATAGGGAATGTCATAAGCTTGAGATATCTCATCAACTTATGTAGAACAATACTCAACACCCAAACTATCCATGGAACTTCATTGGGAAGTAAGAACATAAAGAAAAATTACCAAAAATATTTAAAAGGAAAACTTGGAATACTTGACTAGGTGATTTAACTTTGGATTCACCATTGATGCTTGGATAAATGCCTCTAAAGGTTGATGTGTTGAAAGATAACACAAAAAATATTTGAACTTCTTAGATAATGAGTCCCATTGGGTGTGCTAGAAACTATTGTCACTTGTATTTTCACCCTTTGAGGAGATATCTCAGCTCTCTTCATCCAAGTGGAATAATTGAAACTCCTATAGGATATGGGTATACCAAGAATGAGGTGAATATCTAGATAGGGATAGCTCCTTTAAACTACAACTTTTAGATCATTACTACACCTATGCTAGAAATGAAAAGGGAGAGAAAACTGAAAGTAAACTATCCTAAAGGTGGTGATACACCAAATTAATTTATAACTACTAAACATATACATGTCACACATGAGACCAAGAGACTAACTAGGAATACACATTTCTAATGTGAATCTTTTCACATCAGTATTTCATTATGAGGTTGTGATGAATGTTTAGATAAGGAGGAATAGACAAGAGGCCTAGAATTTCATTATTGATTAGACTAACTCAATTAACCTTGAAACTTCATTGAACAATTCACATGACCTATAATAAGAAGCTTTCAAGCTATAAATAGGTGAGAGAATGAGATAAAAATGCTAAGAAAACAAAAATCATCACTAAGCAAGATAAATAATTTAGGTGAAAACAATATGAACCGTCATAGAAGAGGTAAAATTAGTAGTCTTTATTGATCCATGGTATCAGGTGGAACATCCTTACAATAGCCAAAATGGCTAGTTATTATAGAGCTTGAGAGAGATAAGACAAGAAAGAAGTCCAACTATTACAAGGACAAGGGTCAAGATGAAAAAACGAGTTACATGTGAATGAGAAGAGAATGTGAAATTAATAATTCAAAGTTAGAAGAGACAAGTGGCAATCCAAGGTATCAAACTCTTAAAAAGTGGCTTGAAAATCCTTCTGCTAGTCTAATAAACTACCTTCATCATTCCCCTCTTTTAGAATGTCCCAAAACTAACTAGGGACATGTATAATGATTATAATAAGAGGTAAGGGTTCCATACATGCTTATCCATGTATTGGTTTCATTCCTAATCACCAGGATTCTTCCTAAAATGAGTTATCACTATCTACAGCCACAATAACTCCTATTTCACACACCTTGCACACTTGGCTTCAAAAATATCTTTAATTTCTCATGAAAATCCATACACAATAGTGTATGACACTTGACAAGACCTTTTATGGCCTTATATTTCTTAGGTACACCTTAAATAGGCTCCCACTTGAAGTTTTCACACTTCTCACCATCTTGCTCACTTTTATAACTTTGACTATTTAAGATGAATATATTAGTAAGCACACTTAGGAGTTTTTATAAAAATTAAATTACCATAGTTATTTATAATAATCTCTATCTTCCTCCCAAAGTTGATTTCATCCCTTGAAATTCCCTATAACCTACACACTGCACAAACCAATCAAAGAAAGTAGCTTTGTACCTTGTTTGTATAGATAGGGAATAACTAAATTAGATGTAAATGGTCTCTAAATAGTTAAATATAGGCTCAAATAATTTAACAAACCATTCTTTTCCATTTGGATACATCTCCTTTCTTGTTTATCCAATCGGGTCCTTATCTAGGGTTTGCAAGGGTTTTAGACAATTTTGACCTTTAGTGATGTTTCATAAAGTTATGACATTAGATAGAGAAAATAAATCCAAAAAAATTATTTTAAATACCTTATACATCTCATCTTATCACCTTTAGTCTCCATGAAAATCATTCAAGTAGATTTGAGCTTCCAACTTTACCCATTCAAGCTTTTTTCTCCATTCCCTACAAGCTTGAATTGGTCTTAAGACAAAAGATGATTTACTTGTGAATTATATTAATATAAATAGTTTGTAAACATATTTTGTTCCCAAATATAAATATACAAATTTATTATAATGCTATCCTACAGTTAGAAGTGAAAGTGACTTCTCATTCACCAACTAGTCTTAGTTGGAGCTTGCTTGGTTGAGCTATGTGCAAGAGAGTTTTGAAAATTTTGAGAGGTATGAGATTTTATGAGTCCTTAATATAAATAATTAAACTTTAATACATCTCAAAATATGTTCCTATATGTCTCCAAATATTATTATTATGTCCTTTACTTATTTTGGCATCATTTGTTTGACTTGCCAAAATTTTAATTTTCCTAAATGGCTGACCTCTAAGATAAAGTAGTGAGGTATATCCATCTTATTCAAGGAAAAATTAATTTATGATAAATTTTATTATGCCTTAATGAACATATGTACCAAATTTGGGCCTCTTATCAGGTCATTAGACCTTCCAACCCCTCCAAACCCATAATAGATTGTTAAAAGGCATACGATGCAAGGTTCAAGATGTAGACTGTATGATGCATATTTAGATGTATCTATCTATTTTTTTAATTATTAATGGATTATTTAGGTCATAAACATAATTATTAATATGTTATATGTCTATCCATCACTTAAACCTCCTATGCCTTTTCTCACACTTTGATTGGTCAAGTCTGAGTGTAACTTATGACTGTATCTCTTATTTTGGAGGGAACTTATTGGTAATCCTATATGGATTATGATTTTTAAAAAAGTGTATAATAATTAATAAATCCTTTAAATAATCATTTAATCTCACACTTTTATGTTGGATTACTCTCAATATCAGTCATAGGTAGTTGATTGTGTTACCCTACCTTTTTAACCAAAGGATCATTCCTTTAGATGCATGTTTGCTTAGTTGGACTTTTATATTAATGAGTAAATAAATTAATTGAATATTTAAGGTCATTTAGAAATTATTTTTACTTGTGATCACCTTTTATAAGTTAGACTATCACCTAGAAGTCATGATTTAGTTTATTGTCTACCTATAGTCACCTATAGTTGACTATGTAGGAGTTGTTAAGATCCTATAAGTGTAGATAGGATCTAGACATTGCATAACAAAATATTTTTATGACCATTTAGATAAAAAAATTATCCTTTCAACTATTTATAAAAATTCAATCATGGAAACATGGTCTAGTTTTTTAGCCTTGAGTGAAGAGGTCTACTTGGAGCTCAATTCCTATAGATGGCATTGTCAGAATTTAGTGCATAAAAGTGCATCTTTGGGATCCTATCACATGAAAACTAAATAATAAAATAACCTCATTAATTTTTAAAGTTATTCTCCTATGATGGGGATATATTATGAGTATACTAGGAATGCTCAAAATTCAAGGTGCTCTGGTTTGCATGTTTTAGTGATTTGATCCCTAAACCTACAGTCATCATCTTTGGAAGTGAATCTCACCTTTGAATATAAATATATCTATCCAAATAGGTATAACATGATAATTTAAGCATAACAAGAACTTAATTATGGTTTCATGATTTATCCAACTTCTACGTACAAGCATTATTAGTCCTTTGCTAGTACCACCTATAGGTAGACATTCTGATGTACAGGTAAACAGTGATTGATCTTATGAATAATATGAATGTTTTAATAGTTTTAATGAGGATTAAATTTCTTAAAAAGTTATATATATAATACTATCACTATAAAAACTTTATTCATCTCAAAAATCTCCTTCTCAGTTTGATTAGTTTCCATAAAAACATCAGTAGGTGTATGCTAATGGTATGAGACTGTGTGTAGAAAGAAAAGGTTTCCCTCATGCTAATCACACATTTATTAATGAAATTCACATGATAATAAATTTTATAAATATATTTCCATCACCATAATACTCTCTTTTAATATATTATGAAAATGTTCAAGCTTTAACATAACTCATTTAGATGACTATGTGTGACAGGCATGAAGTAATTGGCTTTATGGTACGTCTCTTAGCTACCACTCCATATTTATTATTTTGAGGCTGTGTTTTAATGGATAAGGGAACATAATGAGATTATAAACATTAATATATAAATATAACCATCCTCTAACACCATTATCAAGATGTGAAGACATTGGAAATGGTAAAAACCTTTCTACAGCATAGAAAAATGTCTTCTCTTGAAAATTGAGATAATTGGCTCATAAAAACACTTTGAAACATTAAAAAAAGAATGAATAAAATTATGTGAATATTTACATGTAAAATTGAGTTAATTACAATATCTATATTGTACAGAATTATCCAAATTAGAGAAAAACCTATAGGGTGTAGGAAATAGTGAGCAAAAAAACACAATCCAATTGTTAGATATGGTTCATAAATCAAAGTTGACCAATAATTGAAATATATATATATATATATATATATATATATATATATATATATATATATATAATTTTAATTTCACCTAAAAATTTATTTTTACTTGGAACTTCTCCAACTAGTCATACTAAGCATATACCTGTTGACCATTTATGTGTGTCTAGAAGGGAGAAGAAGGAGAAAAATGGTTTTAGCCAAAATTTGGCAGTTCCAAAGTAATTAAAGCATGGTAATTAGTTTTATGAATATAAATAATAATCTCAAAACATTCTTCCATGTGTCACACTCCCTTATAGGTCATACAAGTGCCAAACTCTTCCTTTTTTCAATAAAACTACTCTTTCTTCTAAAGAACCTACCACTTTTCCATTAAAAATAGTTAATTATGACTTATTAGGACACATCACGTGTTAAATCACCTTTTAAACCTTAAAATTTCTTAATAATGCCATACAACTCATTTAATGCTCTATATTAACCCCTAAAATGACTATTAGGACTAAAAAGATTGTGACCAAGGCTAGATACACATAAAATCACACCAAATGAGCTATGACATACTTCATGACATTATAATAGACCCATAAAAACATATAAATATCAATGTTTTACCTATATGGGTACCAATTTGACCTATAGGGTCAAATTTGGTCAGCAAAATGGTGACTTATAGGGCTGGTATGCCTGCTATACTAAAGATCAGTAGCCTTATCCTATCTATGGGATTAGGGAGTCATCTAAAGTGTAAAACAAAACAATAAGTCCTAACACTTTACAACAAGGCTTTGACCAAGATAATACAACTAATTACCTCACCCACACAAAATAAAGGACACACACAAAGCAAAGCAAATATACTAACAAGACACACATGTGTGCATAAAGCACTTAGGGAAAATAGAAAATAAATAAATATATACAACTATAAATTAAGAATACTTACTTTCTAGGATAAAAATTAAAGTTCCTTGAATCATATTCTTCATGAGATAAATCATTGTGCCAAATATGTTGCTCCTTGGATTAGATGCTTAATAGATTAGACCTATTCTTTGGTACTTCACTCAATCTACTCTCAAGTAGATCATCCTTAAATAGGTCTCTAATGTAAATTTATTAGTCTTAAATTTTATACATAAATCATACTTCTTCCCACTCTTCATCTCATGATCAAACGGTATCTTCTTGATAGGCATCACTTCAAGAGGAGTAGTTTCTTATTATTAGGAATATTGAGGCCAATAGAAGCTTGTTCTATCCTACAAAAGCTAATGTGTTTCTCCCAAATGGTTGAGAGGATAATAACCCATTTTTATGATTTAAAAAATATCATTATGGAATGCATATTCCTATTTAAATGACAAATTTGAAAAAATTCTTCTTCTTTGCATACCCACTTGAGTGTCAAGGCTACCTTCTCCATTTTTGACAAGATCATATCCTCCTTGAAGAGGCATATAACCTGATCCAATGATTGTAAAAAATTTATCCCAAAGATAATTAGAGACTTGTTAATGACCATCTATGATATCTTGGATAGTTATGGAAGAACCAATGATGATTTCCTCTTTTTTGACATAAGGAAGACATTCATCAATATCAAGACAATCAAAAGATTCAACACAAGAAAACACCTTTTCTTCAACATTTAGAAAATATTGAAGGATGTAAAGTTGTATCTCAACTATTATAACCTAAATTTTCTTCTCAGGACTCTGAGATCCTCATTTTCATTCTCCTTCTTGGTGATGCCAATGCTAGACATTTTGTAGTCAGCTGACCTATCTCGATGAGCCTATCAAGGAGCTATGTTTTCTTCTAGAAAGAGTTTTAAATTTGTATCAAACAAATTCTCCTCCTTAGGTTACCACACCATAGATACATCAAGGTAAATGGCGATAGGGTTTAGACAAGATAAACTAGTTGGTGGAGGTGGAACATAGAACTCCACATCAGAATGAGAATGAATTGTAGGGGATCCTTTTGGGAGTTCTTGAGGAAGGGTAGGCAAACTGTAGACACCAAAATAGTGTCAAAACCCCCTCTTGGTCCCCTTGGTCCACTTCCAAACATTTCTAACCCACACACTTATTAATTTAAAATAAAATACCTATTTTTAATTAAATAACACCACCCATGACACCTCACCTTGCCATTGGATACCTCATTTATCACCCCATGACCCTTCTTAATTACCTAAGACCTATTTCAGCCCTCCCAATAACCTCTCGTGCCTATTTAATCTACCTTTGAACCATTTTCCAATGGAAGCTAAACTTGGCAGATGGAAGAATGGGAAAAAGGCTAAAAATAGCCTTTTTTCCCATTCTCTAGCCGCCGACGTTGGTTAACAGGCGACTGACGCCGGCAGTATTGCCAACGTCATTTGCTTAAAACCAAATTCTGACCTCGACTCTTGACCCGAATGCTAATTCTTTTGCTCTTAGAATTTGACCTCGCTCTCTCTCTCTCTCTCTCTCTCAAATGCACACCAAGCATCATAGGCTATATGAACTCTGCAAAAATAACTCCAAACTTTGGGTTAAAAACATTGCAAGAAGTCTTCTACATCAGCCACATTAGGAACAAGAGTTCACACCTCTAATTCTTCAGCAACTAAGAAGCTAAGTATTCTTCTTCTATTTCATTTCAAAAAGCATTAGCAGTTAGCTTCTATTTAGTATTTCTAAATATCATCAACCAAACTTGACTTTCTTCTCAGAGAGGCTGAGAGGCCTCCCCCATATCCTTACTCCTTTTGACAACCTGTCCTCTACCCCTTGTCCATTTTAAGACTCTATTGACTTCCCTACAATCTTGCACAGACCTCCAAACTCTTGTATAGAGTTTCCAGACCCCTCTGTCGACCACAAACCTGTCCAAAACCCATCTAAGGCCATTGCCCTAATTGACATCAACCATTTCCCCTACCGACATTGGTAGTATAACTGATGTCAAAAACTTTGACGAACCGATGCCAGTAGAACTATCGACGTCGGTGACTATGGCAGATCGACAACAGAATATAGGCACGCATTATCTCTATTTCTTTTGTTCAGTCTTTTCACCATTTCTCTTTCTAGCAACTCTTTTGTCAAATAAGTGGACTATCATCCCTCAAGGAAGTCTTTGCACTTTTGGGACCGAGCTTTGCTTGGTAGTCCACCACATATCTATCTAACATTTTTCTGTTTAAGCCTTTCTTATCTACAGGTGTCATCCTTCACAGCCAAAGAGGAGCTCCTTCAATCATCTAGATACGGTGCAAAAACTTCATTCAGGTATCATCTAACCCTTGACCATTATTTTTTAGTTTCTTATTCCTTCTTAATGTGAAAAAGCAAAAAAAATAGTTAGAAACATTCTAGCGCACCCGGTGGGACCCTAGAGTTTTCCTTGGGTTCATACTTTTTATTATAAAGGCAAACATTCATATAGGTGCATTAGATCTCTTCTTGCATCCTTTTCTTCTATCTCTTTATTTTGAAATGAAACCATAAGCACATGTTAAAAAGAACTTCTTCCTTTTGTTTTCTTGTCACCTTTCTCCTGCACTTTAGAGTAGTGAAATTCATACTCTTAAACCTCTTCTCACTTGTCTACGTCCAAACACACATTTAAAGTTGGGTTAAAAACATATTGCATTTCATTCTTGCCTGGATGCATTTTTAGCTCATCTAGTAATTAAAAGCACATTATGAATAAATCATAGTGCACTTATGTTACACGACTAGACCACTTTCACAACTAAACATCTAAACATACCTGAGACAAGGTCCGACTAGGATTTCATCACCTAGCGGATACCTTACCCTTCTTGGTAATCCTACTTGGACTTCACTACCAAGGGAAGAACCCACTCTGTTCTCTAGTAGAGTATAAACTCTAGGGGAAGTATATACTGGCTAAGTGACCTAGCTTGTCTCTGGGCTCGTGAAGTGAGGGGAGCAAACTCCTAGCATCAGGCCACGTACAGAACCTAATATAGATTTTGAGAACCAAAACTAACCTGAAACCAAACTTAGACTGCTTCTTTTAGTACCCATTCCAAAAGCCCAACTTCCCAAACACACTCTTCTAAGGCATAATCTAACACGATTCTAAAACTTATTCCTAAGAATTTAACGTTTAGGGTCTGCTTGCCTTCATCTAATTTTTTATTTTTATCTAGTTTTTTGAGCTGGTGAGGACACATTATTCTAAGCTACAAGAACAACTCAGAACTTTCTTCTTTCTTCCAAAAACTTTTAGTTTTTTGGGTTTTTGGAAATACACAGTAACCGACATCAATTTTTCCATTGACGTTGGCAACTGATCTTCATCGACATCGGTTATCTGACTGACATCGGCAACTTTCTTCACTGACATCAATTTTTTTCATCGACGTCGATCACTGTCAAATTTTTTCTTCTCAAAACAACAAGCTAAAAACCTGACCTTTTTGCTGTTAAAAACACCAATTCTAGTTTTCTGAGGCTGAAACATACAATTTTCAGAACCTAAACCCCCCTTTCTACCTTGGATGGTTTTGACATGTAGTCAAACCAAAACTCTTGCTAACCATGCAAGGCAACAAATACTCCCGCCTTTGCCTTCTATATCAAGTCCTCTAATGGAGTATCATTCAGACACTGAGCGTACTCCAACCCCAACTCAACCCCATATTGTTCTCGAAGGGGACCAGGACTTTGAAAGATTACTTGACCTCAATGTCAAGGCTCTTTAGCACTATCTCACAAGAAGTCAAACATGAGACTCTTCAGGCAACCCCGTTTATGGGATGCCAACTTCCTTAGTTGAGACAACAATCATATTAACATCCTCTGTAATTCAACCCATAGACACCCAGGCCATTGCCTCAGATAACAAACTAACCATGACTAATCTTCAAAGTGTGGCCTCTCCTTCTATTTTTGGACCTACCTCCATTAGGGTTTTGGTACCCCCTCAACCACAAACCATTCAACAAAGTTCTACACCATTTCAAAACTTAATCATCTCCATCCCACCTACTCTTGCACCCATCAACACAAGGGTGGCTACTTATCTTTCAACAAGTGTTGCCGCCACTCAACCACCTTTGGCGACATCAAGCGAAGTTGTGCCTTCTAGCTTCATGACACTACCACCCTTGGCTTCAACATCAGTCCCTATGACTAGTTACCAATATGTTACACCTATACAAGCACAACCAACTACGTCATACACCCCTCCTAACACCTTCCAAATGCCTTACAACCTAGGGGGCACCCCACCTGTGAATTTGTCAATCGATCTAATCAAGATGTTGATGGATAAGATGTTTAATATTGAGACATCTATTTCGGGTTCAAGAAATGCTCTCTCATATGAATAAATTTGTAATGAACCTATTCATCCTTTAGTCCCAATTCGACCATATCCTAGTTAGTGGGAACTCTCGAAGTTTACTTGCTTCCAGAGTAAGGAGGACCCATAGCAACATCTACGAGCATTTAGACATGCTTGTTACCTTATAGCACATGATGATGTGTTATTACTACGCACATTTCCCATGTCACTTTTTGGCATTGCCCTCGATTGGTATAGTTCTATTACCAGTCACTCTCTATTTACCTTCACACAACTAGCCCAACTATTCCTCAACCACTTTTTAATTAACATAACTAAAAAGGTCTCCATCACGGACCTATATTCTATCAGACAATTTGATGATGAATCCATAGCTAATTTTATTGCTCGATGGAGAAGTTTAATCAACCAACTCTCCTTTTCTTTACCTCAACTTGAGCTCATTGAGCTCTTTTCACAAGCATGTGCCAAACACATTTCATCTACTTTGTAGGTCCAAACATTCTGCATATTTGACGAAGCTTTCACCATGGCTAAGAAGCTTAAAATCCATGCTATCAAAGAAAATAAAGTCAAATTGCGAAGTAAAAACCCTAACACGAAATCAAATGACCCTTCTCTAAATTTTCTTCTTCCAATTCCAAATCTAAGGGATCAAAAAATGCTATGGTGCTTAGATCATCATCATCGACCACAACTAACCAATCCGAACCTTCCACATCTTAAAGCATTACTTGACAATTCCAACAATGATACGTACAACATCAATATACTCCAATAGGAGAATCATATGCATTCATGTTGGTTAAACTTATCAAATAGGGAGTCCTCAATCTCTCTCAAATTTGACCACCACCTCAATTTGATCCCTCACGTGCCATCCTTGCATGGTATAGGGAGAATGACTTCTATAATTATCACCGTGTCAAAGGCCATGATACAAAAAATTGTAAAGCGCTCAAGAATATCATTCAGGACATGTTAGATAAAGGTGATCTTGTCTTGGATAACCCAAATGCGCCACCTGACCAAAACATAGGCATCTTTAGATAACCATTTCCTAGTCATCCCCCTAGCCAAAATAACATGCAGACCATGGCCAATGACTCCCAAGAGCATAATATATGCACGGTCAATAGAGTCTCTCCTTTCATGCCTAACCAACCTCTCTCATAGTCTGAAGAGGTTAGTCAACCTATTGGTCCATCACAGGTAGAAGATCCTTCTTCTCTTATCCCTCCACCACAAGTAGAAGAGCTTTCTTCTCCTATTTCTCCTTCATAAGAAAAAGAGCCTTCTACTCCTATTAGTTCTCCATTGACCTCTCTTATATTGGAGGATGCTTTAACCATACCAGCACCGCTAGCCCCACCTTCATCCTTCATACTACTAATGGAGGACCCTACCTTTCCTGCTCCTCAACCACAAGTAGAAGGCACAATCATCCCTGCCCTCTATCCTCTTGAGGAGTCACATTCTCCAATTCCTTCTCCACCAAGGGAAGAACTTGTCTCTTCACCTACCTCAATTGAAGATGATCTAGTGATGGCTCTCTCTCACCTTTGGCCTGAGATTGCTGCATCTAACACATTTCTGGTCTCACAACCACCCACATCTTCTAAAACACTAAAGCCTCACCCAACATCTTCCAAACCATTCTCTCGATTGGTTGAGAACTTAGGATTTCTCCATTCGAGGAACTTAGAACATGAGGCAGTATGGGAGTGACTCAAAGCTCCTCACTTTGCACATCCCATCTCATCTCGTGCTGTCGACCCTCTTGTGACAAAATATCCAAAAGTCTCCAACAAGGACCAGGCTTCTACTTCCAAGCCTTTAGAAGCTCAATCATCTACATTTGAACCTAAACCCTCACAAACATTCACCATACCAAAATTGGTTAAATCCCTCAGAGTTCGCCCCATACCTAACCTCACTCACCCGCAAGTGAAGGTAGACTTGAACCTTGCCTCGCATAATAGTATTCCTCAAACCAAACTAATAAGGGCTAGTAAATTGTGTTGGCAAACTCCTCCTCCACCATCATCATTGCCCTCCATTTTGGGCCCACATCCTTCTACCTTAATAGGAGTGCTCCCCACTCCAACACCTAATAAAAACAAGTTGCCTCCATTACTCCCTTTACCCACCACAAACCTACCTCATCTAAAAAATTTGGCACCCCTCACAAAGAAAGTGTCATCTACACGAGTGGCCGCACCACCAACCCAAAAGGTGGTACGAAAGTCTCCCTCAATGAATCCCAAACAAAAGTCACCAACACCTAGTGCATCAACAAGCACAGACCCCTTAGTGGGTTCATATGCTTTGATACTATGCTGACTTTTGTAAACTTCTAGCATCACTCTCCCACCTATTAAACCATTTCAACCTCTCAGACCAAAACCGTCCCGGTTTGATGACACTAAAATCTACCTATATCATCACTCACCAGGACATGATACCGAGAATTATTTTGCTCTCAAAGTTGTCATTCACTAATACTTAGAGAAAGACACCCTTCTTATTGAGGATACTATCAACAAACCTCAGTCACCATCTCATGTCTCTCAAACCCCTTCACCTTCATTAGAATCCCATCATTAGACTATGGTCCCTTTACCTCCTTCACCCCCTTTATTTGAGATTAACACCATCAATGTGGCCACTAGGTCACAAACTTTAAAGGATAAAGCAAAAGAGAAGGTTGCTATTCCTTAGACCTACCCATTTGTCAAACCTCCTCAACCACCAAAACCCAAAATTTCTATCTTGGGTACACCCCAACCCACTTCTTCAGAGGCAATCTATGATTCTATGGTGAAACAGCTTCACCAAACTCCCATGAAGATGACTTTATATGACCTCATTCAAAGCTCTCCATAACATCGTCAAGCTTTAATCAAAGCTTTACAGGTAGTAGAGGTCCAAGCCGAGGACCCCCAACCACTAGCTACCTTAGTCCAATCATTACCCACCATCGCCTCTATACCCTTTAGTGATTCTGAAATTCCTACCTCTAACTTGGAAGATCAGGATGCTGCCCTTTTCATCACAGCCTATGCCGATCAAACTTGAATTAAGTGAGTTATGATAGATGGGGGCACCAACATCAATATCATTTCCACCCATGCCTATGACCAATTAGCCCTCCCAAAGAATTGTATGTCAAAGACTGACACAATTCTTCGATCTTTTAATGACACCATTGCCACTACCATTGGCACCATCATCTTACATATTTGTGTTGGTCCACGAATAGTCCCAGAGCTCTTCTACATCATCGAGGGAGAGTTCTAATACAACATGTTATTAGGATGACCATGGATCCGTGCCATGGCTTGTGTCCCTTCTACATTACACCGTTGTGTCAAATTTTAACACGACGGTCAAGTCCATGTCATTCTCGCAGACCCCTCCTCTTTCAAGACATGCAAAACAACTTATTGACCCAATGATGTTCTCATTCCTTTCAAGACATTTACCTAAACATTGCCTCCACCCATGGAAGCTTCAACAAGTACGCAAACGGTGGTTACACCTACACCACCTCCTCAAGTGGCAAAAAAAGACCCTATGGAAGATATCTTCCAACGTCTTTCACTTGGGGAGTATCGTTTACTCACCTTGGACATGTTCCAGACTTATCAAGAGTATGGACAACTTCATCACAATCCTAGCTATGACCATCATATCAAAATGGTCATTCCTTATGGTCCTCCCAATCCTCAAACAAATCTCATCTATGGAGGGCTAGATTGAGCTCCCACTGATGGGAATCCTCTTTCATCACCTCAAATATTCACATCTGACTTCTCTTTTCTTGGCAACCCAAACTTTGCTCACACCTATCTTTATAGGTGTGCATAGAAGGGCTTTAGCTTTGGACGCTACGAATAAGGCTCCTACCAGCCTGTCGAACCACCAAATGATGAAGCCATAAAGAATGCCAAGAAGTGACATGGACTAGGTTTTAAATAACCTACTAAAACTTCTAAAAACCCTCACCCCAAACCTATCATAGAACAATCACCTCTAAACTTGCCTATTTCCCCATATTCACCTATAGAATCAGTGGTTTCCATCCCTCCTAGTTTTTTTCCATAAACACCATTTGGTTGTAACCCCTAACCTATCAACTAGGTGGGGTATCTAGGTCTCTTGCTCTCATTTATCCAAACATGATAGATGATGAATCTGCTACAATCAACACTATCCAATGCATAGATGATGATGCCATTCTCACCTACATGGGTGTCGATGACTCTTTCATTCAATGCTCCCTTGCTTCCAAAATGCAGGTTATGTTAAATGAATTAACCATTCACATTAACCTTCCATCTTTCGATGTTCCTCACGTTTTAAAGATTGGTTAATCTTTGGATGCTTAGGAATAAATTGACTACACCAAATTCCTTTCAGACCATAGCAAAGCCTTTGCTTGGACCTACAATGACATGCCCAGTATCGACCCTAACATCATCATCCATAACATCATCACAAACCCAAAAGCTAAGCCTGTCAGACAAAAGCTTCATAAGATGCATCCTCGAGTTGCACTCCTTGTCAAAGAGGAGCTTCAGTGTCTTCTCTCTGTCTCCTTTATCCAACCCATTGATTATCTGCAATGGGTGTCAAATATTGTCCCTATCACCAAAGTAACTGGGGGGATCTAAATCTGTACTGACTATCGTGATCTTAACCTAGCTTGCTCGAAGGATGATTTTCCTCTACCCAACATCGACCAACTTGTTGATCTTACAGCTGGTCATGAGATGCTATCACTCATGGATGGGCTTTTAGGATATAACCAAATCCTAATTGCACCAAAATATCAACACAAGACCACCTTCATCACCCCATGGGGGACTTTTCGCTACAGGGTCATGCCTTTTGGCTTAAAGAATGAAGGTGCCACATATCAACGTGCCATGACTTACATCTTTCACGATCTCCTCCACAAAATCATGGAGGACTATGTGGATGACCTACTAGGCAAATCTAAACTTTGTCATGACCATTTAACCATCCTTAAAATAATCTCCACTCACCTTCTTCAATACAGTGTTTGCCTTAACTCCAAGAAATGCATCTTTAGGGTTCTCTCAGGGAAGCTTTTGGGGTTCATCATCTCTCTTCATGGCATTGAGATTGATCCCGCTAAGATTTGAGCTATACTTGAGATGCCACCACCTACCAATCTAAAGCAACTTCACAGCCTACAAGGGAAGCTTCAATCGATTCATTGCTTCATCTCGCAGCTTTTCGATCGATGTCAACCCTTTCATCACCTCTTCAAAAAGGACATCTCCTTTAATTGGGATAAGGATTTCCAAGAGGCTTTTGAAGCCCTTAAACACTATCTTGTCTCTCCACCAGTCCTTATTCCACCTAAAGATGACCAACCCTTCTACCTCTACATTTTAGCAACAAATCATTCTTTAGGTGCCATGATCACGCATCGAGATGAACAACATCGGGAGCAGGGAGTTTATTATATAAGCCAAATGCTCATTGATTATGAAACTCGATATACTCATACTAAAAAACTCTATTTGGCATTAGTCTTTGCCGCTACCAAACTCTGTCATTATCTTCTCAATCATAAAACTTATGTCATCACCCACACTGAACCCCTCAAATACATGCATTCCAAGCCATACCAAAACCAACATATGGCTCCTTGGCTCATGCTTCTTATTGAGTTTGACTTGGAATTCATCCAACAAAAATCCATAAAGGGGCAAACAATCACTAACCAACTAGTGAATGCCCCTCTACCTGACAACCAACCTTCTCACTATGAATTCCCTGATGAATCTATCACCACACTTTCTACTGATGACATATTCTATCAAATGACAATGTTCTTTAATGGGTCTAAATGCCAACACGGTGGGGGTGCGGGGGTCATTCTCATCCCACATAAGGGTGAGCCCATGCCCCTATCTTTTAAACTTGACTTTGAATGTACCAACAATATGGCTGAATATAAAGCCTTAGTTTTAGGACTTCAAACTACCCTTTCCTTAGGCATCAAGACCATCAACATCTTTGGTGACTCACAACTAATCGTCAATCAAATCAACGATTCATATCTTTGTAAAAACAAAGTTTTGAAAAGGTACAAACACTGTTTCGACACCTTGCTAGAATCTTTTGACCATTACCTCTTGCAAATTGTTCTTCAATCTACAAATAAGTTTGTTGATACCATGGCTTCTCTCACCTCACATATTCCATCTTCATCATCTTCATCAAGAATTTATGTTATGGTACATCGTTTGGCATTACCTTCATATATCTCCACTAACATCAACCTCATCAGCACCATTGACTCTAGTCCACAGGATGTTTGGTATAAATAACTTGTGGACTACTTAACTTATTCTATTGTCCCCCCTGATCTCTCTAGCAATGCATGATGGGATTTTATCAAAAGCACGGCTTGATATACTATGCTATGGGGTCTTCTCTATAAAAGAGGTTTTGATGGCCTCCTTCTTCGATGTCTAACCTCCATTGAAACATCTCATGCCATCAAACAAGTCCATGACAGGATTTGTGGTGGGCACTTCAGTGGTATCTCAGTTGCCAAGCGCATCCTTCACCTAGGTTATTATTGGCCCACTCTTCATCAAGACTACAACGACTATGTTTGGTGTTGTATCAAATGCCAGCAACACACTAACTTACTTCACATCCCTAGCCATGCCCTATAAGTTGCTAAGGATTTTTGGCCCTTTTCTCAATGGGGCTTAGATCTAATCAGCGAGATTAACCCTCATTCATCTCTCTGACATCAATCTATTATCACTGCAACCAAATACTTCACTAAATGGGTGGAAGCGGTTCCCCTCATCTCCACTAAAGCTAACAAAATCATTGACTTCATCAACACCCACATCATCTGTCATTTCGGTGTACCTCACAAAATCATCACTGATAATGGCAAGTCTTTCAAGAACAAAACTATCCAAAAACTTTGTGACTCATTTGGCATCAAGCTCAGCTTCTCCTCGCCTTACTACCCACAAGTAAATGGGTAGGTTGAGGCTTCCAACAAAATCTTAACCAAAATTCTAAAGAAGATGGTCAATGATACTGGAAGGGATTGGCACATTCACATTCCCTTCACTTTGTGGGCCTACTACACTAGCATCTGAACCCCTATGGGTGCTACACCTTTTTCTTTAGTGTATGGAATAGAGGTTGTCCTACCTTTTAAAGTATAGATACCTTCTTTATGCATCTCTTTGCATGACATTCTTTCTAACGATGAATTTCATCAAGATCGCTTAGCTCAACTTGAGTTACTTGACGAATGTCATCTTCCTGCCCTTAACCATCTCCATGTCTATCAAAATCATATCAAATGTGCCTATAATAAAAATATGAGAGAACGAGATTTCAAAATTGGGGATCTCATCCTCAAAGAAAACCAACACGTGACCAACATGGAAAGAAGTAAATGAGGCAAGTTTGCTCCTAATTGGCTCGGTTCTTATATCATAACACACAATTATGGATTAGGGACTTATTGTCTATCTTCTCTTGAAGGCTGACTAGAACTTGAGCCCCTTAATGCCTTGCATCTATGACCATTCTACTATTAATCAAGTACTCATTCACTTGATATTTAATTTGAGCTCATCCCTTGAGCAATCCCTATCATTTTAATCCTCATTCCTTTTAACCCTGTTCCCCTAAACAAACACTATATAACCCTTTTATAAATTATGAATGCTTTGTCCTAATAAAAGGGAGCCCTTAAACTTCTACAGTCTTGTCCATGACTAAAAATTTTGTCAAAAATACATTGGGATGTCAAGAAAAATATCCAAAGGTCATAAACTTTAAATGCAGACTGCTCCCTCAAAGAATAGCTAGATCATCATTGTTGTAGCTAATAGACTGCTCCCTTGAAGGACAGCTATTCAAAGCCCTCAAAAACATATAAAGTAAAAATATAGACCAATCCCTCGAAGGATGGCTATGCCTAAAAATCTTACTACAAATAGCACTCTCTCAGAAGCTTCCCACATCGATCAGCTTCACATATGACCACAAAACAAAACAACATCCCCATGTAGACTTCCCGCATTGATCAGTCTACCAAAAAAAAATTAAGTCATGGACTTGACCTATAGTCGTTCTCAGGGTCTCCTATAAAAAGGGGCAAAGTTATCCCTACTAAAAAGGGTTACCCTATCCTAACATATCACATCACCTATTACCCTAACATACTCAAGGGATATCGAGCTCATTTTAATATCAAAGTGATTCGATTACTTCTCTAACACAAATAATGGTCAATGACGTAATGCATGAATGGGGCTTTTGTTTGCAATAACCCTATCTATGCTATCATTATGGTCCTTCTCAATGAAAGAGCAATGCGCCTTTCACTTCTTAGACACTTTGGTCACATACAACCAATCCAAATCCAACCAAATCATTTTCTACATCAAACCAAACCAACCACACCATTTTTAGACCACTAACATACGTCATCATAGACCATTCATACTAGTTTATATGGAAACCAATACACATGGAAACTATTGACCACACAATTTATGTCAAGCATAAACCATTACTTGCTGAAGCATAAACATATTCATTTCATTTTTAGCATACATCCATCACCAACATGGGAAATTTGCTAGGGATGAAAAACCACATCACCAATGTTACAAAATACACCATCATATGGAAAAGGCTATAACATCATCATACCCTCATCATTTATACCATGACCAAACCAACCTATCAACCAGCTTGAACTACATTGGTCTAAGGCCCTTCAAATAGGGGCTATGTAGGCAGCACTCAGATGACATGATGTCTTTTGGGGTTAGCTCGGCCACATCCCTTTGTTCGTCTACTTGATGGACAAACCATTTAACCTTTAACCATGACTTAACCTCGTCTAACCCACATCCATAACTGACCCTCTTCCTCCCTTTTAGGGAGAACTACATTAGCCTGAGGCCCTTCAAATAGGGGCTATGTAGGCAGCACTTAGTTGACATGGGGTCTTCTGAGGTTAGCTCGGCCATTCCTTTGTCCATCCATCTAATGGACCAACTATCTATACCAACCCAAAATCATGACCAAACAATTAGCCCTGACACTGAATGAGCTACCTAAACTTCTCATGGGGCACATTGGAGATCACGTACATTTCCCTGACCACAAAAAACATCACCTGAGATCATACCATATCTCAGCTCAACTCAACCAACAACCTTGGAGATCACAACTATCTCCTTAGACCATGACCATTTTCAAGACAACTCTGCCTTGGTTGTTTTGATTGCATATGCTACCTCACGAATAGTTAGAAAATTGTCTGTAACCCACATTATGACCCTCACACATATTATTGGATTGCAAGCAAGTTGATCCCTAATATTTGTGATATTTTTTTGTTTTCCAGGAGCACTTCCTAAGCCTGAGATACTTGGAACACGACGAGCATTCGAGCTACAACTTTGATCATTTAACCCAATCAGCTATGACCAAAATGTTAGGGATCGGTTATTTCAATTTTAGCACTCCTCAACCTTTGACTTGTGACAATTTGACCTACCTATCACATGAAGTGGTATGCATGTAATCTCAAATTTTGTAGTGTTCACACTCAACCTTCACCATATCCATCCTCTATTTATCAAATCGGCACCTGATATTAGGTTACCTTCCCTCGACTCTTGCTTTGAGGGGGGAATACCTCATCCCACATCTAGGGCAGCCAACACTTTTTTTTGTCTTGCAGTTCATTAGAACAACCAACAAGATAAAAATGACCTTATCCCATACCTGGGGCAACTTACTCCTATTTTTGTCTCGCAGTTCGTCAAGAACAACCAACAAGACAAAAAGGGGCAAATGTAGAAACCAAAATAGTGTCAAAACCCCCCTTGGTCCCCTTGGTCCACTTCTAAACATTTCTAACCCACACACTTATTAATTTAAAATAAAATACCTATTTTTAATTAAATAACACCACCCATGACACCTCACCTTGCCCTTGGATACCTCATTTATCACCCCATGACCCTTCTTAATTACCTAAGACCTATTTCAGCCCTCCCACTAACTTCTCACGCCTATTTAATCCACCTTTAAACTATTCTCCAATGGCAGCTAAACTTGATAGATGGAAGAATGGGAAAAAGGCTAAAAATAGCCTTTTTTCCCATTCTCTAGCCGCTGACGTTGGTTAACAGTCGACCGATGCCGGTGGTATCACCGACGTCAATTGCTTAAAACTAAATTCTGACCTTGGCTCTTGACCCAAATGCTAATTCTCTTGCTCCTAGAACTTGACCTCACTCTCTCTCTCTCTCTCTCAGATGCACACCAAGCATCATAGGCTACAAGAACTCTATAGAAATAGCTCCATACTTTGGGTTAAAAACATTTCAATAAGTCTTCTACATCAGCCACATCGGGAACAAGCATTCACACCTCTGATTCTTTAGCAACTAAGAGCTAAGTATTCTTCTTCTATTTCATTTCAAAAAGTATTAGTAGTTAGCTTCTATTTAGTATTTCTAAATATCATCAACCAAACTTGACTTTCTTCTTGGAGAGGCTGAGAGGCCTCCCCCATATCCTTACTCATTTTGACAACCTATCCTCTACCCCTTGTCCATTTTAAGACTCTATTGACTTCCCTGTAATCTTGCACAGACCTCCAAACTCTTGCATAGAGTTTCCAAACCCCTCTATCAACCATAAACCTATCCAAAACCTATCCAAGGCCATTTCCCTGACCAACATCAACCATTTCCCCTACCGACGTCAGCAGTATAACTGACATCGACAACTTTGACAAACTGATGCTGGTAGAACTACCAACATCAGTGACTATGGTAGACTGATAACAGAATATAGGTACACATTATCTCTATTTCATTTGTTCAGTCTTTTCACCATTTCTCTTTCTAGCAACTCTTTTGTCAAATAAGTGGACTGTCATCCCTCAAGGAAGTCTTTGCACTTATGGGACCGAGCTTTGCTTGGCAGTCAATGACATATCTATCTAATTTTTTTTGTTTAAGCCTTTCTTATCTATAGGTGTCATCCTCCATAGACAAAGAGGAGCTCCTTCAATCATCTAAATATGGTGTGCAAACTTTATCTAGGTATCATCTAACCCCTGACCATTATCTTTTAGTTTCTTATTCCTTTTGAATGTGAAAAAGCAAAAAAAATAGTTAGAAACACAAATCTTGGGCTAAAATATCTTGGTTTTCATCTTTCCATTTGACAATAACTTCATTTAAATCTGACTTAGGTTGATAAGTCTCTTGATGAAGGTTAGATAGGGTGTGTTTAGGCATATGATCTTCTTTTATCTCTTAACTTTCCATCACACCTTGACTCAACAATTTCATTCTTAACTCTAACTCTTCAATTTAATTGGCTAGGTTCTCTTTGAAAAGTCTCTATTGAATTTGATAGGCATCTTCATGAAAATAAGGATTACAAGAGGTCTCTTGAGGAAGGGTGGGAGGGGCTTGCATAGGATCAAGATCTTTCTCAACTTCACAGTCTTTATCTAGACCTTTATCCCCTTTATTTTCCCATGAATCCACTACATTATTCCAGCCTAGGATGTTAATATTAAGAGTTTATTATTGAGTTAGTGATGTAATTTGAGGAGTGGATGAAGTGTTCAAGAAACTTGGGATCTCCTTCGGCTTGGATTCTCCACCTTGTCTCCAACTTGGGATTTCATATCTAGAAATCTCTTCTTGGGTGGGGATGTAATGGGAAGGGGAAATGAGGGCTTAGATTTCACTTCCTTTGTTTATAAGTTAGACTGATTCTATTTATTATTGGATAACTTAATTTGCCTATCAAGGTTTGCTTCAAAAATAAAGTTTTTCTTTCCAACTCTCTCTTCTAGCTGATTGGGAAAAATGTAACTTTGATAAGCTTGATTGGGTTCATGAGTAGGGGTAAAACAGAATTGATAGAAATATTAGGGAAGTGGATATGAGGGATGATATATTTGGTGAGGTGATTCCTCATTAACTCTTAGCTTATCTTCTAAGGATGAAACTAGTCCACTCACATTTAACATCTCACTTGTGAGCCTTTGCCAATTTAGTCTCTCAATAGGTGCCCACTCTCTTTTAACTATCTCTAATGTATCTCTTACATTATGAATTATATGAATAAGAACATCTTAACCATGTCCCCTTTATGTGTTAAGATCCTCCATGTACCTCTCATAACCCAAGAGAGTTTTCTTAAAAGTTGATATGGACTAATTTGAGAAGTGACTAGGTTGACTAGAAGGAGCAATATATTGAGAAGGCTAGTTATAATATTGATATAATTCATGACAAGGTTGATAAAAATAAAATTAGAGCTAGTAAGGATCATGCCAAGGCTGATAAAAATTATACAAATGCTGATAGGGAATGTCATAAGCTTGAGATATCTCGTGAACTTGTGTAAAATAATACTCAACACCAAAACTAGTCATGGAACTTCATTGAGAACCAAGAACGTAAATAAATATTACCAACAATATTTAAAAGGAAATATTGGGCTACTTGACCAGTTGATGTAAATTTAGAGTTGTTATTGATACTTGGATAGATGCCTCCAAAGGCTGATGTGTTGAAATACAACACAAAAAATATTTCAACTTCTTAGATAATGAGTCCCATCAATTATGACAAAAAAATTTATCACTTGGATGTGCACACTTTGAGGAGATGTCTTAGCTCTCCTCATCCTAGTGGCAAAATTGAAACACCTTTAGGTTTTGGGTAGCCTAAGAATGAGGAGAACCTCAAGATAGGGATAACTCCCTTGATGTATTACTTTTAAATCACTACTACACATATGCTTGCAAGAAAAAGGGAGAGAAAAATGAAAGTAAACTATGCTAAAGGTGGTGATACACCAAATTAATTTATAACTACCAACTAGATACATGTCACACATGAGACCAAGAGACTAGTTAAGTGTACACATTTCTAATCTGAATCTTCTCACATCCATATTTCATTGTGAGGTTGTGATGATTGTTTAGGCTAAGAGGACTATAAAAGAGGCCTAGAATGGCACTATTGAATATACTAACTCACTCAACCTTGACACTTCATAGAACACATCACATGACCTACAAGAAAAATATTTCAAACTATAAATAGGTGAGAGAATGAGACAATAATGATAAAGAAACAATAGTCATCTCTAAGAAATATTAATCATTCAAGTGAACACACTATGAATAGTCATATAAGAGGTAAAATTAGTATTCTTTATTAATCCATGGTATGCAAATGATAAGGGCTTCACCATACTTAGGTAGAGCATCCTTACAATAGCCAAAATGGTTAATTCTTATAAAACTTAAGAGATAGAAGAGAAGAAATAAGTCCAAAGGTCACAAGGTCAAGTGTCAAGCTGAGAAAAGGAGTTACATGTGCATGATAAGATAATTATAAACTGATCATGCAAATTTAGAAGAGAAAAGTGGAAATCAAAGGTATGAAACTCTTGAAAAGTGAAATGAAATTCTTTTACTAGTCCAAAAAACTACCTTCATCATTCCCCTCTGTAATCACAATAACTCCTATTTCACACACCTTACACACTTGGATTCCAAAATGGATTAAATTTCTAGTGAAAATCCATAAAAGGGAGTGGATTATAATGGGAAAGACCTTCCATGGCCTTAGATTGCTCAAGTACACCTTAAATAGGCTCCCACTTGAATTTTTCACACTTCTCACCATCTTGCACACTTTGTTAGATTTGACTAGCTAAGATAAAGCTATTATTAGACACACTTAGGAGTTTATATGAATCATTAAATGACCATAGTGTGTTATAATAAGTCTCTATCTTCCTTTCAAAGTTGATTTCATCCTTTGAAAGTCCTTAGAACCTATGCAATGCCTAAAACAGTCAAATGAATTAGTTTTGTACCCTATCTATATAGATAGGGAACAACTCAATTATCTATAAATTATCTATATAGATTTCCCTATAGGTTATAATAATTTTACAAACCATTCTAGTCCATTTTGATACATCTTCTTCCTTGTTTTTCCAATCAGGTCCTTATCTAGGGTTTGCAAGGGTTTTAGATAGTTTTGACCTGTAGTGATGTTTCATAAAGTTTTGATGTTAAATAGTTAAAATAATTACGCAAAATTTATTTTAAAGACCTTATACAACTAATAATATCCCCTTGAGTCTCAATGTAAATCATTTAAGTAGATATGAGCTTCTAACTTTGCCCACTCGAGCTCATTTCTCCATTCCCTGCAATCTTAAATTAGTCTTAAGACAAAAATGGATTTACTTGTGAATTTTATGCATACCAAGATTTTTGAAACATTTTTCATTCCACCTTATAAATTTATAAATTGATTATAAATCTCTCCTATAGTTGGTATTGAAATTGACTTCTCATTCACCAACTTGGCATAGTTGGAGCATGCTTGGTTGAGCTATGTACAAGAGAGT
Source organism: Torreya grandis (assembly GCA_037957365.1). Lineage (NCBI taxonomy): Eukaryota > Viridiplantae > Streptophyta > Pinopsida > Cupressales > Taxaceae > Torreya > Torreya grandis. The sequence goes on from JARHVA010001334.1 coordinate 3,012,999, forward strand.
TTTGACAATTTTTAGAGGTCCAATATTTTATTAGTTCTTAATATTACCCATTAACCCTCCATAAACCTCAAAATATTTTCCTTTAGGTTCATAAATATTCTTATTAGGTCCTTTACTCATTTTGGCATCATTTGTTTGACTTGTCAAAATTCAGATTTTCTTGACTAAATGACCTTTGAGACAAAATAGTGAGGTAAATACCTCTTATTAAATGAAAAATTAAAGTTTTATTAGGTAATAAAGATATTATTCAAAAAAAATTGGCCTTTTATCAGGTCATTAGACCTTCTAACCCCTCCAAAACCCAGAATAGACTGTTAGAAGGCATATTATGTGTAAGGTTCAAGATGTAAACTATATGATGCATCTTTAGATGTATCTCTCTATTTTTTTCCATTATTAATGTATTATTTATGTCATTAAAATAATAATTAATATTTTATAATTCTTTTGATCACTTTAACCTCCTATTATTTTCTCACACTTTGATTGGTCAAGTCTGAGTGTAACTTTTGACTGTATCTATTGTTTTGGAGGGCCCCTATTGGTGATTGTGTATGGATTAGGATTATGAAAAAAGTGTATAATCCTTCCTAAATAATTACAAGACTCATTTAATTTATGTTAATATTCATATCACACTTTGAGTTTGGATTACTCTCAATATCAGTCATAGGTAGTTGATTGTGTTACCTTGCCTTTTGACCAAAAGATGATTATTTTAGGTGCATGTTTGCTTAGTTGGACTTTAATATTAATGTGGAAAGACCTTCCTCAAATATTTAAGGTAATTTATAAATTATTTTTACTTGTTCTCACCTTGTCTAATATATACCATCACCTATAATCCATGATTTTGTTTACTATCTACTTGCAGTCACCTACAATTGACTATGTGGGAGTTATTAGGATCCTGTATGTGTAGATAGGCTCTAGACATTGCATAAAAAAATATTTTGATTAACATTTAGGTCAAAAATGATCCTTTAAAATATTTATAAACATTAAATCATGGAAATGTGGTGTAGTTTTTCAGCCTTGAGTGAAGAGATCTATTTGAAGCTCAATTCCTATAGATGGCACTGTCAAAATTTGGTGCATAAAAGTGCATCTTTGGACTCCTCTAACATGAAAACCAAATGATAAAATCACCTCCTTAATTTTTCAAGTTGTTCTCTTATTATATTGGTATATTATGAGTTAAATAATAATGATTAAAACTCAACATGGAATTGTCATAAGACCTCTTAAAAAGGGCTAGGTGCTTTGTTTTACATGTTTTAGGGATTTGATCCCTAAACCTATAGTCACCATCTTTGGAAGTGACTTTCAAATTTTCCTACAAATATATCTTTATAAATAGGTCTTACATGATATTTTAAACATTATAAGACCTTAAATATGGTTTCACCACTTATCCAACTTCTCTGTACAAGCATTTTTAGTCCTTTGCTAACACACTTATAGGTGGACATTATGATGTATAGGCAAGCAATGGATGATATTATGAATAGGATACATGGTTTGTGGGTTTAAATTAGGATTGGAAATTTTAAAAAAGTTATAGATAGAATATTATCACTATAAAAAAATTTCTCATCTCAAATAATCATTCTCAACATGATTGGTTTCCATGAAGACACCTGTAGGTGTATGGTAATGGCATGAGATTGCGTGTAGAAAAAAAAGGTTGGCCTCATGCTAATCACACATTGTTTGATGAAATTAACTAGATAATATATGCTATAAATATGTTTCCATAATTATAGTACTCTATTTCACTCTCTTATGAATGTAGTCAATATTTAACATTTCTCATTCAAATGATTGTGTATAACAATCATGAAGCAATTGGCTATATGGTATGTCTCTTAGTTGCCACTTCATGTTTATTATATCAAGGCTGAGTTTTAATGGTTAAGGTACTAGGATGATATTATAAACTTTAAAATAAACCTATCACCATCATCTTACACAATTATCAAGATATGAAGACATTGGAAATGGTGGAAACCTGTCTGTAACATAGAAAAATGTCTTCTCTTGAAACTTGAGATACTTGGTTCATCAAAACACTAAAAAAATAATTTATAACATTATTTTAATATTTTAATGTCCTCTAGAGTTAATTAAAATATTTGGATTATACATAACTATCCAAATTAGAGCAAAACCTATAAGGTGTAGGAAATAGTGAGAAAAAAAACATAGTCAACTTGTTAGATATTTTTCATAAATCACAACTGAAAAATAATTGAAATATTATTATTTAAATGGATATATATTAGTTTAATTTCACTTCCCAAAGTATTTTTACCTAGAACTTCTCCAACTGGTCGTACCAAGCATAAACCTACTGACCATTTCTATGTGTCTAGAAAAGAGAAGGAGAAAAATATTTTTAGATAAAATTTATCACTTAAATAGTATTTAAATCATGTTAATGTGTATAATTAATATGAATAATCATTTCACAAACATATCCCATTTTTCACACTCTATTATGGGTTGTACAAGTGCTAAACTCTTCTTTTTTTTAAGCAAACTACTCTTTCTTCTGAAGAACCTACCACTTTTCAGTTAGAAATAGCTAATTAATACTTTTTATTACACATGGGGAATTAAATCACATTTTTAAACATTCACACTTCCTAATTAGGATGTACAACTCATTTAATTCTCTATATTGACCCCCAAAATGACTCCTAGGACTAAAAAGATTGTGAACAAAGCTAGATACACATAAAATCACACCAAATGATCTATGAAATAATTCATGACATTATAATAGGCCCATAAAAACATATAAAGATCAATTTTTTACCTATAAGGGTCCCAATTTGACTTGTAGGGTCAAATTTGGTCAACACTTATCAATTTTGGTTATCATACCTTTTCCTTGATTTGATTTTCTATCCAAATTTGTCTTGCCATGAGGATGGATCACCAAATGGAATTTTTATAATATTGGTTCCCTTTGTGATTTTTCCTAATTTTTATGTGCATATATGTGCACCTTAGTGTTTAATTTCTTGAGAGGCTATTGGTTTTCCATGATTGTTTTTGAATACCCAAAGACTTGTTAATTTTGATTATGTTTGGGAGACATAGGATAGTGTTGACACAGGAAATTGCACCCAGTGGTAGGAAGTCAAGCTCCTGCCTTCTCCTTGTAGCATGGAAACTCCCCTCTCACCTGTGGGACTGGTGAAGCTAGAGGGGAGAGTCTCTAGATAAGGGCTAGCTCCCTTTGATGCATCATGTTTGTTTCAACAAGTGCTAATATAGGCATATATATATATAACTATAATGGGGGGGAATGAAAAGGGAAAGGAAAATGTAGGAATACAAACTACTCTAAAGAGGTGATGCACCAAAAATAATTTGATATTCTCACATCCACACTTGAAACCAGACAAATGCATACATACACTTCACATTTGGTAGAAGGACCAGGCTGTAGGAATCTAGCAAGGAGGCTTTCATGAAAACATAGAAAAATAGGGGTTCACCAAGGTGCTGTGAAATGCACACTATAAGTAATCTCCTCTACTCCTACACTTCCAAATACTACTCTTCTCCTATCAACTGCAGAGATGACACCTTGTAGACAATAGGTATGCTGGTGTTGAACCTATGAGAGCATTAAGAAGCAATGACTGAACACAAACAACACTCAAGACATACTCATAAAAGTCTATCTAAGATGGAGGTAAAACTACGTTTATTGATTTATGTGAAAATTTTTACTAGGGCTATGCCTTACAAAAAATGTGGAAGCCATTTCAAAATGACAAGTTCATAATATATATGAAAAAACAAGGAGGCCCATTTGGCGTTCCTTTTTTACAAGTGGCATACACGTCCCTTCATTGGGAAGAGGATAACACTATTGCTGATGTCATCCTTCTAGAAGAAGCCTGCTACAACCATGTTGTATAATCACCAAATTTGACTTTGGCATTCGATCATTAATGTGGAAACCTAGGCTACACCTCTTTTCTATAAATAGACTAAGATTTGTCCCCTTTTAAAATCATGGGCCACTTCATTCGTTGTTTTCACCATTTGGGGATTATCAAGCAATAAATCACTTTTACTTGCCAATTTGACTACTTCATCCCTTCTTGCACCTTGTCATTCTTGTCTTTTCTCAAATTTGTCTCATTTGGCTCATTGGCCCCTAGGGGTGAACATTCTAGCAGGTTGCTTCATTCTGGGCTTCTAGTTAGCGCTCTACTAATTTGAAAACAAAAGGCCATTCCTCTTTGCTAATTTTGACATCCTCACAGCCATCGCCACTTGAACACCAATGGCTAATTCGCTTTGTTAAATTTGACAACCTCATAGACATCATCGGGTCCATTTGTGGCCGTATGCAGCATCACCTCCTCTTGGCACCTTCTCGAACACTTTTCAGCCCCTGAAATGCCCCTTTGGATTTGGGCCAGAAGTCCCCCATAAGGGCACCTACCCTTTGGGGTCCTTCGGTGGGTCTTTTGTTGCCTCAGACTTTTCCCTGGGTCCCCGTAGACAACTTTCCTAGGTTCCATTTTCTTATGTGTTTTCCACGGACTGTTGTCCATGGACATTTTCTTGTGAACAAAAAGTCCACAAAAATTCCACCTAGCCTAGCCTTTGCATCAAAGTGCACCCGAATTCCTTTAAACTTTTTGTCTGAAGGAATTCCTTCAGGCAAAAAGTCTGAAGGAAGTCGGGGCTTAGCCCATTTTGAACTTAGACAATTTTTGACTTACCCAAAATTTTTCCTTTGTAGCATTGAAGTGTCTACCCTTCGGCCAAGTGGAGAACCAATGAACTAGGCATGGAACCAAAGCTGAACTGGGCCTGTCCGAACCTTGAAGACAAACCAAGTGCCGAAGAACCATGAGGCCAAACCAAAGTACTAAACCAACCAAAGAACCATGGCAATCAACTTGGCTTGTTGAATGAACTAGGCCAAACCAAAGTGCCAAAACAAGCTAGAACAAGGCCATTTGAACTTAGAAATGACAGTCTTTGAATAGCAAGGGAAGAAGGTGACTGAAATTTTGCATGTGGGAAAAATTGGTCAACAAATTGGTGACTCATAGGGGAAGCATACCTGCTATGCTTAAAATCTAGTTGCCTTGAATTCCATTGGGCACGAAGTCAAATGCAGCTATGAAAGAATCTGAGAATCAAACATGAAGCTTTACCCCACATGCGAAGGGAAACACACAAGGCTAGAAACACTACCTGTGCAAAGTTCACTTAGGAAAAACAAGAAAAACAAACTATTATATATAGCTAACTAGGAATGTTCACCTTCCTCCTGGATTGAAGGGAAATTTTCTCAAATTCCCTTCCTAGCAAGAAGACTTATGGTGCCAGGAAAATAGCTAAATGAAAAAGAGAGTTGGTGACCTGATCCTCTTGCCTGCCACCTAAGTTGGCTGGTATTTTAGTGGATCAAACTCAAAAATACCTCTAGTGTATATGTATTCTACTTGTCCTTGGAAGCCTGTTAAATGCTAGTCCTTCATATTAGTGCTCCTCACAGAGAAATCAATGGTTGTTGGCTCATCACCATAACCCTTTTGATCTGTACATTCCTTCTGCAATGTATCATGGTCTGACTTGTTTCCTTCTGCCTCATTGAAGACTCTATCAGACTCATCCTCTGATTGCAATTTGCCTTCTTGAAGAAGGGTGACTGTGGTGATGTCTAAAATGGACTCACAAAAAGATTGCTCATCCCACAGAACATCACCTCTCTATTTAAAGCTCTCTTCTTCTAGGCATTCCTCCAGGAAGACAGACTTCTTTTTTCCTCCAACTCAAGTTCCTTAGTGTAGTCGACCTCATCATCAAAATAACAAGGAAGTTCATCAAATAGAGGGGAAGAGATCTCACCATGCTTTTGTTCCTCCTCATATTTTTGGAACATCTGCATATATGCAAGACCTGCATCTTCTCCATTACTGATAAGCTCTTCACAAGGAGCATCAATGATGATTCCACCTTCATTATCGCTCATGACAGCCTCTTAAAGAACTATGGATTAGACTTTCTGCTCCTCACTCGCCTCCTATAAAGTAGGTTCATCCTTGAGAAGGGGTGAAATGGGAAAAACATGTGGAAGAGGAGGTAGTCCTTCAGCTAGAATCAAATGATTCTCCTCCTTCCATTTGGTCAGCACTTCATCAATATCAGGTGTGGCCTAATATTTCTCTTGAAAGAGTGTAGATAGGGTGTGTTCAGACATAGAATGTGTTATTTGGTCTGAGCTGTCCATTACACATTGGCTGAGGAATCTCTCTCTGGAATCCAACTCCATAATTCTCCTGGCCAAATTTTCTTGGAAAAGTTTTTCTTGGAGGTCATCAGCATTATCATGAGCAGGCGTAGCTTCATCTTCTTTAAGATTTTGAAAAAAACCTTGCTTCTCTTCTTCCTTTCTATCCCATGATTCTACTATTTTCCCCCTGTTTAGGATCTCTAAATTAGAATTTTGCTCCTATGAACAGGCAACAACTTTGTTTTCTCCAAGGTCCTAGGGCTCCTCCACAAGGTCTAGACATTGTATCTCTCTTTCAATAAGTAGCTTCATCCTAGCCTATAAATCTTTAATTTGTTTGGCTAGGTTGTCCTGAAAGAGTTTTTTTTGGAGGTCACCAGCATGATCCTCTTTAAAGCTCTAAGCTGGTTCCTGGCATTCCTTCTTCCAACTCAGAATTTGTGCATTATGCTGAAGGATTTGGGGAGGTTGGGAAATGTAAGGAAAAGACTGTTGGTGCATTGGAGGAGTCTTTAAAAGAGGGATGCACTGGCTGGTGGTACTATTCTTAATGAAAGATTCACAATCTAAGGAATTTAGAAGGTTCATCTCCATGGGAGGTTATTTTGATGCCCATTGGTGCTGGAAAGCTAGGTGCATGGGATTGGGGGTAGATGTATTTGATGAGATAGAGTGACCAAGTGCAATCTGATAAAAAGGATTTGGTACAAAAGAGGGGGTTTTCTTTAGGATAGGAAGGGGTGCACAAGGTTGACTACCTTGAATAGACAGATTTCTCCATTTTATTGCCTCCTCCACAATGGGTTACAAGGCCTGTGCTTGCCTAAACAAACACTCCTCATTATACATCAGCTCTTACTAATATCTATACTACTCTTCCAACCTATTAATCTCTAATTCTAGGGCCACTTCACTTATTGTTGTAAGGAAACTAGGAGAGCTACCTGAGGTGATTACATAAATATCTGGAGCCTGATCATATTCATATGAAGAAAAATAAGACCCATGATTTTGAGCAAAGGAAATATACATACAAGAGAATGATTTCTGATGGCACCAAGCTACTTAACTAGCAAATTTAACTCAGATTTGCCAGATGCTGAAGATATTCAATTTGCTATGACAGGACCAACATTAGTCCTAAAACCTTACTGCATTTCAAAACTGAGTCCCACTAGGTGTGCCATAACTGTTGACGTAGGAAATTGCACCTAGTGGAAGGAAGTTAAGCTCCTACCTTCTCCTCACAACATGGAAACTCCCCTCTCACCTGTGGGATTGGTGAAGCTAGAGGGGAGAGTCTCTAGATAAGGGCTAGCTCCCTTTGATGCATCATGTTTGTTTTAGCAAGTGCTAATACAGGAATATATATATAGAGCTATAATGCGGGGATTGAAAAGGGAAAGGAGATTATAGGAATACAAACTACTCTAAAGAGGTGATGCACCAAAAATTAGTCGATCTTCTCACATCCACACTTGAAACCAGACAAATGCATACATACACTTCACATTTGGCAGAAGGACTAGGCTACAAGAATCTGGGATAGAGGCTTTCATGAAAACATAGAAAAATAGGGGTTCACCAAGGTGCTGTGAAATGCACAGTGTGAGTAATCTCCTCTACTCCTGCACTTCCAAATACTAATCTTCTCCTATCAGCTACAGAGATGGTGCCTTGTAGACAATAGGTACATTGGTGTTGAACCTATGAGAGCATCAAGAAACAATGACTAAACACAAACAACACTCAAGACATACTCAGAAAAGTCTATCCAAGATGGAGGTAAAACTGCATTTATTGATTCAGGTGAAAATTTTTGCTAGGGCTACAACTTACAAAAAATGTGGAAGCTATTTCAAAATTATAAGTTCACAATAAATATGAAAAAACAAGGAGGCCCATTTGGCATTCCTTTTTTACAAGTGGCATACGCGTCCCTTCATTGGGAAGAGGAGAACACTATTACCAATGTCATCCTTCTAGAAGAAGCCTGCTAGAACCATGCTATATAATCACTGAATTTGGCTTTGGCATTCGATCATTAATGTGGAAACCTAGGCTACACCTCTTTTCTGCAAATAGACTGAGATTTGTCCCCTTTTAAAAGCATGGGCCACTCCATTCACTATTTTCACCATTTGGGGATTATCAAGTAATAAATTTCTTTTACTTGCCACTTGGACTACTTCATCCCTTCCTGCACCTTGTCATTCTTGTCTTTTCTCAATTTTGTATCATCTAGCTCATTGGCCCTTGGGGGCAAACATTCTGGCGGGTCACTTCATTCTGGGCTTCTGGTAGCACTCTACCAGTTTGAAAACAAATGGCCATTCCTCTTTGCTAATTTTGACATCCTCACAGCTATCATCACTTGAACACTAATGGCTAATTCACTTTGTTAAATTTGATAGCCTCACAGATGTCATCAGGTCCATTTGTGGCTGTCTGTGGCATTGCCTCCTCTTGGCACCTTCTCGAACACTCTTCGGCCCCTGAAATGCCCCTTTGGATTTGGGTTGGAAGTCCCCCACAAGGGCACCTGCCCTTCAGGGTCCTTTGGTGGGTCTTTTGTTACCTCAGACTTTTCCCTGGGTCCTCACAGACAACTTTCCTGGGTTCCATTTGCCTCTATGTTTTCCATGGACTTTTATCCGCGAACATTTTCCCGCAGACAAAAAGTCTATAGAAATTCTACCAGACCCAGCCTTTGCATCGAAGTACACTTGAATTCCTTCAAACTTTTAGTCTGAAGGAATTCCTTTGGGCAAAAAGTCTGAAGGAATTCGGGGCTTAGTCCATTTTGAACTTAGACAATTTTTGACTTACCCAATTTTTTGCCTTTGCAACATTGAAGAGTCTGCCCTTCGGCCAAGTGGAGAACCAATGAGCTAGGTGTGGAACCAAATCTGAACTAGGCCTATCTGAACCTTGAAGATGAACCAAGTGCCGAAGAACCATGAGGCTGAACTAAAGTACTGAACCAACCAAAGAACCTTGGCAATGAACTTGGACTGCCGAATGAACTAAGCCAAACCAAAGTGCCAAAGCAAGCTAGAACAAGGTTGTTTGAACTTGGAAATGATAGTCTTAGAATAGCAAGGGAAGAAGGTGACCAAAATTTTGCCTATGGGAAAAATTGGTCAACAAATAGGTGATACATTTCTCATGTTTTCACAATCCTTTTCCTTGATACCCATATTTGAGAAAATATTAAAGGCTAAAATTATACAATATTTTACTTGAGTATTGTTTCCATTATTGTCACATTGGAAAATTTTGGCTCCTTAAGTTTGTAATGATCTATGTATGTATAATGATTCATTATTATTTATTTATTAATATTAATTGGTAAATATATCATAATTTATTATTTAACCTTTCAAAAAATTTCAATATCAAATGAAGGCCAAGAAGGATTATCACCCTTAATAAGGGATTTTTTTGGGAAATGTAGGAATAAGCAGGGTTTTGATCAATAAACTTGAAGGAACATCCCCTTTATTAATGATTTTAAAATAATCCATTACGATATTAAATTTTTTCGGGGAATGTAGATGACATTTTATGATTATGTATCACCTTAGTCTTATACACTTGGAAAAATTAGACGTTGGTTGTTCTTCTTAGTGATACACATGCCTTAATTTTCCAAGTCTCACATCTAGTCTATCTTATGTCCATTAGCCTATATATTAGTAAAAATAACCTTATTATAATGAAATATACATCCCATATTTTCCATAATACTTAAAATGTACTTATTTATCACCTCTACAAGTTCTAAGCTTGTTCCTTCTCTCTTGCTCCATGGACATTAACATCTGGGACAAATAGTAGTGTCAACGTTACTGTCATGACTTGATGCAAGTGTCCAATGACCTAAAGTCATCAAATTTTAAAATTAAACATATTACAATTTCCAAACTAAGTGATTAAATTTTAATTATCTCCCAATAGGATTGGTATAAATATAATATCAACCATCATTCATTCCTCACTTAGAAATCAAACTAAAAGAGCATTCAAGAAGCACTCAAGTTACTAAAATCTTTCCTATTCTACCCTATTATGATATGAGTCAAATAAGCATCCAAAATATAGGTTTAAATTACAAAATGAGTAGTCATAATGTCTTATTTACCAATTTACAAGCTAGGTCACTATTTTATTTATTTTACACACTTTGCATGATTATGACACAAGCCAACATGTAGGGGATAACTACATGAGTATGAGGGCCTATTCTAGAGTATTGGATATGTATGTATCACCCTTTTATAATTGGTTCATTATGGATCAGATCTACACCATGTTATCACTAACTCATTTTCCCCCAAGGTCACATTGAAGATACAAATTTAGGGTTTTGCCATTTCACTAGGAGTAATAGTACACAAACCTGATCTAAATGCACTTGAGTGAAGGTGAATCCAAACATAGAATCATCTAGGTGGTTGTATATAATTTCATATAATATTATATACCATGCACTAGAATTTAACCCAAATAATAGCGTTGATGTAACCATTTTATGTTGACATAACTATCCAAAGAGCTAGAGGCACCAGATCTAAAATCTAGAAATTATTCCAAAACTATCTTCTCACCTAATTTATACCTATGATATATATATATATATATATATATAATGTGTTAAACTCAGATGTATGATATATTAATTTTATTATTGATTTTATTAAAATGATATAAGCTATTAATAGAAAGTACAAATATGTTAGATTAAAAAATGGTATAAAAGTGACACACTTATATTTTTTAATGATAATGTATATATACACACACACACACACATTATCATTAAAAAATATAAGTGTGTCACTTTTATACCATTTTTTAATCTAACATATTTGTACTTTCTATTAATAGCTTATATCATTTTAATAAAATCATTAATAAAATTAATATATCATACATCTGAGTTTAACACATTAATTATCCTACTATAGATATGATATTCACCATTGTGCCCTATCATTTGTATATCTTTAACCCTATCTACCCAAGTAATATTTCACAATTTAAATTAGGGTTAAACATTTGCTGAACCTGATATGTGTGAATGTAATTTTTTATTCCTAGTGTTTTAAACTAGCTAGGGTTTTAGATTATTGTACTTTTTAATTTTATATTAGTACTATTTTTCATGTAATCTAAGGGTAGCCATATGTTTTGGGGTGTGTTTATTGAACATGTTGAGCTTACCCTAAACCCATAAAAGATGTATCAAATAAATGAGGGATCTTATACCTTGGATCATGATGATACCCTTGTTTATAATGAAAAAAATGTTGATAAGGTTATCATAGAAATATATTCTACTAATGAAAATATAGAAACAAATGAAAATTATCAAATAGAACATGATAAAGTGTATATAATTCCAATGTTTCATGAGTTAATTATACAAAACCCTAAATATCTTGATAAAATATTAAAAACTATACTTGAATCCAAAATTTCAAAAACTTTTGTGAATACATTTATCCCATTTAATATGCTAAAAATCAATACATCTAATGGGGGTATAGATTATGTATTTCAACCTTTATTTTTTGAAACTACTATTGATACATCTATTATGAAATTTCACATTGTTTCAAGATAAATATTGGTTTCAATGCCTAATACTACTCAGAACATGTTTCCATCCCATTTGGTGACTACTCAAATTACTAATCTAAATCTCACTGAGCCTATAGTTCAATCACTCCTTCAAGTCATAAAGACCTTGGAGGACAAGGTTAAAAACATTGAAAAAAGGCTTCAAAGTCTTCACATGCTATAGATTCATAAGATGTGTTTTATAAACTTATTTCACTCAAGATCTATTTACACCCTTTGCAAACTAGATTTATTGCACCTAAGTTCACATTTTATGATGGCAAGGGTGATCCTAAATAACATATTCAAACCTTATATATGGCATGCCTTGATTATGCTTCCAATGTTAAAATTTTGAGCAAATTATTTCCAATTAAGCTCAAGGACTATGCTTTGAGATGATTTTATGAGTTATCTCTTCAATCTATGAAAGCATTTAAACATCTTGTAGATCAATTTGTGCACACTTTTCTATTAACATTATTTAAAAGGTTTCATATGCTCAAATTGCAAAGATAAAAAAAAACTAATGAACCAATCAATGAATATTTATTGAGATATAAGAAAATGACAGTCAAAATGACCAATCATATGGTAGATAAAGGGTTGAAAAAAATATTCAAGAAAAGTTTTATTACTCCTTTACATTATTCCATTATTTTTAAAAAAAATCAATATTTTAATGACTTATTCCATGTTGTATGAGACCGTAAAATAAAGTTTATATCATTAAATAAGCTCAAGTATGTAGAAAACACACTAGCTACATCTACATCTAGTACAAAATTTACAAACAAACCAAGTTATAAGGTAAAGCATCATAAGCCTAAAAAGGAAACAACCATCATGGTTAACATAGTTACATAATATACTAATCAACTAGTCCTATCTAATACACCAATGAGATAATTTACATGTTTAGCAAAGGATCCTACTTCATTACTCCCATAGTTTCTAGAGTGTCATATTATATCTTTCTCTCCTCCTATAGAGGCCAATGTAAACATATCTCTACCAAAAGATATGATATAGATGATTACTATGACTATCATAAAGGCCCTAGGCATTTTATGAAAAAATGTTTTACCTTGAATCATAATATATAGGACTTCATACATAACCAACAGATTAAAGCTGATGATTCTCTAAAGAAATCAGGTTCACAACCTGGTGATCACCATAAGAAAAAAATATTTAACAATCCTTTACAAGACCATTATAAAAATGAATTGTTAACTCACAAAAATTCACCTTAATGAGAGGATTATTTAGACCTTTCCAAGTTTGGGGTAACATGGGATTAGTCCAAAGGATTTGGGTCACCTATGTATGGAATGAACCTTTAATTTTGGGGCTAGCTCCCCTAGTGCATTAATTAATCTCAAATCACTAAGCCTACTAACTTATTGGGTAAAAAGGGAAAGATAAACATGAAATAAAACCTATTATAAAGGGAGGTGATGCACCATAATGTCTTATCCACTCAAACTAATCCTTAATCAACATTTTGTGAACCAAGTAAGGACTAGTGACTAAAACAAGCTTTCTAATGGGTTCCTAAGAATTAGTGTTTCATATGAATGTTATGTAAATTTATGAAACTTGAAGGTGATGGATGAGAGATAAATTTTAAGACACTATCAACTAGGTTACACTTCAAAACATAGTCACCAACACTTGATGCATCATATGACCTGCATAAAATAACATCTTAGAAACTAGGTGAGGACAAGGACCTAAAAAGGAGAATGAAACTTCAAAAATTATACAAATAAACAAGAACATAGCACACTAAGCTATCAAAGCAATCTAAAACTATCCTTCTTATTGATTTAAAAGGTTTGCAAGATATAATTTGGGTAGAGTCTAATCATACCCAATTGAGGGATGAATACAATAGCCTTAGAGCCTTAACTTATAGAAAAATTATAAGTATAGAGAGGGAAATATAGTGTGTAATTGGAATTAATAGGTAATGAATGACCATAATTCATTCAATTAGTAGTTACAACTAGCCTCCACACTCTTCTCATGCATTACCTTAGTGATAAGTGGCCTTCAATAAGCCTTTTGGGGTGTTGGATGTATATTTTTAGCTAAGATTGAACTAATACATATGATAAACATTTTAACCTGGTAAATTTCCTCTTATTTTTAAAGTTACAAAGGCACCAAAGTGGTTCAATGAGGCCTCCATGAAGTATTAAGTACACATCTTCTTTCTACATGCCAATAAGACTTGGAAAACTACCCCATTCTCCATGATGGATATGAAATGGGAATGATCTCATGAATGAGGTATTTAAAAACATTTAATTACCTAAATTTACTCCATATTATCCCTCTATACCAATCAACATCTCCCTTTGTTGATCAAATAGGGCTATTAGGTAATTAAGCCCAGTTACTTGACTGCTCATTGTTTAGATGACCATGAGATCTAAGTAGAATATTAAGAATAGGTTAATGGTTTTGTCTCAAGTATAATAAATAATCTAACACCTTGAATTATGATTTTACAATAGTATACACCTTTAACCTTATCTCATTTAGGTGACTAGGTCACCTTTCACTAACACTTATAGACTGGCTCTTTGGTGTAGACCTATAGGGTAATTTACAAGAATAATTATGAGTAGTCTATGAACTGATAGGGTATAATAACCCTAATAATACCTTACCAATGATCTGTAAAATTTCATCAAGATCTTCATCCTAAATTCATCACTAAACCTTGTAAAAATAGTGTTTCTAATGGGTCTATACAACTATCCATACATACCAATACCACAGATGGGATTTCCTTAGAGTACATTATGATCTTTAGGCATCTCCCAAGTCATTAAAATACATTTGGATGTAAATTATTCAATATTTCCTCTATTGGGTCACAATTAGGGTTTCAAAGAGGTTTATGGGGTTTTGGGTTCTTAGAAATGGTTCATAAAGGTTAGACCCTTAACCAATGAACTAATTCCACTAGTTTCTTCTAGAAAAGGCCCCTCAAATTTATATAAGTGTTAAAAATTCAATGAATTTAATTCATATAGTTATGAGCTCACCAAGATCCTCTTTGAGTGATAATTATTCATTCTATTCACTATCAAGGTAGTTTAAGGCTAAAATTATGAACTATGATCTTTCCTCTACAAACCATTATTGCTTACACATATGAAACTAAATTAAATAAATCTCCATGATGATTTTAGGTCTTATCTAACTCCATTTTCTCCTCTATTTAAATATTCAAGTATTCAATCCTCTAGAAGATTATTAGACAATTATAACTAATAATAGGGTTCTTGTACTTTGCCTCTAAATTGGAGTAATGAAAGAATTTGGCCACCCCTACTAGTATGAAATTAATCTCTTAGGACCTTTAGATCATCTATTTTGTCTTGGGTAAGCCACTTACTTCTCTTTTATGAACACATAGTCCTCTACTAGGTACCTAAGCATGTTTACAAGTGGATATTAGACATGAAGGCCCCTATATGTGGCCATTATGAATTTATTTGAGACATCTTGATCCATCTCCCTCCTTAAAAAAATGTAGAATGTGTAGACCTCTTTTAATTTTTTACATATAGGATTTGAGTAGTCCTTATTAGGCTTGATCCATACACTGCATACCCTAAAAATGCAACCTAGTAGACCATTTAGGTTCCCATGTGACCCAGGGAGATCACTAAGACTATTTCAAGGCTCAGATAACTCATTTTAAAGTATTTAAGAGTGTAATTCCTTCATCGGGTGTTTACCAAGGTTTAGAGAGGGTTTTGGTGTCCTACCATCTTAATGATGGTTTATAAATTATAGGCCTAAAAATTAAAACATTTTTTATGTAAATTTATCCCATAAACCCCTTCAAAACTCATTAATAGCTCTTAGTCCCATGTAAATTATACAATGAGTATTGTGCAAAAGTTGACAACCTTCAAACTGCTTACTAAGCATTATGTGTAAGATGTAGTGTTAAGTATTTTTCATAGATATAAGCTCCAAAATACATCTATTTCATCCATTTACATTGAATGTATAGGGGTCCCCAACTCCCCCTAACATCACTAAGCCTTAGTAATCTTTCCATGTGAGATATAAGTGTTTGAGTTGGCATCTTGACATGGTAGATTAGGGTAGTGGAGCTTGAGAGGGGTGATAGATCCAAAATGGACACTTACCTACCTTATTATTCCTATAAAAATTTACATAAGACCTATATCATCAATATATACCTCTCTATGACCTTAGGCCTAGCATGAGGTTTTGAATCTACCACTAAGTTAGAGATGGGGTCTTAAGTATAAGGGATCACATCAGGTATGATAGGCTTAGACTAAGTTTTAAACCTTAAGTCACTGGTAGGTGTATTTATTTCCTTAATTATATAATATCACATTTCTCCATCTAATTTATACCCCTTGTACTTGATCTCATCTGCGTAAACCGCCATCTCTATCTCTCTCTCATGTAGGCCTACTCTCACCATCACAATTTAGTGTAAGTGATTAAAAAATTTGGTGTTGGATACCTGAGTATATTTTTATCTCCTTATCTATTATTTATGTAATTGGGGAAATAGGTAACATGTTCTCAATATCTAACCATATCACTTGGGACTTGGCCTCTATAACTCTACTATTAAAACCCACCTATACAGTCATGCATTGAAGTCTATGTGGCCTAGGTGTCCAACAAAGACCAGATAACTCTTGAGCTTGACCACACCCTTTTTAATAATAAGTAAGATTAATATCATCAAAAATTTGGGATGGTCTGATCATTAGTTATCATTATCATTCACATCAGTTAGGCATTCTAACTGGTTAGGCAGATTTGGATGCACCTAAGTCACTGCTCATGTCTGAGTGAGTTTGCTTGATCATCCCTTAAAGTTTATTTTCTTCTAAAGGACATGAGATCTATTCTCTACCTCTTTATCTATGTTATCTCCTCCATGTTCATATAAAATCTCATATTCAATGTTGGAGGTATACTACTTATCGTTCTAAGCTTGGTGATATTGATGTGTGACTATCAATAAAGCCTTTTCATATGATAAAATAAGTATAAGGAGGGATTTAATATCATGTTTTATACTTATTTGACCTCTCTTAAACTTAAATGCCTCTCCTCAAGAAAATCATACTTATAACACATGTCCCATCCTTACATTTTATAGGTTCTACTACATAATGATTTTGGAAAATCCCTTTGAGGTTAAGTTTGAGTTGACCTTCTAGACTTGGTTATAGTTTCCCAATATTAATCACACTTGAATAGGCCATTTTATCATAGTATCAATGGCTATTGGTATTATTATGTGTTAGAGGTAAAATCACTAAGAGGGGGGGGGGGTGAATCAATGATCCCAAATAATCCAAATTTAATTTTGAACTTTATAAATACTTAATTAGCTACCAAAAGCATTTATGAAGCTTAAAAAATATTCATAGTAATGAGAAATAAAGACAATGTAAGATCAATCACATAACACATGACATACATCAAAAACCATCTTGGGGAATAAAACCCACTAGAATTTGTAATTAGACTACTATCATATAATAATAAGATCTAATTTAGACCATCTAAAAATGATCAAGGAACTACAATCCTTATTTAGTGAGACTCCAATCCCATAAGGTGGTACCACAACTATCTAGCTAAGTTTTAAAAATATCCAGACATTTTAAAAAAAATTACCTTATAAGGAGGATAAAACCACCTTAGATGTTAAGTTACCACGACATAACCTATGAAATACCTCCACCTTTAAACTAATGTCAATAACACCTGATGATGGACCTTACCTTATCTCTCTTCACCTTCACTCACACTCAATCTACAAGATTAGGTCATACAAATAGTCCTTAATTTGTTTTGATCTTCAACACATCCTTAGGGCATTCTACACCTTTTTCAATCTACAAATCACACACAAGCCTCTCTAGTCACTCTTTAGACTCTCACACTAAGTCTAGAATCCAACATCTTTGATTCTACTATTTATAGATCAATATTGATCAACACCATCTTAATTGACCATTAGGCATGTCTTAACCCTTAATAAATATATAATACAAAGATACAACTCAATACAAACTACATAGGTTAGCCATAGCATCTATGGGTCACCCTTAATGAACTACACCTTTTAATAAGGAAGTTGTAGTGCTTATAGGTCTCATGTGATCCAATTCACTCTTTTAGCACTCCATTGAGTAAAAAAAGAACACGTGACCACTTTTAAAATAATTGGTCCACTCTTTATGTCCCCTTTAACATTTTCAAATTATCATAGTCAACTTAGCTCACCTCTACGTATGCTCAAACAACTTAAACACTAACCTAATACACATAGTCACCATGAATGAATACATAATCAGCTTATTAGGCATTAGTCATACTCAAGATATATTGATCACATCTCCAAAATCTATACATAGCTTTCTCATGGAGTATACAACATGCTTTAATATTTAATTCATTGTGAGACATCAAAACAACATCAAAATAAGCTCGAATTTACTTCTTAGGTCACTTGCAGAATAAACATGAACACAAATTCAAATTCGAGGATCAATATATTTGATTATACTCACTTTCAAATATTCAAATTAGATTCATTAGATGTGCCATGGTGTCCTCTACCACTTTATTTTTTACTACATGAGAAAATTCATCTTCTATCAAAAGATATGATTGAAATATAGATATCTAGTTTTTCCTATGTTAAATTCAAATATTTGAATAGCAACAGTCATAATTAACCTTTGAACACCATGATCAAATCTCATAGACTCTTATATTAGGATCAATCTCACAACATCAATCTTATTTGAGTTTTATTACATAGACCACCAAAATTAAACATTAAACCATAGTCACTTTGACCTCATATCATGTCCTTTTTAAATGTTAATGTAAAAGTTTCCATTGATCTCTATGGATCAACAAGGTCAATAGTGATCAATGTTTACCATTGATCAGACTATATGAATTCCTTGTCTCTATTGGATCATTATCTTGTATCTTTTCTTAGTCATTAGAAATTATACACCTATCCTCATATTGTTGCTTCCTGACTCCTTAGAGAAATGCACACCATTGATTTTGCTCAAGATTTAACACTTCCAAAAATGACTATGGGAACATTGTCAATAAGCCTGAGTAGCCATTTTAGATCCTTAATAACTTTTTCTATGCTTTGATGTAGGATCTAAACTTTGGAATAAATGATCTCCTCACATAAGATAATCAAACCATGTGACATACTACTCCTAGAACCCCTGTACATGTGAGATATAATTCCATTAAAGTGCCTTCTCAAAAAGTTCTATCACAAATCCAACCATGTCCAAATCTCCCTAAGAGGTGAGATTTAATCATCCATAACTTTTGTTGTGATTTAGTGCATGATCTCAAACTTATCATAAATCATCTATGCTCAAAACTAAATAATACTATGTAATTATAATCTCTTAACACCTTCACATGTGTAAGATATATCACCATAAAAATGCTCACTCAACTCTTTTTGCCACACTACAAAATTGGCTAAGTATGGGAAAACATAGTCAAACTAATTGGGAGCCCAACTTTGCATATGCATATCTTTTGATGCACACATCACATGATCTGAAAATTAGTGAAAATAAACTAGGTCCAAAACTAAACAAACCCATATGACCACCTTCTCTTGAAACATCCACACATGTGAAATAATGGATCACCAAACTATTTACTCAACTCTTTCTGACCACTTTGCAAATTTAGTTAAGTATGAGAAAATAGTGAAATCTATCTTAGAATACAAATTTGAACCCTCATAACCTTGATCATGCTTCAATGCATGACTTGAGATCTGGTGCATAACAACTGGGTACTAATGTAATCACAACCATATGACCAACTCCCCTTGACTCCTTCCCATGTGGTAGAGATAACATGATCAAACTTCTTACTCATTTTTTGCTACTAAACCCAAAGTGTGTAGATGAGAACTATGTTCAACTAGATGAATTCCACTTATGCACACAATCTCTTAAATCATGATTTAGACATTAGAAATGTGCATACCTACATTTTTGAATTTCAAAAATTCCCCTAGACCTACCTATGACCCCCTTGGGATCAACCTGTACCTATTTGGCCTCACCAAACCCATCTGCACCTAGTTTCACCAAGTTGAATGAACCTAGCCTTCAGGACCATTTTCCTCTAGACCCTGACCATCAATAGTCAAGTTAACTATCGATAGTCAACCTTGGGAAAACCTGACCTTTGATGGTTAGGATCCACCTCTTGACAAACAACATGCAAACCACCTATGTTGATTTTCTAAAAATAACTTGTCTAATTCTAATTGTGAGCCTTTGCATGAGTAAATTATATTAAGATGGCCTAGTTATACCTTATATTACACGTCTTGCATATGCCTAAAGAGAAAGAGGCTTGGGATGTTAAATCCATCTATAATAATTATCAGGAGCTCAAGCATTTAGGAGTTTTCTTTTGCAAGTCAATCAGGTCAATCAATGTCATCAACATTATCAAGCATTATCAGCCATCATGTTGGGAACTAACTTATTGTCAACTATCAACCAAGCTCTCAGGTACCATTACTCTACTAGAATCAAGCTAGATTCCACTAATAGGCTAACTACATCAACCACCCACCCAACCAACTTTTGGTAAGACATGTACTTGTTTTTCAATATTCATGTGCTTTAATTTTATTTTCTAATCAACCTATCACTTTCCCAACTCTCATAATCCATCTATAAGATCCCATCATTCATCTATTTATCAAACCTAGAATTCCATAGTTAACCATCGATAGTTAAACACCAACCACTGATGGTCAGGTATAACTACTGACAGTCACCTCAACCATCGATGGTCACCTATGGCACTAAAAGGTGACAACTTGTTTTTACCCACCTACACCCAAAAAAATCCAATTTTCTATGTTTCTAACCACTCACAAAACTCTTTCAAATTTTTTGATGCATACCCCAACCCCTAACACTTGTATTAATTAGTTTATCACTAATTTGATCATTTCTAATCTATTTTCTTAGCAAGAATTATTGTGTTCAATTTTCGTAATCTTTTTAAATTAATGCAAGTACCTTATTTCTAATTTTATCAACTTAAATATTTAAAATTTGTGGATTGACAACCCCTAAGGAAGCTATTATTTCTAGGATCTAGCTATCTCTAGGCAATCCACCCAACTATCTATCTAATGAACAAGTTTTCTTTAGTGCTTTTTTATCTATAAATCTTCCTCCCAAGATAAAGAGGAATTATTCACAATATTTTGATTCAAGGCATGTACAACCAAACATGTTTTTCAACCATACCTGTATTGAGTTTCTTTTCTCTCTTCCCTAGAACTTAAAGTGAAACTTTACATGAAACATTCTGGCACACCTAGTGGGACCTAGAGCCTTTACTCATGTTTTCTTTAAATTTGTATGCTCTTTTCTCTATCTATTCCCATAATTGAAACTAAAATTTCTTTTGGTTTTAAAATCAATTGCATCCATTGCTTGCTTTTAACATTAGTTCACTTTGAATTAAATCACAATAATCTTATCATAACATCACTTTTGTTTCACACACTAGACATACCACTTTCATCAACCAAACATCAAAACAATTTAAGACAAGGCCTAATTGGGATTTCATCACTTAGTAATCACCTTAACCATTCCCAACAATCCTACTTAGAGTTCATTACTAATGGGATAACTAAGTTAACTCTCTGGTTAAGTATAAACTTTTGATATCAATATATATTGGCTAAACACCTGACACCCTTATTTTTATGGGACTGTGAAGTGAGGGGGTAAGCCCTAATACCAAGCCATGTATTGATTCCAATATATACTATTTTGAGCACCTAAACAACCTGAAACCAACCATAGGTTACTTCTATAGTACATGATCTACAATCCAATTTCTATCACATATTCTTATAAATTAAGGCATAATCCAAAATCAAGATTAAAACTAACCTCTAGGCTTAATGTACTTCATAGTGTGTGTCTTGATTTCCTTGATCATTTTCTTGTCTTATTATTTTTTGAGTGGTGAGTTTGTTCTTGTTTTCTCTTTTTTTTTGGTATAGTTCTCACTCGTTAGCAATGAAGAGACCTAGTAGAGCATAACCCATCACTTAAGTCAACCTCTTCTACCTCCTCATCTATGGATTACATCTTTGAGGTAGAATATTAATCTCATCCATTCAGAATCCCTAATTTTCCTTAGGTATTTCCTTAAGGAGACATTGATTTTACCACTTTTTTAGACAATAATATAGTTACCCTTCAACACTATCTTAACACCTCCCCTCACCATATCCTAGTTTCAACTCCACCTCGGGATCCTCTTTATGGTATTCCATACCACCTTATGAAGGGTATCCATGTTACTATAGTCACCACCCAACCTTTGACCACCCAAGCATCTTTTTCTACTAACCCCTTTGACACCATAGCTGAAAACCAACCTATCCAACCAACTACTACCTTACACCCTCTACCCCTAATAGTGACTCCTATACCTTGGGGATAACCCAACCATTAACCCATCATGCTTCACCTATTTCTAGAGCACCCATGACTAGCACTACCAACCTCTCTTATGTCAAACCTAACCCATTAGTCAATACCCATTTACCAATATTAGGGATATATATCCCTTCTACTTCACCAACCATTAGCACAAAGGTCACTACCTCACCTCTTAGCACTAACCCAACTACCATCCATGCCCAATCCATAGGGAATCCTTAGTAGTTACATGTTGCACCCAATCCAGGATACATCCCTAACCCATAAGTATATGTACCCATTAACCAACCACCATCATCCACCTACCCTACCCAAACTCTATCATCCACATTCCAATATGTGGAAGCCTCTCAACTTCAAAATAATTACCAATATCTTTCTTAACCTCAACCACAATATCAACCTTACATTATTTTTGGTGCAACATCTCAAACTAACCTAATAAAAATTATCATGGATAAGATGACCAACCTTGAGTCATTCATTTTAGGGGCTCATAACATCCTATCCTATGATCAGATTTGTAACAAACCTATTCATCCTTTTGTCCCCATTAGACCTTACCCTCCTCAATGGGAGCTTCCAAATTTTTTTCAAATTTCAAAGTAAGGAGGACCCCCAACAACACTTATAGCTTTCAGGCATGCATGTTACATGATTTATTACGATAATTCCTTCTCCTTCAAACCTTCCCCATGTCTCTATCCATCCCAGTAATTGATTGGTATAGTGCCCTCATCAAACATTCCATCTTTTCTTTCACCCAACTAGAGCAAGTCTTCTTAGATCACTTTTCCATTAATATTTACAAGAAGGTCTCTATCACAAACCTCTATTCTATCAAGCAATTTTATGATGAGTCCATTATGAATTTCATCACTTGTTGGAGAAGCTTGATTAATTAGATTTAATTTTCGTTGCCTCAACCTAAACTTATAGAAATTTTTTCTCAAGCCTATGCCAAACACATATCTTCTACACTACATTTCCAAAGCTTCAAAACTATTGATGAGTATTTTACCATGGCACATAAATTAGAAACTTGGGCCATATATGAGGTTAAATTGAAGTTATGAAATAATAACTCTACCTTCAAGACCAATGAAACATCTTCCTCCAAACTAGGTAACCAAGACAATACCAAAACCAAGATCAAGGGAACTTTGAATGCCATCATCCTTAAAACCACCCCTCCACCCAATGTCAATTAAAAAAATTATCCTATTACCTCCAAGAAAAACACAAGGAAACCAAACTGAAGCAAGAAAAAACAATTCACTCCACTTGGAGAATCTTATACCTCAGCTCTAGAGAAGCTAATAAAATATAACCTTATACAAATTACACCCATGAAACCTACCCAATAGTTTTATTTTTCTCATTCAGTACCTACTTGGTAAAATGAGAATGACCACTATGCTTTTCATCGAGTAATAGATTAGGATGTCAGTTGATATAATAATTTTAAGAATTTTATTCAGAGTCTTATCGATAAAGGGAAACTCATGTTGGATAATACCAATTCCCCTCAAAATAAATCTCTTGACATATTTAGGAAACAGTTTCCCAACCATGCCCCTATCAAAGATAAAGACACACAAGTTAAATATTCTCATGATTCCCACATGATCAATATGGTCCTTGATATGCCTATCATCCAACCTACCTACTTTTTTTCCACTTTATCAATCAAGGTGGTAGAGCCACTTTCCCTTCCTTGAGAGGCCCAAATTGAATAGGTTCCTTTTTCCTTAGCTTCACTCATAGAGAATTTAGAATCATCAAGAAACCCTTTGGATAGCCAACTTAAACAAATAACCATTCCTAACCCACTATCCCCTCTAACTACATACCAAGCCACAACTATAGACGTCATGCCCAAGGGAGTAACTTTTTTACAAACGCCCCTCACATAATATCCACCCAACCCAAACTCGCCTCCCTTACTTAAGGGAAAAAAATGAGGCTATCAAACCTCCTCCTCAACCCATAGTTGTCTCCTCAGCACCCACTACTCAAGAGTCTAGATCAGTATACAAACTTGTTCAAAATTTAGGTATGGCTAAAAAACTAAAAATGAATCAAACCACTTTTGAGCAATAGTTAGGGATTCCCTACATAAAAAAACCTAAAATTTATAGCATGCCTCTAACCAACCAATCCATAATCTCTTCATCACCTCTTAAATCAATCCAAAATTATACCAACCCTTCACCTTCTTAGTCAATCAAAACAACTACCACATCACCAACCAAACCTTTCAAAAATCTTGGTGCTTTCCCTACTCAGAGTTTGGTTTACTTATCCTTGAAAGTAGACTTAACTTCACCTAAGCCTATACCTAGGTCTTGACCCATTCCAACCAAGGGGATAAAAAACATTTAAGGGTCACATGACTAAGACTCTACCTCCCTCTAACTTTTCCTCTATCTTAGGGCCTCACCCTTCTACTCTACTTAAAAAAACAACCCCCTTTTAACATATGTCACCCATGACCATTGATTACACTATCCCACTTATTATCTGATATGCTAGTCCTTCCTAGATTACCAATAGTTAGACCATCAAACTTGGCCACCCCAACTACCAATACACCCAAACCAAAACAATCAACTAGAAACACCACCTTACCTAAACCATCTCTCACCAAACCTGTTGCCACCAACATGCCCATCTTACCAACACAAACCATGATCCCTAAACCTTTCTTACCTTTATAATAATCCTATATGATAATTATTTAAAGATTATTGAAAACCTCTTACATCATCTTACCTCCTATTAGACCTTTTGATCCTCTTGATTCAAATCTAACCTGCTATAATGACCATAAAATTTGTTCCTATCATAGGACACCTAAGTATGACACAAAGAATTACAAATATCTCTAGGAAATTAGCCACCAAATCTATGATGAGGATGATATTTTAGTATATGACCTTCCATCTACTCTTCCACCAATATACCCATCATCTAGTCACCAACACATTCCTAATCCCCCACTCTCACCTCAGAGTGATAAATAATCTACCTAACCCCCCATCACACCTTACCCCTCTGTTCATACCATTAATGTGTTCAAATGATCACAACAAAAGGATAAAAGGAAGGACAAAGTGTCCATTCCATGGACATACCCACCAACACACCCTAGACTAAACAAGATCCAAACCTCTACATCCATAACTAAGCTCAAAGTTATTATCTTAGGCACCTCAGAGGTTAAACCCTTTGAATCCATCAAGAGGGTCATTCTTAAACAACTTCACCATACCCCAGTTAAGATGAGCCTTTATTAATTCATTTCCACCTCACCCCACCATTATCAAGCCATGATAGAGGATATGTAAGCTATTGAGGTTGGACCAAGAGACTTCCAACCTATAAAGGCTGTCATAGGTGCTCTCTAACTCTCCACACTTGTTACCTTTAAGGACTTAGAGATACCTTTTATCCATCCCAAGGACCTAAATCCCACTCTTTTTATTAAATCCCACATCAACTAAACCTACGTCAAATGGGTTATGATCGATGGGGGAGATAGTATTAACATCATCTATTCTCATGCCTATGAACAACTCAAGCTATTGGATAATATCATGTCTAAAACTCCAACTATCCTTATATCCTTTAATGACACTATAATCACTACTTTGGGAATCATCATCCTTCACATTCAGCTAATACCTTGCATGTTCCCCAAACTCTTTTATGTGGTTGAAGGTGAATTCTATTATAATGTTTTACTAAAGAGACCTTGGATCTGGGATATGGGTTATGTACCTTCTACCCTCCATCATTGTGTCAAGTTTGAACATGAGGGTTAGATTGTTACCATACAAGCTAAACCTAGTCATTTTAAAGCATGCAATATGACCTACCAACCTAATGACGTTTTCTTACCTCCATCCAAATAACTACAAACAACCACCACCAAAAGCTCACCCACAAAATCCAAAACCATTAATTCCCCTTCCAATGAAGCATCTACCAATTCATTTATCCCCACATACTAGATACCCATCACAAATCCTTTAGAACCAACCTTTCAATTCCTTACCCTTGGAGAATACCACCTCCTCACCCTTGACACCTTCCAAACTCACCAAGAATATGGAAGGCTCAACCACCAACCAAGATATGACCCCAACATTGGAGCCATTAACCCCTTAGGTCCTTCAAGCTATCAAAACCACTTTATCTATGGGGTAATTGACAAGCACATTAGTGTTGCTACCATCCCCTCTTAATCTCAACTAGTCACCTCCACATTCTCTTACTTGGACAACCTAGACATCACTAAAGTATACCTCCATAGGTGTGCCTGAAAAGAATTTAGCTTAGGGTGATATGAGCACAAACCATAGTAATATCAATTGAGACCCAAAATCCTTATGAGAAGCATGACCTTAGATTAATTCTACCTAACAAGAATAAATCTAAATAAATTACCCCTCCTATTATTGAAGAAGATAACCCTTCCTCACTAACACCCCCTCCACCTATGGGTGAGGATGGGGGCATCATCCTACCTAACATGTTTTTCCATCAACATCATTACCCTTATCCACTTAAATTATCAAAAGGAAGGGGTACCCATATCCATCCCTTTATTCAATCTTGAATTGGTAGGAGAAGACTCTCCTACCATTCACATTATCTAGTTTCGGGATGATGATTTTATTCTCACCTACCTTGGTGCACCTAATTCATCCATCCACAATTCCTTAGCTCTAAAGACATCAACCATGTTGAATGAACCCACCATAGATATTGACATAGGCACTTTGGATAACCCCCATGTTGTCAAAATAGGCCAAACTCTCACCCCTATGGAACTACAAGACTTCTTTACCTTCCTCCAAGACCATAGTATTGCATTCACCTGGTCATATACTGACATGCTTGATATCAACCCAACCATTTCCATCCATAACATTGTGACTAATCATGATGCCAATCCTATTAGATATAAAATCTACCACATGCATCCTTGAATAACTCTCTTTATAAAATAATAGCTCCAATGCCTCCTTTTTATTAACTTCATTCAACCCATTGATTATCCTCAATAGGTTTCAAACATCGTGCCTATCACTAAAGCCACAAGGGGACTACATATCTATATATACTTTTATGACCCAAACCTCAATTACCTAAATGATGACTTTACTCTACCTAATATTAACCAACTTATTGATCTCATAGTAGGCCATGAGATGTTGTCACTCATGGATAGATTCTTGGGTTATAATCAGATTTTGATTGCCCCTGAAGATCAACACAAAACTATATTTATCATCCCATGGGGGAATTTTTGTTATATATTCATGCCTTTTAGCCTTAATAATACTGGTACAACCTACTAATGTGCCATGACCTATATTTTCCTTGAAATTATCCATACAATTGTTGAAAACTATGTGGATGACCTTCTTAGGAAGTCTAAACTTTGCAAAGACCACTTAACAATTCTTAAGATTATCTTTGAGTTACTTATCCTTTATCATGTCCACCTCAATCCCTATAAATCTATTTTTGGGGTCTTATCAGGAAAAATTATAGGTTTTATTATTTCCCTTCAAGGAATCAAGGTTGACCTTAACAAAATCAATTCCATCCTTGAGATTATACCTCCAACCAATCTTAAGAAACTCCATAGTTTGTAGGGGAAGCTCCAATCCATTCATCATTTTATCTCCTAGCTCTCCAATCGATGTCAACCCTTCTACCACCTCTTCAAAAATGACATCTCTTTTAAGTGGAATGTTGATTGTCAAAAGGCCTTCAATGCACTTAAATAGTACCTTATATCTCCACCTTTACTCACACCTCCTAAGGATGACCAACATTTATACCTTTATATCTCTACCACTAACCATTACCTAGGGACAATGCTTGACTATCAAGATAAATAACATAAAGATCAAGCCATCTATTACATTAGCCATATACTTGTTGAGTATGAGACTCAATATACACATACCAAGAAATTGTGCTTGGCTCTAGTCTTCATGGTTACCAAACTTTACCACTACCTTCTTAATCACAAACCTTTTTCCATAACTAATACCAAACCACTTAAATTACATGCACTACAAACCATACCAAAACCAATATATAGCTAAGTGGCTCATACTTTTAGCTAAGTTTGACCTTGAGTTCCTCCAGTAAAAATTGATCAAGGGAAAAGTCATTGTTGACTAATTAGTTGATGTACTCCTAATAGACACCCAATCTCCCCCTCTTGAATTTTTAGATGAGTCGATCACAAGTCTATCTCAATCAAATTTTACCATAATGTAACCATGTTTTTCATGGTTCTAAACATTAACAAGGTGGAGGAGCTGGTATGATCCTTATCCCCCTTATTGATGAACTAATTCCTTTATCTTTTAAACTTGAATTTGAATGTACCAGCAATATGGTTGAGTATGAATCCCTAATAATAGGTCTCCAAACTGCCTTAGCCTTAGGAGTCAAAAAAATCAATATATTTGGTGACTCCCAACTTGTGTTCAACCAAGTCACTGGAATTTACCAGTGTAAGAATGAGATTTTGTAGTTGTATAGGCAACTGGTTACAAAAATTTTAGCATCATTTGAGAACTACCATATTCAAACCACCCCATGATCTACCAATAAGTTTGTTGATACCATGGATTCTCTTGCCTCTTAGATCCTACCAACACCCTTTGACTCCAAACTATTAGTCATTGTCCATCACCCCACTAAACCTTCCAACATCAAATTAGACACTCCAACCATCTTTAGTGTGGAAGATATTCTTCTTGAATTTTGGTATCAACAAACCTTTGACTACCTTCACCTTGGCATAGTTCCCTCTATCCTCTCTAAGAATGTCCACCAAGAATTTCTTTAGAGCACCTTATCTTACACCATTATGGGAGGAATTCTTTACAAACATGGTTTTGATGGCCTCATATTATGTTTCCTCTGTGGTCCAAAATCTTCTCATGCTATCAAAGAGACACATGAGGGTATCTATGGGGGACACTTTAGTGGGCTAATTGTGGCTAAAAACATCTTCCACCTAGGTTATTACTAGCCCACCCTTAACCAATACTATTGTTATTATGTGAAAAAGTGTGTCAAGTATCGAAAACATGTTAATTTACATCATGCACCTAGCAATAGTCTTCACATTTCTATGGAATTTTAGCCATTTTCACAATGGGGTCTAGACCTTATCGATGAAATCAACCCCCACTCTTTACAAAAACATCATTATATCATTACCATGACTTGATATTTTACTAAATGGGTGGAGGCTATTCCTCTTGTCTTGACAAAAGCTAAAAAGATTGTCAAATTTATCACCCACCATATCATCTACCATTTCACAATTCCCCATAAGATCATCATCGATAATGGCAAATCATTCAAAAACAAACAATTCTAGATCATTTATGATGTATTTCATATTAAACTTATCTTTTCATGACCTTATCACCCACAAGAAAATGGAAAAGCCAAAACATCTAACAAAACCCTTAACAACATGCTTAACAAAATGGTTAATGCCTCGAGTCAGGATTGGCATTTGCACATCCCTTTCACCTTATGGGCACATCATACTAGAATTTGAACCCCTACAAGTGCTACACCTTTTTCTCTCATGCTTGGAACTAAGGTTGTATTGCCTCTTGAAGTCTAAATACCTTCTCTTCATAGATCTTTGCATGATCTTATTTCAAAAAATGACTATCATCATGAATGTTTAGTTCAATTTAAGCTACTTTATGAGCATCATTTGGTCATCATTTTCCATCTTCATGTCTATCAAGAATGAATCAAATGTACCTATAACAAAAACCTAAAATTTCAAGAATTCATAATTGGAGATCTTGTTCCCAAGGAAAATCAACATGTAACTAATATGGAGAAAAATAAAAGGGGTAAATTTGCTTTCATTTAGCTTGTACCCTACATCATAATCCATAAGTATGGATTAGGATACTATCATTTATCTTCTCTCGAAGGCAAACTATAACTTGAGCCTCTCAATGCTTCATATTTGCATCCCTTTTATTGCTAAATAGGGATCACAATCATCATTTATCTAATTTAATCTCATCCCATACAACCACATTCACTTCCCTCTTTTTTAGGGGCAATCAACTAAAATTAAATCATGTGATTATCCATCACAACTATAGACTAATCTTGAACTATGGGTACCATCAATTTATCTATGGCATGATTCTTATAGTACTTCCAATCTCTTTGAAATTGGTTCCTATGGACATTATCACCTATACCCCTTTTTCATCGACTAGACCTTCATGTCAATATAGTTTTGCCTTCATAAAGGTAATCCATTGAACATGTAAAAACAAGTCTATGTCAATTTAAAACAATATCAAAAGTCATAAACAAACTATGGGTCATTCTTAGCATTCACAAACTACTCCCTTAAGGGATAGTTGTTGAAAAATCATCTAAAATTTACAAACATAAGGTGGAATGCTCCCTTGAAGGATAGCTATCAAAATCATTTAAAATACAAATTTAAATGTATACCACTCCCTTTAAGGATGGATGAGTTAATTTTTTTTTAAATCTATAAATTTCTTGGAAGCTTTCTACATCGATCAACTTCCTTAACCCTATATCAAATTCAAAATAACAAAAAACCCCAAGTAAAAACAAAAGAATTTTGAAAGCCAAAATTGACCCTCCTTAGTATACTTCCCACACTTATCACTCTACACTTTATATATAAACATAGACTTGTTTATACTAGCTCTTTGGAAACCTACAGAAAAGGCATTCTAGTCTCACTAGTGGTTCCAGTTTCACCCCCTCTCCCTCAAAATATCATAAGCATGGGATGATGAACTTACTTCACACACTGTGATTAAGATACCTATTTATCAATCTAAGCATGTTAATGTGAAGCATCTTAATGGCTTATCTTCACTAAACCAATATAACTTTGGGTTTCATATTAGTCCTTACTAATGAAAAGCCATCATGTTCCTTTTTTTTATCTTTTACCAATTCATGTGGATATGCCTCTCATGATTTTTATCACTTTATTACACCTCTAGTTTTCTACCTACTTCATGTATTTTCATCTTTAATCATATTCACATTCTACCTCTATGATAATGAACAATAGACATCACATCAAAAGTATGAACGTTATTAACTATGTCAACAAGTAACACCATATATATCTCTATGTGCCAAACACAATGTAATCATATCACAATAGACCATAAAAATAAACCTATCTATTTACAATTATCACATCATATGAGCCTATAATCATATCATTACATCAATATAAGCATAAAATAAATCAATGATAAAGACATCATAACATATACCATTTACTATTACATCCATATGACCATAAACAAATCTATTACATTATCATATAACATACATCCATCAATAACACATTTTATCATATCCATGAAAAAATCACATCATAATTATCTTTCTAGCATCATGTGCCTAAGTTATTAACTAAAACACTAAAATCATAAACCACAAGTCAAAAACCATAAGCCATAGCCATAATCATAAACATGATCACCACATGAACCATAACCATCCATCATATATAAAATTAAAAACCATACATCATATACATTGAATCATCAAAAAAATAATACATGTAACAATATATCATCTCTCTCAAGAAAATATACATCATACTACATCGGTGTGTAGGTTGGTATCAAAATAGTACATCATAATAATGCATCTAAACATAATCATGGGCCTGCACCACTAACAATGGAATCATATATGATTACACCTATACCTATTGATGGTCCCCTTGGACCCCTTCCTGACCCACTATAGCAACCCATTGACCTAGAGTAGTTATCTAGGGCCCACCAACCAAACTAGCTCTATACTCTACATATCTTATGGCTTAAGGTAACTAGTCTAGCACCATCACCTCATAGCATCTAAGCTCTTATACGATAGCTAAGTACTGTGATCATAGTACTATCCCTATGGCCCTCTTGCTATTGCATCGACTCCAACACTCTATTTCATTAGGTCCATCTCTTGCATAATTATACCTAGGCATGCCTATGCCTGGTGTCTCTCACCTATAATGATGGCAAGCTAACCCTATAATATGGTGATCTAGCCATGTAGTGTAGCCACCTACCCCTACAATACTTGTATCTAATACTAAGTTATAGCCAAGGCCACCCCTACCTATCCATCTTAGCTAGCTAGATTTATAGCCATCAACCTCACCCCTGTATCATCTCCAGCCACATCAATTACTACATAGATCAACTAGTACCAAGCCATATAACCATATATGTACCCTATATCATTTATAAGGTTCCTAGTAGGAAGCTCTTCAAAACCACCATCTAAAACTATTTGAGTAGGCTAGGGAACCTATAACTAGACCTCCAAATCTTGCCTTCTATATCATGGATTTGGACTTGATACACCCTATAGCAAGCCAAATTAGCATAGTACCCGATCGAATGGAATCAACTCAACCTCACCCTCTCAGTATCCCACTATCTACTTGTGACTCTACATAATGAGGGTCTACCTCTTATAGCCTAGTCAAATTAGGAACTTTAACTATGGTCTCCAAGTGATGTCCCTAGATACCAATGCCCCTAGGGCACCTCTAAAGTAATCAACATCATGTGTCCTACCTCCTACCCCTAATGCAACATAGTCATCTCTCCACCTTATAAAACCAATAGAAAACTCTAGCTATGTATACCCTACCCATGGCAATCCTATAAACCTCAGAACTTGGATGTGCTTGTAAGCCAAATAATGAAGAACCAAGCCCATGTTAATACCATATCTCCTATGGTGTTTGAATTCCTATGTCTCTTTATAAATTTAAATTAAAAAAATTAGGACCTAACTAAACACTATCCTCCCAAGTAACACATGCACCAATACACCTAGAAATACATATGGAAACCTCTCATTTCTTGAACATAGGAACCTAAAGCATGTAACAACAATCATCAACATCATCATCAATCTTCTCTCCTCTAGATATCTCTCATATAACCATATATAGCTAAACCCTCTAGAATACCACTAGACCTGGTCGCTATCATCTCCATATAGATACTCAACATACTCGTCATGATCTTCCTAATCTATCTAGTATATCACCTCGCCACATAGTAAGAGTTGATTGATCCTATAAAAATCTTCTAGGAGAATATTCATTTCCCCAATTAGAAATAAAAAGGTTTTAATATTAGGATCCCATCTCTTGATGAGTGTTACTATCATCGATGTATCTCTAAGCACATGTTGGTAGTGCCTCATCACTCTTAGCCCTACCTCCTTCATGTGTGCCTAGTCATCTATGATCATCTCTTCAAGAAGTGTAGAGAAGATATGTGGCACATGATCATGCATCTAGATCTACTCTTGAGCCTACACCAAACCAAATGTTGGGCTTAATTTTTATTAATATGCCTATCTACCCTACCTTTTGATACATAACCTATTCCCTTATAACTCCTACTCACCTATCTCACCCTAGCTATGTTACTCCCTATCAACCTAGATTAGCTTATCAACCCATTACCCTTACCTAATTATTAACTAAAACCCTAACCTTACCCTTAATCTAACCCCAACCTAATTTACCTAACAATGACCCTTAACACACTTTGAAAAACACCTAACCCTAACAACCTAAATAAACCCCCACCCATTACCCTTTCTCAATCCATTTAACCTCAACCACACCCTAATTAGATTACTAAAACTTAACCATAAAAAACCTATCCTAAACATTTAGACAAAATCCCTACCCAACCACTAATGATCATGATAACCATTAATGGTTATAGACCCCTATTTCCTACGGTGTCGACCATCGATGGTTAGCCTGATGCCTAAGCACCTTAAACACCTAACATATTACCTAATTTACCCACCCACCATATCAATCTACCATTTCACCCACTAATTTGACCAAAAACCTTAAAAACCCTACTTAGGGAATATAGGTAGAATTGTACATTTCCAAACTTACCCACCCAAACAAATTCTAGAAAGTAAAATTAAGCCTACTCTAATAATTTTAATACACCCTCTACCTCATTCCATGACCTCCTCTATGGTTTGAGCCCATGAGCAAGTACCTAGATGTGTCCTTGTTTTCCCTACATCTTAGACCCATGCAATCATCCACATGCCTCTACCCAATGATAAACACTCACCTCAGTACACACCTTCCTCATAAAGAACCCAAATTTCCCAAACTAAAGTTAACAAAGAAAAATAATAATATTAATAGTAAAAATGAGTCATATTTTTACTTTTTACCTATCTAGGTTATTAGGGTTCCCCCTGACTATCAATGGTCATGGTGATCATCAATGGTAACCTTCTAAGATCCTTGATCATTGATAGTCAAGAAACCCTACAAAACACCCATTTTACTTTTTACCTAGATCCTACCAATTCTTAACACACCAAACCTAGGTTTTGAACACTTTTTGAGATGACCTTCTCCCATAAACCTAAACATGTCATCACCTCACCATTAGTATCTTTTATCCCATATAACATGTAGTTTAGTGACACATATTGCCTGGTCCTTTGACTACAATGAAAAAATTTCCATGTTGACCCCTTTTGCATTTTGCACCACTTCACACATATCGATTGACTTGTATCTCACCAGGAGCACTTCTTACCTTAAATACCTGTGACACTTGACTCATTTGTGTTTTCCCTTAGGAAAACTTAACCATGCTTTGGAAAATAATAGGTATATCTAATTTCCATGACTAAATATGGTCATGGGATACATTGGTCACTTATATTCTTAACACCAACCTTTATTTTTACCAATTTTGGAAATTCTAGTCTTTGCACGATCTTGGCTATCACACCTTTTTGTTACATTTTGTGTACAAGTTTTCATCTCATCTTATTAACCTTGTGTCACCACCTCATGAATAAACATCTACAACTTATCAGACATTTACCTACTTTAGATTCACCTCACCAACTCTCAGTTTGAGGGGAACACCTCCTTCCACTCTCAGGGCAACTAGACCCTTGACTCATACTCTATTTTTGTTTTGTATCTCATTCACATAAGATTAAAAATGAAAAGGGGAAAAATGTATAAAAATATGCACGCCTAAATTTTCAAATGTCAGAAATCCCCCTAGACCTACCTAGGACCCCCCTTGGGACAAACCTACACCTATCTAGCCTCACCAAAATCCATCTGCACCTAGTTTTACCAAGCTAAGTGAACTTGACCTTCAAAACCCTTTTCCTATGGACCCTTATTTTTTATGATTAAGGTGACCATCAATGGTTATCCTTAGGAACACCTAAACTTTGATGGTTAGGATCTACCTCTTAAGAAACAACATGTAAACCAACTGCATTACTTTTCTAAAAATAACTTGTCTAATTTTGGCTATGAGACTTTGCATGGATGAATTATATTTAAATGGCCTAGTTACACCTTCACTTCCACCTCTTACTTATTATTATAAGAGAAAGATTCATGGGAGGTTAAATCCATCTGCAATAATTATCAAGAGCTCAGGCATTTAGGAGTTTTATTTTATAGGTCAATCAGTTCAATCAACATCATCAACGTTATCAAGCATTATCAACCATCTTATTGGGAAATAACTTATTTTCACCTCTCAACCAAACTCTTAGGTACCATTACTCTACTGAAATTAGGATAAATTCCACCAATAGACTAACTAAATCAATCACCCACCCAACCAACTTTTGGTAAGACACATACTTGTTTATCAATATTTACATGCTTTAATTCCATTTCACAATCAACCCAACACTTTCCCAACCCTTGGAATACATCTATGGGATATTATCATTCATATATTTGTTAAACCCATAATTTCATAATAAATCACCAATGGTTATACACCAACCATTAATGGTCAAGTATAACCTCCAATGGTCACCTCAAATGTCGATGGTTACCTATGGTACCAAAAACAAGCAACTTGTTTTCACCCACCTACACCCAATAAAATCCAATTTTCTATGTTTCTAACCACTCATAGACCTCTTTCATATTTTTTGAAGTATACCCCAACCCCTTAAAACTAGTATTAATTAGTTTATCACTATTTTGATCATTTCTAGTCTATTTTCTTGGTAAACATTCTTGTGTTCAATTTTAGTAATCTTCTTTAATTGATGCAAGTACCTTATTTCTAGTTTTATCAACATAACTATTTAAAATGTGTGGATTGATAGACCCTAAGGAATCTCTCACTTTCAAGATCTAAATATCATTAGGTAATCTAACCAACTAGTTGTCTAATGAATAAGTTTGCTTTAGTGCTTTTTTATCTACAGGTCTTCTTCCTAAACCAAAGAAGAGTTATTTATAATATTTTGATTCAACATGTGCATAACCAAATAGGTTTTTCAACAACACCTGTATTGATTTTTTTCTCTCTTCCATAGAACTTAAAGTGAAAATTTAAATGAAACACATGAATAAAATCTTATAGGACCCCTTTTACATGTCTAATCCTCAATACTCATCCTTGATCATCTCAAGCTATGTCACTATTGAAGATCAATAAAACATACATAAAACACACTAGAATAAGCAAATTTAACACTTTGTCATCATCACTTTGACTAATGCAGTACTTAATCTAATCACCAAGGAACATCCATGAAATAATTATGACATCATCATTATAAATCTCCAACAATTTCCCCCTTTGTCATTTATGTTAACATACATTAATATAGAAATATATATCTCATCTTCTCTCTCTTCAAATCACTCTAACAACAAGAAATTTTTCCCCAATGGGAACTTTCTCCCCCTTTGACATAATGATAAAGTGGGAAAACACTAATCCTTAGGACCTAAAAAGATTATAAAAATAGGAAAGGACCATCTTATAAAGATTATACAAACTCCCCCTTAACTTAAGCATACTTATATTTGTCTTAACAACCTCCTCTTGATCCATGCCAACACTCTCTTCAATTAAACATTATAACTAATGAATAAAGAACACATAAAAAACTAAAATTTGATGTAACTCATTAGGAAATATCTAAGAGGGACTCCCCCTAATATCTATGATCAATTTCACCTTTTAAACATCTTTAGATATCCATACACCATAAAGAACCACTATGTATGCTTATTAGCCTTCTTTCTCAAGACACTTCCATGACCACCAACTCTGCATCTGTACTATACAAAATAGGAAACATGCACTAAACCAAACTAAGAACATACATTATGAACCTATATTATAGATCCTTTACAAACCTCTAGAGTAAGTCATATGAACATGTTGCTCCCCCTTAACCAAAGACCTTATATTGACTCATAGAGAAATAAATGACACACAAACTCTATTTTAGATACTCAAAAGTAGCTTTTGACAATGGTTTGGTAATAATATCTACAAGTTGCTCTTTTGTAGGCATATGCTCTATCTTGACATATTGATTAATCACTTATTCTATCAATAAATTATATCTAATAATAATGTGTTTAGTTTTTGAGTGCATAATTAGATTATTTGAGATATTAATTACACTAGTATTGTCACATAAAATATGACAAGGTCCATTTTGTCTTACCTTGAAATCCACCAAAGTTTGTTTCAACCACATGACTTGTGTGTAAAAATAAGCATATAATATATATTTAAATTCTGCACTTGATAAAGACATTGAGACTTTCTTCTTTCTTAGCCAAGACACCAAACATTCTCCCATGAAAAAGGCCCCACCAGTGGTACTCCTATCATCCACACATCCTGCCCAATCAACATCAATAAATGATTTTAAAGATAATTATTTACTCCTGGGTTACCATAAACCATAGTCTATGGTGCCTTTGAGATATCTCAATATCCTTTTGACTTTTTTCAAGTGAGATTCTCTAGGATCAACTTGAAACCCTTCTACAAGACCTAGTACTTGCATGATGTCAGCCCTAGATGCAGTAGAGTATAAAAGACTTCCAATCATGGATCTCTACAAATTTTTATCAAATTTTTGTGAGTCATCTAGTTTACTTAACTTGCATCTTATGATCATTAGATTACCTATTAGCCTACACTACATCATGTCAAACTTAATTAGTATATCCTTGATACATTTAGCTTGAAAAATGAAAATTATTGCATGAAGTTGATTAATCTATAATCCTAAGAAGTAAGAAAATTCTCCCAACATTGACATTTCAAGCTTAGATTTCATAGTATCTATAAAATCTCTACTCATTTTATCATTTTTAGAACCATAAACTATTTCAATTAACATATACAATAACTATCAATTGATGATTACCTTATGTCTTAATGTATAGATTATTATCAGCTACCCCCTTTTAAACCTTGACTAAAAAGATACTTATCTAACCTATCATACCAAGATCTAACAGCTTGTTTAATACCATATAAATCCTTATTTAGTTAACACACAAAATCTTTATTACTTGACATGAATTATCCTTCAGGTAACTCAATGTAGACTTATTCTAAGTTGCCATTCAAGATTATAGATTTCACATCCATTTGATATACCTTAAAACCTTTGAAACATGCACAATCCAAAAAGAGTATAATTACTTCCATCCTTGCCATAGAAGCAAAAGTCTCATCAAAATCTATTCCTTCAACCTAAGTATAGCCTTTACACACTAATATATCCTTATTTCTTGTGACTTTTCCTTTCTCATTCATCTACTTTTTGAAAACCCATTTGATACCTATCACATTTTTATCTTTTGGTCTAGGAGCTAAGTCCCATGTTTCATTACCTTCTATTTGATTAATTTATTCATCCATAACATCATTACAAATTTAATATTTGATAACTCCCGTAAAATTTTTGGGTTCAGTCATGGATAACAGAGATGAGTCTTGTTGATTTTGATTGATCAAAATTCTCCTTATAGTTTGCAACCTTGCACCAATATTTTTAATATTCTAAGAGATTGGATGATATTTATGAATTCTTCTAGATGAAGCTTTGGTATCTTATATTTCTTCCTCTTATTCATCTTCATCATCTATTTGAATAGATAACTTATCATTGTTTACAATAGCATTCTGAGTTGAGTCACTTATCTGCAATTTTAGCTTCTTAACTCTAGTTATCTCATCTACTCTTACATTTAAACTTTTAAAAATCTTGTGAAGTGTCTTGTTGAAGCATCTTTAGGAAATACTAATAGAATAATTTCTTAAGAAGATGCCCTCATTAGATCTTGAATCAAAATTTCCAAGTTTATCTTCATCTCTTTTGATGAAGCACCTGCTACCAAACACTCTAAAATGTTTAACATTAGCTTCTCTATT
The DNA here is from genome assembly GCA_037957365.1 of Torreya grandis. Lineage (NCBI taxonomy): Eukaryota > Viridiplantae > Streptophyta > Pinopsida > Cupressales > Taxaceae > Torreya > Torreya grandis. The sequence continues at coordinate 3,052,838 of JARHVA010001334.1, forward strand.
CTTCCATAACTCATAAGGTGTCTTATTAATATTTAATCTGATTTAACATATATTTAGGATGTACATATAAGTCTTGGCTACCTCTTCCCAATAGCCATTTGATATTTTTGCATCTTGAAGCATGGTTCTACCCATCTCAACCAAAGTCCTATCCTTACTTTCAACCACACCATTCTATTGTGTTTTTCTAGGAATAAATTATTGTCTTCTTATCCCATGTTCATCAGATAAATCATCAAACTTATGAGATCAAAACTCACCTCCTCTGTCTGATCTCACACACTTAATTTTTGAACCTTTATCATTTTCCACAAGAGCTTTAAATACCATAAATTTTTTAAAACCTTCTAATTTTTCTTTAAGAAAGAGTATCCAAGTCATCCTAGTAAAATCATAAATGAGAAACATGAAATAACTATTACCTTGAATACTTTGAGTTCTCATAGGTCTACATAGATCAATTTAGATCAAATTCAATGGTTTTGTAGTTGAGAATTCCTTGTTATTTTATCTTCTATTGGTTTGATTCTCATGAAGACATGCCTTGCAAAGAGAATGAGTAATCTTAGAAATATTGGGCATATACCTTGCCAACCCCTTTGAACTGATATTTAATATATTATCAAAATTTATATGTCTAAGCCTTCTATGCCAAAGACAACTTTCTTCCAAATGACTCATGAAGTACTTCTCTTTCTAGGATTCATGGAATACATATATGTTATTATCTATTTTATGAACCTTTACAACTAATCTATCATATTTTACCTTTCTTAATTCACATACATCATCATGAAGAGTTAAAATGTTTATTTTCTCACAAATTTGGAGTGCACTTAAAAATATTATGTTTCAAACCTTCTACATATATGGTATTTTAGTTTTCATATGACCATTGTCTAAACTTACAGTACTATTACCAACTATGTTATTATAATTGTTGTCACCAATCTAACTACACCTAGATTGGTCTTCTTTAGAGAGAAAAACTTGATCTTATATCCTATCATATGATTTGAGCATCCACTCTTTATGAACCATCTCTTATTCTCATCTTCTTAAGTGTGTAAAGCTACTTGGATAAACAATGAATCTTCCTTTTGTGATCTTTTTGGATTTTGATTCTTTTCTTCTTTAGACTTGGTCTCCTTAAACCATTTGATAGTGTTAATAACTTGTATATCCTTTTTTTTAAAGGCTCTATTGCAATTCTTGGCTATGTGACCTTATTAGTTACAATTGTAAAATATAAGATCCCTTTTGATCTCTAGAGAGAGATCACAATCCTTATATTTATGACAAAATTGATTGTAGGAGAAGCAATAACCATTGAAGACTTTGTTCATGTTTGATCCCCTTCTCTCTTGACAATTGCTTCTCAATTGATTTTCATTTTTGATCCTTTTTATGGAGCTGAAATATTTTTTGTCCTTAGATAAGAGAATATTTGAGTAAGTTAAGACCTTATTTTCACATTGTTCAATCTTTTGATTGAGATGTGTATTCACCATAACCTAAAAATTCTTGATAGTTTCTCCTATATTTTGCATTATATTATTAACTTATAATAAATTAGAATGTCTTGAAGCCAAGCCATAACATTTTTGTCAACCATTGTACCTTTTATCACCTTTGAGTTGTTAAGCCTATACCAAAGGACCTAACTCTAATACCAATTATTAGAGGTACAATCACTGAGAGGGGAGGGGGTGAATCAGTGAGCCCAAATAATGTAACTTTAATTTTGAACATTACAAATACTTAATCAGTTACCACAAGCATTCATGAAGCATAAACAATATTCATAGCAATGATCAAGAGAAATAATGCAAGATCAATCACATAACACATGACATACATGGGAAACCCTCTTAGGAAATAAAACCCATTAGAACCTATAATTGGACTAATATCTAATAATAACAAGATCTAATTTATATCATCTATAAATGATCAAGGAACTATAATCCCTATTTAGTGAGACTCCAATCCCACAAGATGTTACCACACCTAGCTAGCTAAGCTACAATAACAACCAGACCTTTTATCAAGTTTTACCTTGAAAGAAGGCTAAAACCACCTTAGATTATAAGCTACCACAATAAAACCTATGAAATAATTCCACCTCTTAATTGATGTTAATAATACCTAATGATGGAACTCGACTTATCTCTTTTCACCTTCGCTCACACTCAATCTATAAGAGATCTATTTTGCCAATAAAATTATGACCTATAGGTCATAAAAATAGTCCTCAATATATTTTAATCTTTAACACATCATCAAGGAATTCTAACCCTCCTTCAATCTACAAAACACACACAATCCTCTCTCTAATCACTCCTTAGAATCTCACACTAAATCTAGAAACCAACGTCTTTGGTTCTTCTATTTATAGATCAATCTTGATTAACACTATCTTAGTTGGCCATTAAGAATGTATTAACCCTTAAAACATCTATCATATGAATATATGAATCAATACAAACTACATAGGTTAGCCATAACATCTATGGGTCACCCTTAAGGAACTACACATTTTGATAAGGGACTTGTAGCCTTTATAGGACTCATATGAACCCATTCACTCTTTTACCACTCCCTTAAGCAAAATAAGAACACATTACCACTTTAAAATACATAGGTCCACTCCTTATATCCCCTTAAACATCCCCAAATTATCATAGTTAACTTAGTTCACCTCTTCATATGATAGGACAACTCAAAGACTGACCTAATACACACAATCACCATGAATGAATACATAGTCAACTTCTTAAGCATTGTTCATACTCAAGATAGATTGATCACACCTCCAAAATATATACAAAGCTTTCTCATAGAGTATAAAACATGATACAATAGATCATTTATCATTAGACATCAAAATAACATCATCACAAGCTTGAATGTCCTTATCAGGTCACTTGTAGAATAAACACGAACATATAGTTAACTTTTAGGATCAATATCCTTGACTATACTCACTTTCAGATCTTTAAATTAGGTTCATTAGATGCACCATGGAGTCCTCTACCATTTTATTTTTTATTCCATGAAAAAAAAATTCTATCAATATATATGATGGAAATATAGAGCTATAGTTTTTCCTATGTTAAATTCAAATATTTGAATAAAAATGGTCATAGTTAACCTTCAAACACAATGCTTGAATCTTGTGTACTCTCAGTTGAGGATCATTCACTCCATTGATCTTGTCTAAGATTTAATGCATAGAACACCAAACTCAAACATTAACCACAATGACTTTGACCTCATCTCATGTCTTCTCAAAATGTTGACTTAACATGCTCCATTGATCTTTACGAATCAACAAGGTCAATTATAATCAATGTTCACCATTGATCAAATTGTATGAATGCCCACTCACTATTAGATCATTATCTTTTACCTTTGATTACTTTTTAAACATCATGCAACTATCCTCATCTCATTGATTCTTGAATCCTTAGAGTAGCACACATTGTTGATCTTGCTCAAGATTTAACACTTCCAAAAAATATTATGGGAACCATGTCAATAATCCTGAGTAGCCATTTTTTATCCTTAATAACTTATTTTATGCTTCAATACAGGATCTCAAATTTGGACCAAATAATATCCTCACATAGGATAATCTAAACATATGACATACTACTATTGAAAACCTCATGTATGCAAGATATAATTCCATTAAAGTGCCTTCCCATAAACTTTTGTCATAGAGCCAACTGTGTCCAAATATTCCTAAGAGGCCAACTTTGATCATCCATAACTTTTGTCATACTTTAGTGCATGATCTCAAACTTAGAAAAAATCATCTATGCTCAAAATTAAACAAGCCCATATGATAAAATTATTTTGAAACCTTCACACATGCAATATATATCACCATCAAAATTCTCACTCAACTCTTTCTGCCATAATGTAAAAGTGGATATGTATGGGAAAACATAGTCAAACTACCTAGAAGCCCAACTTTGCATATGTATATATTTTGATATGCTACATTGCATGATCTATAAATTAGTGAAAATGAACTAGGTCAAAAATTAAACAAACCCATATGATCAAATTCTCCTAAAACATCCACACATGTGAGATATTCCATCATCAAACTACTTACTCAGCTCTTTCTAGCCACTTTACAAATTTGGCTAAGTATGAGAAAACAATGACATATGTCTTAAAAGTAAATTTTACACACCCATAACCTTGACTGCACTCCAATGCATGACTTGAGATCTAGGATATAAAAACTAGGAACTAATGTGATCACAACCATATGACCAACTCTCTTTGACTCCTTCCCACATGGAAATGGTGACATCATCAAACTACCTACTCATATTTTCATGAGAACTATGATCAACCAGTTTAATTCCACTTATGCACACAAGCTATCAAAGCATGGATCACATCTTATAGGACCCCCTGCACATGCTCAATCCTCCATAATCATCCCTAATCCTCTCAAGATAGTCAATACTGAAGATCAACCAACCATGCATAAAACACACTAGAATAAATAGGTTTCACACTTTGTCATTGTCACTTAGACTAATGAGGCACTTCATGTAATCACCAAAGAACCTCCATGACACCTCTATGACATCATCATGACAACTCTACAACACTATGTAACATTTTTCTCTTATTTCCATACCTTGGTCTTGGGGTAATGGTTATAGGATCTTATGGAGTTATGAAATTATAATTCCAAGCCTATTATGAAATGAATTTTCTTAATTAGACCATTAGATAATAGAGGCTCCTAGAGATTTTTGTAGGGGTTGTTGATTCATTCTCAATTTCATTTATGGGGACCCTAAAAAACCCTATTCATAAATTTAATAGGGAAAGACATTTAGAATTGGTTGAATAGGAATATGAAGGAATAAAATAAAACCTAAGACTCCACAAAATGCCTTAAACTCTGCTAATGAACATTAACCTCTACTAAATAGGGTTGTGAAGGAATTCAAAGACTAGTTCATGGTTTCTTTCCCATGAGGTCCATAATGAGGTATGGGAATCTTCCACATGAGTGAAATGATTATTCATACTCCATAGTGTTTTACTAACTCCCAATAGCCATCACCATGGAACACTCTATTATTTCCAGTAATGAAGTTTAAATATGCAAGCAATCCCATTTGAAGGTAACATCTTGGGAGAGTTATGTGTCCATTAGTGATTAGGTGCACTATCAAAGATGAGAAAAATTGAGTAGATCTATTGAGAATCTATCATCACCATTAATAGACTATATTTGGCACATATTATGCATTGAAGGCTCCCAAAATTCTAAGGAACATTGCCTACAGTATCAAAATGTGACTATATGAATATTGTGTTGTTCCCACAATATCACATATGCCAAGTTGTGGTTAGAGGTGAAATAGCATAACCTTTAAGTATTTTATAACAAATGTACAATCATTAGTTTAATCAAACATGCCAAAAATGTAATAAAATCATTCCAATATTTACCCTATGTGGATGTAGAAAACTAGTTTGATTGCCCCTATTTCTTAATCATTATTCCTAAATCATAGGTCATCACTCTAAAACCAATGCTAAGTATCAGAAGGTTATTAGGCACCCTTCCTATGGCCAAGAGCTCATGTCACCATCTTATTTGTCTTGTTTGTACTAAATAAGAACCTGAAAAGGCATCTAAGGCTGCCAAGGAGGATGATGGAAAGGAGTGGTTGGTTTTTTACCTTTATTGACTTGAAACTCCTAGTTACTCATACATGATGTATAAACTAAGTTATTTCTACATATACTTGACATTTCCTAACCATGAGCATACTGTACATATATATACTTGCTTGAAAACACCTACAAAACACTAATTTCCTACATTTTCTTAGGTTTTTAGACCTTGAAATGCTATTGGTTGGGAGGGGGAAAGAAAATAGGGGTCAAAATTAAATTCAAAACATGAATTATAGTTTGGTTAAGTTGAAGAGCCATTCTCTACCATGTGTGGTTGCATTTAGTGGAAACTAAAAGCATTTGACTTATGAAAAGACACCCCTTTGTATATGAAATGTTTGATCATGGCATTATGGTAATCATAGAGGCTTTTTAAGGTATAATTGATGATATTAGTGGTGTTTTGGGTTTAAATTATCATCATTCCATGGTTAGACACCCTTTTAGAGGTAAATACATGTATAATTTTAAGTGAAACATCAACTAAAGGAGATACGTTAATATTTGCTAAAGAACCTTAACGTATGCTAAGGTTTCAAAAAAGTGTCAAACATACTCCTACTTATTGGTCTCCAATCTCCTAAATATTCCTCATGTTTAAATTTATTGGAATTCTTACATTGTTGGCTATGGTTGTAACATCACAAATCACCCCTTTTATGAATGATTTGGGTCATAAGGACCATATTAAGAACTGATATGAGCTCTTATACATAAATGACACATATTCTATACTTGACACATGTTATTTAATGAGTAAATGATAATTACCATAACCATCTTGACATACCACCCCACTTGAACTTGTTGGTTTGACATAATAACCAATGATATTCCTTTTGGACCACCCTAACATTTCATGAGATATGAGAAGGGTGATCACAAATGATATTGGATAATCATGGCATAGGTTGACTCCTTTCTGCCTAAGGGCATAAATTAGTCAACATTACTAGTGAATTTGAAGGCTTGACTTGCCTACTGGTCTAGGAAATTGTTAAGTTAGCTAGTCTCTACACACCTCAATAGCATTCCATCAAGGTAATTTTTAAAAATAACCCCATTAATTAAGACATAAGAAATGGATTTTAGTATGAATTATATCCTTCTTTTCATATTTAGGAATATAATACATTTTACCATTTGAATAAATATCACCATGTCTTGAGTCTAGCTAGAAGGGGATGTAGGTACAACTTCTTATTGATCAATTTGCATTTCCAAAACCAATTCCTTTTCCTCCTTAACATCTACTTCCAAGTGTTCATGTAGTCGCTACCCCTAACCAACTTGGTGAACTTCACTTTTATGTCATATTCTATACATTTGGTAACCCAAGTAACTCTCTTTTCACTCAAGTCTCTGTTAAAGATGAAGTCCTTGATGTTAGGGTGAACCATCATGACATAGATTTTGTTATTAGACACCATGTGTCTAAATTTGTTGATACCTATCATGACTTAAAGTACATTTTTTTACATAAATTTTACCTTTCTTCATACCACTCCAATGCTTTGTTAAAGAAGACTATGGGTTGCTCAAGGCTCTCACTATTTTGTTACATAAGCATGGAAAAAATGGTGTCATTTGTTGAGAATGCATATAATAATAAGTCCTTTGATAAATAAAGGCTGATGAGGGTGGGATCTTGGGTAATGGACTTCTTGATGGATTTAAAGCTTCTTTTCCCTTCTTTTATCCACGAAAACTCCTTATGTTTCTTGATCATGAGGGTTAGAGGCCTTGCCAATTATATAAATCTGGGTATAAACTTCCTGATAAAGTTATTTTTTCCTAAGAAACTTTGTAATCCGTTATTACATTTGGGAAATGATAAATCAAGGATTGTACTTATCTTGTCAAGGTATAAATAGAGGTCTTATTTTGAAATGACATGTCTTAGAAGCCTACCCTTATGGACTAAAAAAATACACTTTCTAGGATTTAAAGAAATCCCATACTACCTACACCTATCAAATACCAGCCTCAAGTGTGTCAAGTGATCTTCAAGATCCTTAGAGAATATTATGATGTCATTAAGGTAAATAAGCACCATCTCATTAATGATTCCTTAGAAGGTAGATCTTGCATTGGATAGTCCATAGGGCATCTTCTTATAATCATAGGTGCCAAAGTTAGTTGTGAAGTCAATCTTGTGTTGGTCCTCCTCCTTCACTAACACTTGATTGTACCCTGAGTATCCATCAAGTAAGGAAAAATGTTGTGAACACATAACCTTTTAAAGAATCTGATTCATGAATGGCAAGGGTTGGTGGTCCCTCAATGACACCTTATTGAGATCCCTAAAGTCTACACATAACCTTATCTCCCCATTCTTATTCCTTATAAGCACAAGATTATCCACCCATAAAGAGTTTTTGATGGGGAAGATGATGTCTGACTCAAAGAGATTGGTCAACTCTTTCTTCTTAAGGATCTCAATCTTATGGTTGACCAATATTTGTTTTTATCTCATGGGCTTAGCACTTGCCTCCAACTCTATGGTATGATGGGTCAAACAAGGTTCAAACCCCTTCAAATTATTATAATACCAAGTAAATATATCTACAAACTCTTGACATAACTCTATGAAGGTTGACTTCTCCTTTATGTTCACTTTTCCTAGTTTGAGCATCCTATATTTGAAAATGACAACCTCATAGTGCTCCTCCTTTACAGATATGATAACTTTATCTTTACTTAACTAGTCATGTTCATTGAATATTTTTTCTAATATAATCAATGCCTTAGGTAAATTATTTGTCCTCAGTTGGACAATCTAGTCCCCATATTGCTATTGAAATCTACCTTAGTTTCATGAGTAGAATTATACCTCCTGAATCAAGAAGCATGCTATTTACTTGTCATTTTTAATTACCTTCCATATAACCTCATTTTTAGCAACTAAATGTATTCATATTACCTTGATTTAAAACTACTCTTTTATGTCCTTAACCCCACTTAGAATATTATACTATGCTTTTATGGCTGCCAACGAGTTTGCATGTTGATTGGTCTCTCTTGGGATTGAGCATATGTCAAAGGCCTCAAAGTATTCTAATAGGTCCTAAAATTTTTGCTTATATGCCTTCAAGATTGGATTATTTATTGAATTCTTCCCTCTCACCTAATGAACTACTAACTCACTATCTCCCATGGATTTTATGAGCTTGAAGCCTCTCTTTCTTTCCCATTATAGCTCATGGATGAGGGATTCATACTTTGCTATGTTGCATGTGCAGCTGAATTAAAACATCAGGTCATAAAAGTATCTTTTCCTTTTAAGGAGATAAAAGCATGATACTTCCCCACTTCCATTCTTGGACCTAGATACATCAAACAATAAACTCCACACTCCATTAAGCTCTTGGATTAGGCTAGTAAGATATTATATGATAGTCTTTTCCTCATACATAAAATATACCCCCAAACCTTCCTCTTCAATGCTCTTGTATGGATCATATCCATGGTTATCTACCCCCCATTCATTAAGAAGCAAATTTGATATGCCTTCAATTGGTTCAATTGTCTCTTGGTCATTGGGGTGTTAATATTCATCTCTAATAGTGTAATTGACATTAGATAGATTAGGCATGGAGGGATATAAATGGAACCTAGAGATAGGTTTAGACCTTATGGTGACCTTTGTTCCATACTTGGTTTTAAAAACCATATAAGACTAGTTAGAAGAGATATATGCCCCTATCTTGGTAGTGAAATCCCTAGACAAACATAAGACAAAGTAAGGAGGAAGGTCAACTACTACCACATCTTTGGATATAGTGTAATTAGGAAAAATAACCAAGATGATTTTTAGATCATTAGGCATGTTATAGTCTTACCAGGAGACTCATCTAGTTGTAAGACCCTTTTAGAATTACATTCATACTTTAATCCCAACTTATCTGTTATAGACTTAGGCATGACATAAGTACTAACTCCACTATCTATCATATAATTGTGTACTAGGGAATCACCTATAATGATAGAGAGATAAAAAGGATGGGGATTTTTTACCTTGGGTTCTTGACACTAATGATGTTGATTGGTATTGGCTAGGACTACACCCACCTCTTCTCCTTGCTTGTCCAAGATGTGGAATTTGTACAACTCTTCTTAGAAGATATCTTTTTTTCCTAGAATGAACAAGGTATCCCACATAGGTATGGTAGCATGGGAATTCTTAATATAATCCAAACTGCTAATATGAGAGTTGGAAACCTTTGACTATAACTTAGGAGCACCACTACCACTTACATCTTGTGTGAATTGGGGAATTAGTGGACCTATATAATTCTACCCTTTCCCATCTTGAACTTTCTAATCTAGTGGAGTCTTAGGAGCTACACTCTATCCATTAACCTATTGATATTATTGAGATGGTTAAGGGGATACTCTTCCAACTTCTAAATCATCACCAACTACTCTTATTTTAGCCCTTATATGGGTTACAATGGGACTATCTATCTTAGTTTCACATTGCTCAAAAGAATTTTCTCCTTCTTAGAAGTTAACAAAATTACTCTCACATGATGTTTTTCTCCCACTCATTTATTTTTTATTTTACATCTCAAATTGAGTCATGAAGGGAATCTCTCCATGTTTCATATAAATACCTTATTTTTGTTGTGTAGGAGGCTGATTGTCATGTGTTAAAGGATCCTAGTTCTACTACATGATAGAGGCTTGGAAAGAATCACCACTTGGAGTGATTGACATCTCATGAGGTTGTCCCCATTGTGTAGGCCATTTAACTTCTTGAGCATAGTTTTTTTTAGTTAGTACTAGTACTATATAAGTGCTAGTAAAAATGGTTGAAACTATTATAAGGCCTTGCTTGAGTATTTTCCCTTGACATTGTGGATTAGGTCGATATAGAGGTATATTTTACTAATAAGTCTAATAGGGGGCTTGATAGGGTGCTTGGTAAGGTCTATATGGTGGAATTTGTTGCCTTTATAAGGTTACTATCTTGTTGTTTTGTGCATTGAGCAACCCTTTAATATTTTCTAGTCTATATTCTTAATTAACATCTACCTAATAATAATTAGTTGGTGTTGGTAGGGGAAAAATCATAGGAATAGTGGGTTGTATCTCTTGGAAAAAAGTCATGAGGGTTCTTGGTGTAAGATTGCCTATTTGTATTAGATAATTGTCTACACTTATGGCTACCTCATAGGCATTCAATAGTGTATTCCCCCCATGGACTATATCATAACTACCACATTACAATTGAGGTATATTAAATAGTAAAAAAAGGCATAATTGGGAGTGGGCTTGACTACTATTGAGATCCTATCCCAATTTTTTAAAACTTGTAATTAAAGTCTACCATAAACTCTTGGGGAGCAGTTTTGATTATGGTCAGTTACTCCACTAAATATAATTTGTCACTTTTATCCTCAAAATGTTTGCAAAGGTGTTCCCCAAATTCATCTCAGGAATTGATAGAAGTAGGTGTTAAACCCCTATACCATTAGAGTGGATTAACCCTCAAGGAAATATCTGATAACCTCATTGACACATTTTATTAGGTCATATTGTGAACTGAGTAGAGGTTGGCTATGTATAAAATATGTTTAACAAGGGGTGTTTGAGTTTTCCCCTATGAAATATGGGAGGATATTAATTGAAATAATAGTTATATCATAAAATTGGTTTAGATTTAAGTGGTTTCCATCATTCAAGGGCATAAAATCTTGATGTCTAGACCTAGCCATTAGAGGTGTAGGGTTTGTAGCAGTATTTTGTTGATCAAGATTAAGAGAATTAGGGAGTGTAGGATTAGGATTAGACATAGGGTACCTATTTATCCTATCAAATTCCAAAGATAACTCAATAAACTTAGCTTCTTTACCTTTTGATGAAGACCCTGTGACCACTTTTGGCATGAAACTTGACTGAAAATTTATCACAAGAGTACTTAGAGATATTTTATATCATCTAATACTATAAGTGCATGCTCCAAACTTGAATATTATTCCCACTAGGCATGATATAACTATAAACTTACCAAATTTCACCTTGAGGAGAGGATTTTTTAGACCTTTCCAAGTTTGGGGTAAAATAGGATTAGTCTAAAGGTTGTGGGTGACCTATGTATGGATTAAACATCTAGTTTTGGGGCTATCACCCTTGGTGCATCAATTAAGCTCAAATAACTAAGCCTAATAACTTTTTGGGGGTGAAAAAAGAGATATAAAAATGAAATAAAACCTAGTCTAAAGGGATGTGATGCATCATAATGTCTTATCCACCCTAACTAATCCTTAATCAATAATTTATTAACTAAGGACTAATGACTAAAACAAGATTTAAAATGGGATCATAGGAATTACTAATTCATATGAAGGCTATGTTTATTACTAAAACTTGAAGGTGATGGATGAGAGGTCTATTTTAAGATAATATCAACTAGGTTACACTTCAAGACATAATCACCAACACTTGACACATCACATGACCTACACAAAATACAATCCTAATAACTAGGTGAAGACAAGAACCTCTAAAGGAGAAATAAACTTGACAAATTATTCAAATAAACAATAAAATAACACACTAAGATAGCAAAAAAATCTAAAATAGTCCTTTTTATTGATCAAAAAGGTTTGTAAGATATAATATAGGTAGTCTCATCATACCCAATTGAGGGATGAATATAATGGCCTTAGAGCCTAAATTTATATAAAAATGAAAAGGTTAGAGACGGAAATATATCTTTTAAGTGGCATGAATATGTCATGAATGACCATAATTCATTTAATTATTAGTTACAACTAGCATCCACACTCTTCTCATGCATTTCCTTAATGATGAGTGGCCTTCAATGATCCTTTTGGGGCATTGGATGTCTATTTTTAGACAAGTTTGACCACATAAATAGGATAATAATGATAACCTATTAAATATACTCTAATTTTGATAGCTACATAGGCACCAACGTGGTTTAGTTAGGCCTCCATGTAGCATTAAGTAGTTACCTTCTTCCTGTGTGCCAATAAGACTTGGAAAACTATCCCATCCTCCATGATGGATAGTAAATTGGATTGATTGGATATATAAGGTAGTTACAAAAGTTTCATGACCCAAATTTACTCCATAGTGTCCCTCTACACCAATGAACATTTCCCTTTGTTGACTAGGTAGGTATATTAGACAATTAGTCTTAGTTATTTGACTTCTCCCTACTTGGATGACCATGAGACTAGAATAGAATATTAATAATAGGTGATTGAGTTTTTATAAATTATAAGAAATAATTTTACACCTTTACTTGTCCTTTTAAAATAGTATACACCTACAACCTTAGCTCATTTAGGTGACTAGATCACCTCTCACTAGTACTTGCAGACTGTATCTTTGGTATAGACCTATAGGGTCATTTTAAAGAGTAATTATAAGAAGCATATGACCTAAAATGGTGGAATACCAAGAATATTAACTTCATAAATGATTTTCAAATTAGTATCAAGCTCTAAATCCTAAATTCATTATTAAACCCTATAAAAATAGTGTTTCCATTGGGTCAATATAACTATCTATATAGAGAAATGCCATGGATGGGATTTACTTAAAGTGAAAAATGAGTTTAAAGTGTTTAACATGTCAATATAATGAATTTGGATGAAAATTATTCAATATTTCCTCCATCGATTAACTATTAGGGTTTTAGGGAGGTTTTGGGGGGTTTGGGTTCTTAGCAATGGTGCATACATGTTAGGCCCATAACCATTGAAATAATGCTACTAGTTTGTTATAGAAAAGGACCCTCAAATCTCCCAAAGTTCATAAAACCTAGTGTAACTATTTTTTATAGTTATGATCTCATCAAGATGTTCTCCAAGTGGTAATTGTACATTATATGCACTGTCAAGGCAATTTTAGGCTAAAGTGACCAACTATGATCTTTCCTCTATAAACCAATATATCTTACACATCTAAAACACCTTAAAATACATCTCCATTATGGTTTTAGGTCTTATCTAACTAAATTTTATCCTTTATTTTAGTCTTTAAGTAGTCATGCCTTGAGAAGGGTATTAGACCAACAAACCTAATAATAAGATTATTATACTTTTCCTTCAAACTAGAGTTATGAGGGAACTTGGCCACCCCTATTGGTATCTAATTCATCTCATAGGACCCTTAGATCATATGCGTTATCTTGGGTAAGCCACTTAATTCTCATTTATTAACATATAGTCCTCTACTAGGCACTTATGCATGTTTTTAGGTGGCTATTAAACATGGAGGCCCATGTATGTGGACATTATGTATCTCTTTGAGACATATTAATCCCTATCCCTCCTTAGAAACATGTATAATGTGTATAGTTGTTTCAATGTCTTTCATATAAGCTTGGAGTAGTCTTTCTTAAGATTGATTCATACACTCCATACCCTAAAAGTGCCAAACATTAGACCATTTGGGTGCCCATGTGAGTTGGGGAGACCATTAATGTTGTTTCAAGTCTCAACTACCTCATTTGAAATAATTTAAGGGTGTAATTTCTTTATCGAGTCTTTATCAAGGTTTAGAGAGGGTTTCTATGACCTACCATCTTAATAATGGTTCATAAAGTACAAGAGTCAAAACCAAAAAAAATTCCATGGATGTTTGTCCCATATAACCCTTTAAAATTCTTGAACATTTCCTAGTCCCATGTAAATTTTATGGTGATTATTGAGTGAAAGTTGGCAACCTTTAAACTCCTTGCTAAGCATCTTGTGTGAGATAAAGTGTTAATTATTGTTGATATAGTTTAGCTCCCAACTACAGCTCTTTACTCCATAGACATTGAGTGTATAAGGGTATCCATATTACCCTAAGATAACTAATATTGATTCATCTTTCCATGTGAGATATGGGTGTTTGAGTTTATAGCCTGATATAGAAGATTAGGGAAGTAGAGATCTAGAGGCGTGATAGGACCAAAATGGCCAATTCCATACCTTCCTCTACCTATAAAAATCCCATATGACTTATATCATCAATATATACCTCTTCATGACTTTAGGTCTAGAATGGGGTTTTAAATCTTCCACTAAGGTGGATATAGGATCTTGAGGGTCAAGGATGGATTTGCGTCTTATAGGCTTAGACTAAGTTTTATACCTTAAGTCACTTATAGGTGTATTTTTGGAATCAATTTTATAATATAACATTTATCCATATAATTTCCACCCTTTTTACTTGACCTCATCTAACCAAACCACCATCTTTGTCTCTCTCTCATGTAGACATGCTCTGACCATCATTGTTAAGTGTAAGTGCTTAAACAAGTTGGTTTTAGAGACCTAAGTATATT
Source organism: Torreya grandis (assembly GCA_037957365.1). Classification (NCBI taxonomy): domain Eukaryota; kingdom Viridiplantae; phylum Streptophyta; class Pinopsida; order Cupressales; family Taxaceae; genus Torreya; species Torreya grandis. Next base: position 3,067,872 of record JARHVA010001334.1, read on the forward strand.
TTTATCTCATTATCTACTATTGATATAATGAGGGAGCTTAGGTAACATGTTCTCAATATCTAACCATAGCCCTTCAGACTTAGCCTCCCCAACTTTGCTATTAATACCCACCTATGTAGTCATGTACTAAAGTATGTGTGTCTTGGGTGTGCAACCTAGACTAGGAAACTCTTGAGATTGGCCAAACCATTAGGAATATTTAGGAATATGAATATAATGAAAAAGGGGGGATTTTATAATCATTATTTGTCATTTTCATTCACATTAGTTAGGAATTCTAATTTTTTAGATAGATTTGGATGCAGCTAGGTCACTGCTCATGTTTGAGTGAGCTTACTTGATCAACCCTTCAAGTTTATTTGATTTTAAAGGGCATGACCTCTATGTTCCACTTCTCTATCTGAGTTCTCTCCTCTATGTCCATACAACATCTCATATTCAATGTTGGATGGAGACTAATTGTAGTTCTAAGCTTGGTGATCTCAGTGTGTGATTGTTAAAGGGGCCTTTTCACAAGATAAACTAAGTAGAAGGATGGATTTTATATCATTTTAAGACCTATTTGAACTCTCTTGAACTTCAATGTCTCTCTTCAAGATAATCATACTTATAACATATGGCCCATCCTTGCATTGTGTAGGTTCTACTACACAGTGGTTATGGAAAATCCCTTTTAAGGTTGAGTTTGAGTTGAACTTCTTGACTTGGTTATATTTTCTTAATAGTAATCATACTTGAATATGCCATTTTCTCATAGTCTTAATTTCTCTTGGTAGTATTATACAACATTTTGATCTATTTTCCATACTTTAGGCTTGGGTAGAAAGGCCTAAACTTATAGGTAATGGTTATAAGATTCTATGTATTTTTAAACTTAGAAATCATCATCTATTATGAAGTGAATTTGTTTGATGAGACGATTAGATAACATAGGTTCCTTGAGAGGTTTATATGGGCTATTTATTCATGATTAAGTTTACCTATGGGGGCCCTAAACACCCCTATTTTTGAGTTCAATATGGAAATAAATTTGGATTTGGTTGGTTAGGAAAATGAAGGAATAAAATGAAACCTATGACTCCAAAAATACCTTAAACTTTGCTAATGAGCCTTAGCCTTTGCTAAACAGGTCTATAAAGGCATTGAAAGACTAGTTCATGGTTTCTTGCCCATGAGGGCCATAATGAGGTCTCTTATTTATAAAAGAGGGAATCCTCCACATGAGTATAATGATTCTACATACTCCATAGTTTCTAATGACCCAAAATAGGCATCACCATTTAACACTTTAATCTTTCTTTCATTGAATTTCAAATATGTAGGTAGTCCTATTTGAAGGCAAGATATTAGGAGAGTTGAAGTTCCATGGGTGATCAAGTGCACCATTAGTGATGATAAAATTAGAATGGATCTCTTGATAATCCATCATCACCATCAACAGATTGTCATTGACATATATTATGGATTGAAGGCTCCCAAAATGATAAGAAACATTGCCTGCAGTCTACAAATGTGACCATATAAAGATTTTATTATTCCCAAAATCTCACATTTGTAAATTTTGGGTCTAAGGCGAAGGAAAAGGACCTTGAAGGATTGTAGAAGACATGTAAAATCATTAGTTTCATCAAATGGTCTAAAATTGCATTGAAACCATTCTAATGTTTACCCTATGTGGATGTAGAAGATCAATTTGACTACCCCAATTTTTAAACCATTGTTCATAAAACATAGGTCATAATTATACAATATAATTCCAAAGATTAGAAGTACATTATACCCCATTCCTCTATCCAAGAGCTTAGGTCTCCATATTCTCTCCCTTATCTATACTAAACAAGAACCTGAGAGGCCATCCAAGTCTACCAAGGAGTATGGAAAGGAGATGTTAATTTTTGACCTTTATTGAATTAAAACACTTATATTCTACCACATGATGTTTACACTAAGTTACCTCTATAGTTTTTTGATATTTACTGATCATGACCGTACTGTATGGATTTGTACTTGCTTGAAAACACCTATAAAATACTAGTTTCCTACATTTTCTTAAGTTTTTAGACCTTGAAATTATATTGGTGAGTAAGGGGAGGGAAAATAGGGGTCAAAATACAATTAAAAACATGAAGTATGCATGGGTGAAGTTGAATATCCATTATCAAAAATATTTTCATTGATGTCAAAGTTTTAGCATTATTGGTGATAAAGGCCCCATTGCATTTAATGTTGTTTGTAATAAATATATCTTGGCTAATATGAGTTAATATTTATTTAATATTAATAAATATATTTTTTGTTACATATGAGACAAAAAAAGGGCCCATGGAGAAGTCAAAGAGCCACAAGGTAAAGACAAAAGAAGGATGGGACGCATTTTCCCATGAAGAGTCATCTTGGGGAATACCAAGAGTCACCAAGTGAAGACAAAAGAGTAAGGGTGCAATTTCTCATGAAGGGACACTTTGAGGAATACAAAAAGTCACCAAAGATAAGGACAAAAGTGGGAAGGACGTTTTTGGTCATGAAGGGTCACCACATGACTTTTCAAAGGCTTGAATATGAAGGGTCATACAAGTTTAGCGCCATTTTCCATGAGGATTGAAGGGTCACAAAAGGGGAAAGGCCAAAGGTCATTTAGAAAGCTATAAATAAAGGCTTGAGAAGCCATTTTTAATATGGAAGATAGAGGTTGATCTTATATTGTAATATCTAGCTTAGAAGAGAAATTATGAGAGATGAATATGATTTGTATTTGTTATATCTAGCTTAGAAGAGCAAAGGTGAGAGAGAGGAAAGAGATGTATTGATCTATCATTTTTTGAGATAGCAACATTGAGAGATAGGTGTGTGGTATACATAAAGGGGTTGGTGCTCCTGTGGGTTGGTTCTCATGAATTGTTGCTAGGTTGGCGCTTCGCAAAGGGGTTGGTGCTCTTGTGGGTTGGTGCTCCTATGGGTTGGTGCTCATGAATTGTTGTTGGGTTGGTGCTTAGCAAAGGGGTTGGTGATCATGAATAGTAGTTGTGTTGGTGCTTGGCAAAGGGGTATGGTGCTCCTGCAAGCTTGGATTGTGAATATTGTTTGGGTTGGTGCTCATTCATATACTTGAGATTGTTCTCTATTATTTTTCCCACATTGGGTTTCCATGTTATATCTGGTGTCTCTCTCTATTTTGTGTGGTGTTTACTATTTGAGTTTTATTGCATATCTTGAATGTTTGATTAAGTGGAATTTGGTTAAAGGAAAGTTTTATAAGATATATGATATACTGATTCACCCCCCCTCTCAATATATCTTGTGCTTAATAATTGGTATCAGAGTAGGTTCCTTCAGAAAGGGTTTAATAGCTTGAAGGTAGATCAAAGAAAAGCATAAGATGGCCAAGCAACTAAAGAAGGATAATCAAGAGTTGAAATTTGTGGTTGAGGCTCTTAAGGAAAAGGTGTGTATATTGGATTCTAAGTTGGCTATAGAAGTAAAAGAAAATAAGATTTTTATTCAAGATCTTAAGAATCAATTAGAGGTTGCAAATTCAATTTTAACATCAAAAGAAGAAGAGTGTAATCATTTGAAGGATGAGTTAGGTTATTTAAAGGATAATCATGAGAAGCTCATAATCAAGGTTGAGAAAGATTATGAAATATTGGTCTAAGGAAAGAAGGATGCAGGTTTTGAAGGTAAATCAAAGAAGTCGATCAGACAGCCCAATGCATTTATGTTTTCAAATTCTTTTCATGGTGTTGTTTTGTTTGTCATCATGTTGGTCATAAGGCAAGAGAATGTATGAGGAGAAGCAATAAGTCAAAGGGATATCTCAGTCACATTAAAGAAAAAGGTATGAGAAATATTGTTTGATTTTGTTGTCATAAGGTTGGCCATATTGCTAAATTATGTCCAAAACAAGTAAAGAGATCTTCAAAGTATGTCAAAGGTTATAGAGCCCCTAAAAGATATGAGAAGAGTCAAATTAAGGTTTGGAGACCTAAAAAGGTAAAGGTTGATCAGGTTGAGTTTAAGAATGAAAATCAATTACTTGCTATAGTAGATAAAGAATCAAATAAGAAGGATTGTGAAGAATCTCCTATTACATTTGAGCATGAGCTTTGTCAAGATAAGATAGTTGCAAAAGTTGAAAAAAAGAAAAACATCATAAATGATAAGGTTAGTAAGTCAAAAAGGTTAGACATGCTTAAAAGGATTCTAAAATAAAAACACAAGAAGATCAAGGAAGAAATAGAGGAGATGTGGGAATCTCTTGAGATTTATTTCTAGAACCCTATTGTGTGGGGTGTCTCTTCTAGGCTTCAAGGAGACACTTTTAAGAAAAATTGAAGCATGGTGGATGCTATTGGGTCTTGGATATGTTACATGACAAGAAGGTGAGTTAGCAGATTAATTTGTATATCTTTTGAGGGAATAGATTTTTAAAGAAAATTTTGCATCAGTATTAAGGTTTGAGGCTATTAGAATGATTCTTGCATATGCAGTGTTTAAAAGTTTAAAAGTTTTTCAAATGATTATGGTCACAAGAAATTAGAATGTTGAAAAAGAGCTAACAGTTTCAGAAAGAAGGAGAAGGATACTCATATAGATTCAATGAAGAAGGATCAGAGTTTCAAAGCTCCATTCATCAAGAAGAAGGATCAGAGTTTCAAAGTTCCATTCATCAGGAAGAAGGTTTAGTTGTGTTCATGGCAGAAGAAACAACTTGAAGATTCTATGTTGGTGCAAACAACTTTGCATGTAAGAAATAAATATCAGCCATGGTTCGTTGATAGTGGATGTTTAAGGCATATGACAGGAGATAAGAGTAAAGAAGATCAATGGTGGCATAGTGAAATTCAAAGATAAAACCACTACCAGGATAGCCAAAAAAGGTACTTTGAGTTTGGATTATTAGTAGAACCAAAGCTAAGAATGTTTTGTAAGCATAATCTATTGAGTTTAATTCAAATATGTGATCAAGGATAAACCTTAAAGTTTCATGCAAAAGGTTTTGAGATTAGAAGGAAATATTCAAATGAGCTGATTGTAGATGCTCAAAGGATAGGGAAAAATGTATATGTATTGTCAGATATCTTCTCAAAGGCACGATCAAAAGGATACATTCAAAGATCGGTGAGAGGAGTTGGGAGTAATTTCAATTACTTCCTTCCATTAATGTTTAGCATGAAGTGAGGGGGAGCTAAGTGTTAGCTCTAGGTAGGCCCTTTGCCATTGATGTCAAAGGGGGAGAATAACAAGTATAGGTACATGTGAAAAAAATAGGTACAACTTGCTACAGTAAGGGGGAGTTACTATATGTTTTCAGATGATAGTATGTGTAAGTGATAGGATGTGGCAGTTTTAGGATTGAGGTTGCCATCAATGACAAAGGGGGAGATTTTTGTAAATATTATCATTGATGTAAAAGGTTTAGCATTATTGGTGATAAAGGCCCCATTGAATTTAATGTTGTTTGTAATAAATATATCTTGGCTAATATGAGTTAATATTTATTCAATATTAACAAATATATTTTTGGTTGCATATGAGACAAAAGAAGGGCCCATAGAGAAGTCGAAGAGCCATGGGGTAAAGACAAAAGAAGTATGGAATGCATTTTCCCATGAAGAGTCATCTTGGGGAATACCAAGAGTCACCAAGTGAAGGCAAAAGAGTAAGGGCACAATTTCTCATGAAGGGACACTTTGAGGAATATGAAAAGTCACCAAAGATAAGAACAAAAGTGGGAAGGATGTTTTTGGTCATGAAGGGTCACCACATGATTTTTCAAAGGCTTGAATATGAAGGGTCATACAAGTTTGGTGCCATTTTCCATGAGGATTTAAGGGTCACAAAAGGGGAAAGGCCAAAGGTCATTTGGAAAGCTATAAATAAAGGCTTGAGAAGCCATTTGTAATATGGAAGATAGAGTTTGATTTGATATTGTAATATCTAGCTTAGAAGAGCAATTGTGAGAGATGAATATGATTTGTATTTGTTATATCTAGCTTAGAAGAGCAAAGGTGAGAGAGAGGAAATAGATGTTGTATTTATCTATCATTTGTTGAGATAGCAACATTGAGAGATAGGTGTGTGGTATACATAAAGGGGTTGGTGCTCCTGTGGGTTGCTGCTCACAAATTATTGTTGGGTTGGTGCTCGATAAAGGGGTTGGTGCTCATATGGGTTGGTGCTCATGAATTGTTGCTAAGTTGGTGCTTGGCAAAGGGGTTAGTGCTCCTATGGGTTAGTGCTCACAAATTATTATTGGGTTGGTGCTCGGCAAAGGGGTTGGTGCTCCTGTGGGTTGGTGCTCATGAATAGTAGCTAGGTTGGTGCTCAGCAAAGGGGTATGGTGCTCTTACAATCTTGGATTGAGAATATTGTTTGGGTTGGTGCTCATTCATATACTTGAGATTGTTCTCTATGGTTTTTCCCACATTGGGTTTCCATGTTATATCCGGTGTCTCTCTCTATCTTGTGTGGTGTTTATTGTTTGAGTTTTATTGTATATCTTGAATGTTTGATTAAGTGGATTTTGGTTAAAGGAAAGTTTTATAAGATATATGATATATTGATTCACCCCCCTCTCAATATATCCCATGCTTAACATCCCTTCTTTCCCATGCGTGGGCCCATTTAGTGAAAAATAAAAGCATTTGACTTATGAAAAGACACCCCTTTGCATATGAAACATCTGATTATGGCATTATGTTAATCATGGAGGAATTTTAAGGCATAATTTATGATCTTAGTGGTGTTTTTGGGTCAAAATAACATCATTACATGGTTAGACACCCTTTTAGAGGAAAATACATGCATAATTCTAAGTAAAACATTAATTGAAGGAGATACCTTAATATTTGTTAAAGAACCCTAAACTATGCTAAGGTTTCAAACAAGTGACAAACATACTCCTACATATTGTTATCTAATATCCTAAATTATACCTCATGTTGTAATTTATTAACATGATTACATGGTTGGTTATGGTTGCAACATCACAAGTCACCCCTTTCATGAATGATTTGGGTCATACGGACCATATTAAGACCCAACATGGGATCTTATACATAAATAGCATGGATTAGATACTTGAAACATGTTCTTAAAGGGGTAAAATACAACCACCATGGCCATATTGACATACCACCCCACTTGAACCTACTTCTTTGACATAATAACCAATGATCTTCCTTTTGAACTGCACTAAAATTTCAAGAGATATGAGAATGTTGACCATAGGTGAGCTTGGATACTCACGGCATAGGTTGAATCCTTTTTGCCTAAGGGGAGAAAAATATAATATGAAATATAATTCCAAATGGCATATAATAAACATCCTCCTCCATCTTATTATGGATACCTACTATATGTGGTTATTGGTACTTAGATGTGACATATACCTCTTATGGTTTGAAATCCTACCATTTCCTTTGATGATAATTAAATTAATAATGATGAATTTGATATTAATTCTCTATTCATTCAATCATATCTTTATAAACACCTCATACACAATGTTTTTATTGATAATGGTGTATGTGAAAATGTTTTCACCATGACATTACTTACATATTTTGTCTATACTCATCATGATTTACACCCCTTTAGTAGATCAATCATAGAATTTGGTGAGACCTCCTAAAAGGTTATTGGTAAGAGTGATCTACATTTATATTTTAGTTACATACATATGGTTACCACATTCTCATTTATACCTTATACAAGTGTCTTTTACATGTTGTTGTGATGACCTTGGATACATACTCTTCAAGTAATACCTTCAATAATGCATTGGTGTGTTAAGTACATTCATTCTAATTAGGTAATTAAAGTTTGTAGTATTCCATATGATCATCCTCTTGAACAATATAAATTCATACCTAGGTAGTTAATTATCAAACCTATTAAGGATAATCCATCACAAAATGCTAACAACAATCAATCCCCTTCACTAGGTAGCTAGTACTTGATACACCCTTACATCAGAGATAGATAGTGGGTTCTATAGAATCCTCATATTTTATGCACTATATTTAGATATCCAGATCACCCAAATGTATTCCTAAGATTGTTATTCTAAAGAAACCAAATAGTACACAAATATGGGTTCCAAGAACCCATATTCCTTCTATTGGTACTTCATGATCTCAGAGTCCTATTATACATATTCCAAGCATCACATGTACTATGGTGACATATATTTGACCTATACATGATCCTTGGACATACCACTAGTTTATTGCACCATGTTTTGAGTGGGGAGATACATATGATCATCATTTGGATGCGATCATAAGATGATTTTATCTCTTCAAAAATACCAAAAAAATAAAAAGCATTGAATATCTAATTTTTTTTGACACCTACTTATTTTATTGGATATTTTACATCTATGTTTAGTTCCATATTCAAGGATAACATATCATTTAATCCTACATACACATATATAAGAATACACAAATACATGATATAATTATGGTAGTTGGGATTTTCCTCTAATCACATCATCAAGACATTGGGGGCATCCATCCTCTACTATCCTGATAAAAACAAGTTATATGATTTGATGATCACTCTACACTATCATGTTTGAGCTTACATGTGTATTTACGCATGACTATTATCCATGATTATATCTTTCACATAGTACTTGATATGATTTTTACTTGACATTTTTGATAACACATTTGATCCATAATCCACTATGACATGTTTATACTAGTTGATTATGCTTTTCCTTTATACACTTACTTGAGTATTTTACCTTATTATTGTCTTTTTTATTTGAGAATTTGAATATTCTCCATTGTATACATCCCTTGTGCATATGTTTTCCTTTTTGGACATATGAATATATCATTGATTATTTTATGGAGATTTAAATATGTCATTTCTTGATTTGTGGCTATTTGACTAAGTCATCTCCATTTGATTTAGCAACATTTAAACATGCCCCTTATTTTTAGTCTCCTTGGACCATTTCCTTTCAACTTGATTTTGAGTGCTCTTGTGTGTGTACATTTTTTCATCTTGAGCTTGAACTATTACTATCTAGACATTTCCATGATGTTTATCATGCATCTTAGGCCTACATGTGATTCCATTGATTCTTTATACTTCAATGATACATTTACCTATACATGTTTCTTCTATATGATACATAGTTACATTCACATATTAGTTGTCTTACCCTTTTGAGGTGAGGTAACTTCCAAGTACTATATTTCCATAACCTCAAGGGGGGGCATATTAGTGGGGGTATGATAAGGAAGCACGACATACAAACTTTACACATTTATTAGATTAAATGGGGGCATGTCAAATGGACAAGGCTTACACACATTCATAGTTTCTATATTATAGTGGGGGCATGTTGTGGAATCATGCTCTCCATATTTATTCAGTATTTGGTACTTATACTAGTTTATAGATTTAGTGTGGGTATATCATATGGACATGGATTAACACATTCATAGTTTATAGATTATAATTGGGGCATGATTTGGAATCATGTTATCCAAATTTATTACTTATAACAGTTTACAAATTTAGTGGAAACATGTTATATGGACATGGCTTTTGTTGATGTCTTAAAATGGTGCTAGATCTTAATCAACAACAGTGGGAAGTTTCAAGTTGTGGGACAATACTGCTTGAAAACAACCTCTAGATTTTAAAGAAGCTGGTCTCTTCTTTTGTATTGGGTGTTGGGGAAAAGGGATAAGAGACTAAACAGAAACGCAAAATGCAGGAATTAAAACCTAACTATGGTGATGTGCCTGAGAGTAATCCTAATCCAAACCTGAGCATAGTGAAACTATTATGTGATTCTATTACATTTAAGAGTAGACAAGTGCATGATCAATGTAAAATATTGGAATAACAAAAATAGAGGCTCACAATAGGGGAGTCTTTTGCTGAGATACAAGAATTGTCAACAAAGGCATAGTGTTCAATCTTCTTAATAGAATCTTCCAATCACAATAGAGGTGCAGGAGTCATGCACAGTTATGTAGAACTTTAGACTCCAAAAAATGGGATAGAAGTAAATAACATTTCCAATCACAACACTAGAAAATCTACAGCATAGACTACTTTGCAAATGACACAAATGACATCAACAAGGGCATAGTGTTCAATTTTCTTATTGAATCTTCTAGTCATACAAAAGATGCAAAAACACACATAGTCATAAAAACCTTTCAACTCAGGAAAATATAACAAAAGCAAATGATATTATTGGTTAAAAACTCTGAAAGTCTAAAACTATGAGAATTCCCCCTTCTTCCTTCTTTATGGTTTTACAGTTACTTATATAGACTCAAATGTCTCCCTACATCACTCTTCTTCTCACACAATTTCAAATTTTGACCTAACTCATAGGAGACAAATAAATGGCCCATTAATGCCTTGGGAAGGCCATGCTGGAGAAGAGCAGTTGCCTATTACTGCGGCATGGTGATTCTTGATTGGTACCTTCTTTCACACCTAAAATTCAAATTCTATCACCTACTGGGCCGCACACCTATCTATTCCATATTAAACTCTAAGGGGATAAATAGTTGACTCATTTAATGCTTTGGGGGCTCCATAAAACTACCTGATCACTGTTCCATCTACTTGAATTAACTCCAGCTAATTTTCCCTCCATTTAGCTTTAATGGGTAGGCGGGCACTTTGAAACAAAAGAGGACACTTAGCCAATTTATGAAAACTCTCTTTATGGTCTAGGAGGCACCAAAGAATGACACTTGATGCCTTCTACCTATTTCATCGAAGACACGTAGCTCCCTTCGCTACTCTCTGGCTACGCTGTAGATTAATTCGGGATACATATTAGACTTGTATGGCTAGTGACACTTGGCAACTTTTGTTGCTTTTGTAGTAACACCCAGGACCCACCATCATTTTATATTTGTCAATAGAGCTTGAGGATGGTTCTCTCAGGCATTGGCATGTGGAGGTTTCTGCGGCTTCAAGGAAGATAAGTGGCATCTTCCGCTTCTCTTTTGCGGATGGAGTAGAAAGGGACCAGAGAGGGACACTTGGCACTCTCTACTTTATCTACTACTTTATGTTGAAAGTCTTTGAATGAAGTGCAGACATTGATATGAGATGTAGATGCTGACACGTGGCACATTCTGCTTGACTGTGACTGGGTACGTGACATGGTCTGTGATTCTCTAAAAAGTTGCAAAAGGGGCTTTGAAAATCACTAGCTAGCTTACTTTATTTTAGAAGGTGAAACATGGTAGCTTCTGCTTGAATGTGATACATAAGCAAATGAATGAAAGAAATAGAAAGGGGGGAAAAGGTCCCACAGTCAGAGGATGACACTTGGCAGTTTCCACTACATTTTGACACTTAGTCCAAACAAATCAGCCCTCTGCATCAAAACTTTTATAGCTATGTCCAAGGCATGCAGGAATAAAAATTACAGCGCTTGGATCAAAGAATAAATTAAATATGACGTAGAGTAAAAATTACTCTACAATTATTGGCGACCACCAAGACTTTTGAGCTTGCTCAAAAAGAACCCAACTCCCACTACGCGGCCACGTGCTCAAAGAACACTTATTTAAAAGAATAGAGCAAGAAAGAATGGGAAAACAAATCAACAAAATTGAAATCAAACTACTATATATAGCTAACCAGGTATATTTGCCTCCCTCTTAGATCAAAGGGAACATTTTTAAAGTCCCCTTCCTGGTGAGAAGACTTATGGTGGCAGACAAATAACTAAATGGGAAGGAGATTTTGTAGCTTTCTCCTCTTGTCTGTCACCTTGATTGGCTTGTATCTGAGTGGATCAGAATCAAACATGCTTCTAACATATACGTACTCTGCTTGTCCTTGGAAGCTTGTCGAATGTTGGTCCCTTATAATGGTGCTTTCACCAAGAAATTAGTGGCTGTTGGTTTATCACCGTTAGCCCTTTGCTCTACACATTCCCTCTGCATATGTAATTGAGGCTCAGTGCTATGTTGTTCATCTATAACCAATTCATAGCTATCTTACAAAGTGAGAAGAAAGTCTGAGATTATTTCCTCCTCATCAGCATTCTAGCTTGCATATTTTCTTGGGGTTATAGGGGCATCCATATTTGGTACAGATATAGCTATGACTCTTCGTAGCTCTCTGATTCATGCAGTCTTGAAAGAGACTTCAAGACTGGTCCCACCGAGCATGCCAGAAACTATTGATGTCTTAAAATGGAACTAGATCTTAATAAAAAACAATGGGAAGTTTCAAGTTGTGGGACAATGTGGCTTGAAAATAGCCTCCAAATTTTAAAGAAGCTGGTCTCTTCTTTTGTATTGGGTGTTGGGGAAAAGGGATAGGAGACTAAATAGAAATGTAAAATGCAAGAATTGAAACCTAACTATGGCGATGCACCTGAGAGTAATCCTAATCCTAACCTAAGCATAGTGAAACTATTATGTGATTCTATTACATTTAAGAGCAGATAAGTGCATGATCAATGTAAAAGATTGGAATAACAGAAACAGAGGCTCACAACACGGGAGTCTTTTGCTGAGATAAAAGAATTGTCAACAAAGGCATAGTGTTTAATCTTCTTAATAGAATCTTCCAATCACATTAGAGGTGCATAATTCATGTACAGTTATGTAGAACTTTAGACTCTAGAAAATGGGACAAAAGCAAATAACATTTCCAATCACAACACTAGAAAATCTACAACATAGACTACTTTGCAAATGACATAGATGACATCAACAAGGGCATAGTGTTCAATTTTCTTATTGAATCTTCTACTCATAAAAAATATGTAGAAACACACATAGTCATATAAAACTTTCAACTCAGGAAAATGTAACAAAAGCAAATGATATTATTGGTCAAAAACTCTAAAAGTCTAAAACTATGAGAATTCCCCCTTCTTCCTTATTTATGGTTTTACAATTACTTATATAGACTCAGATGTCTCCCTACATCACTCTTCTTCCCACACAATTTCAAATTCTGACCTAACTCATAAGAGACAAATAGACGGCCCATTAATGCCTTGGGAAGGCCATGCTAGAGAAGAGTGGCTGCCTGTTACTGCGGCATGGTGATTCCTGACTGGTATCTTCTTTCGTGCCTGAAATTCAAATTCTATCACCTATTGGGCCACACACCTATCTATTCCATCTTAAACTTTGAGGGGACAAATATTCAACTCATTTAATGCTTTGGGGGCTCCATAAAACTACCTGATCACTGTTCCATCTACTTGAATTAACTCCAGCCGATTTTCCCTCCATTTAGCTTTAATAGGTAGGCAGGCACTTTGAAACAGAAGAGGACACTTAGCCAATTTATGAAAACTCTCTTTATGGTCTAGGAGGCATCGGAGAATGACACTTGGAACCTTTCGATTGATTCATCGAAGACACGTGGCTCCCTCTACTCTCTCTAGCTGCGCTGTAGATTTATTCTGGACACATATTAGACTTTTACCACTGTTGACACTTGGCAGCTTCTACTACTTTTTTAGTAACACCTGGGACCCACCATCATTTTATATTTGTCAATAGATCTTAAAGATGATTCTCTCAGGTGTTGACATGTGGAGGCTTCTGCAGCTTCAAGGAAGATAAGTGGCATCTTATGCTTCTCTTTTGGGGATGGAGTAGAAAGGGACCAGAGAGGAACACTTGGTGCTCTCTACTTTGTCTACTACTTTATGTTGAAAGTCTTTGAATGAAGTGTAGATGCTGATATGAGATGTGGATGCTGACACGTGGCATATTTCGCTTGACTGCGATTGGGTACGTGACATGGTCTATGGTTCTCTAGAAAGTTGCAAAAGGGGCTTCAGAAATCACTAGCTGGCTTACTTTATTTCAGAAGGTGACACATGGCAGCTTCCACTTGAATGTGATACATAGGCAAATGAATGAAAGAAATAAAAAGGGGAAAAGCTCTTGTAGCCAGAGGATGACACTTGGCAGCTTTCGCTGCATTTCGACACTTAGTCCAAACAAATTGGCCCTATGCATCAAAACTTCTGCGGCTATGTCCAAGGCATGCAAGAATAAAAATTGCAGTGCTTGGATCAAATAATAAATTAAATATGATGTAGAGTAAAAATTACTCTACAGCTTCCACACATTAACAATTTCTAGATTACAGTGGGGGTATGTTTTGGAACCATGTTCTCCACATTTATCTAGTATTTGATACTTATACCAATTTGAAGATTAAATGGGGGTATGTAATATGGAAAAGGATTCCATTCATTCATAATTCTATATTATAATGGGTGCATGATTTAGAAGCATGTTATTCACATTCATTCAATATAGTACTTATATCAATTCACTAATTTAGTGGGGTCATGTTTTGAATCATGTCCTCCACACTTATTCAGTATTCACCATCTCAAATTTACAGTGATTTCATGTTTAGAATCATGTCCTCCACATTGGAACTTATATCAATTTCATATTCTCCATATATATATAGGGGGAATGCTTTCGAATCATGTCCTCAACATTTACACAGTTATCTAAATAGGCCAAAAAACATAGTTAAATGATTAAGATTCATATTTGTGGTAGAATTATATACATGGTGCCATTTTTATACATAGTTTTAACATGAGACATATCTAAGGTTCATATTCTATGAAACATTTTTATAATATTAAAAATTCCAAATCAATCCTAGATTCCAAAATTATTGCATGTACTAATACACCACAAAATTTTATAAACTTTAGTGATCCAATCTACTACATTAGTTGGTTCACATTTTTTTTATGGTTGAGGTGATTAAATCACTTAGTCTATCTAATTTTATATATTATAATCGATCATCTATAATCACTAGGTTATAAGTATTATTAGGTTTCATGATTGAGCTAATCTCAACTACCAAATGATAACTTAATTTTGATCCAAAATTTGGGCATCTCTCTCTCTCTCTCTCTCTCTCATTGGATATATGCACTTTAAATATGTATCTATATTTATCCTAATATAAATTTCATAACCTTATAATGATACATCTTTTTTTTTAAAAACTTGAAAATAGAAAAGTTAGTTACATCAACACACATGTGTACCCCTAAACCTTATTCTTTAAATTTTAATTTATTTAAAGTAATTTTAACCCAAATTATATGCACTAATTTTACACTATAACATGTTCTTGGTTTTAGGTCAATCACTAGTAAAGCACTCAAATCCAACTCTAGTAAAACACTAAAATTTTACTCAAACAAAGACAAGGTGTGCATACATACTCAGATACTTATTCCTTTCCTTTAAACTATCAATTTCATTACTAGATTAAAGGGAGGTAAGAAAATGTAGATGATATTTTGTGATTATGTATCACCTCAATATTATACACTTGGGAAACTTAGACCTTAGCTATTACTCTTAGTTATACACATCTTTCACAAGCCTCACATATTCTCTATCTTTTTACCTTTAGCATATCTCTTATGTTGACCAGTCTTATATTGATGACACATACATCCCATCTTGCCCAAGATGCTTAAAATGTACTTATCTTGCACCTCTATAAGTTTTCAGCTTGTGCTTGTTCTCCTACTCCCTAGACACTAACATTTGAGATAGATAGTAACATCACATTATTATCATGACTTGATGCAAGTATCTAGTGCATTAAAGTCATCTAGTTTGCAAATGAAATGTATTACAATGGTTAGCCTTAGTGATTTAATGTAATTTATCTCTTGATAGGATTAATATAAATACAATATCAACCCTCATTCATTCCTCACCTAGAAAATAGACTAAAATCTTTCGTATTCTACCCTGTTTTGATATAATTCAAAGGAATAGCCTAGATGCATGTTTGAATTACTAAAGGAGTAGCTATAAGGTATTATTTTCAAATTTATAAGATAGGTCACTAATTTAATTTATTTACACACATTGCATGATTCACACATAAGCCAACACATAAGGGATAACTACATGAGTTTGAGGCCCTCTTATAGAGTATTAGCAATGTAGGCATCACTCTTTGATAGTGGGGTTATTGTGGGTTAGATCAAAACTATGTGCCCACTCACCCATTTTTTCCCAAGGTCAAATTGAAGATGTAAAGCTAGGGTTTTTATATTTCACTAAGATGAATAATCCATGACCCAAATCTAAATACACCAAATCAAAGGTGAATCCAAACATAAAATCATATAAGTGGTCTCATCCTATTTCCATTGATATTTCATGTAAGATACTGGAATCAATCCTAGATAGTAGCATCAACTTAACTATCTTAGGTCGACATAACTACCGAGAGATCTAGAGGCACTATATCTAGAATATAGTGATTGTTGTATAACTATCTTCCCACCTAATTTATGTAGACACCTAAAATTGGCCACTAATAATCTCTAATTAGGATTTTGACCAATTTCCACCTAAAATGCACAATTTGGCCTAAAAAAACTAAAACATGATAAATAATGCGAAATGACATATTCAAGTGCTGATTTTGGCTAAGGTATCCCTAAATGGGGTAATGCATTTTATGGGCCAACTAACTTTAATCAGATCATTCTGAGTCAAAATGCCAATTTTGCACCTACATACTCTAGATTGCTCTTTCCTATCAAATATTTTGCATAAGACACGTGCCTTTATTATTTGTTATTGGTAACATCCTAAATGGGAATACAATTCTAATGCATCTAATATTGACTTCTAACTCCAATCTAGTTAAATTTTAGACCAATAACAAAGCATTCTGATCAATTTGAGTCATTCGTGCATAAAGTGCTTAATCATAGTTAAGAGATACTTAAACTAAATTAGAGGCCTAATAAAAAATTCCATGGAAACTTGTTGAAAAATTATTTTTGGAAATGATTATTGAATATCTGCATCATCAAGTGACCTTATATCTTGGGAAGACATCCCTAGGCCATAAATGCCATAAATATCAAGATTCATGCCCTCTATGCCTCATCAATGCCTTCCATGATGCCCTTCATTACTCTTAATTTCCCATTATGCCAATGTCATGATGAGGATAATTACAAACTTAATTCCAAAAATTAAATTAATCCTTAACCACACATCTCAATCTCAGGATGGATGGTTCAGGTTCATTCTAGACATTCTCAAAAATCTATAAATAGAGAGGCCATGAACATCATTTCTAACAATTGATAATTCAAATTTATAATTTAAAAATGGTTATAAAAGCTTCAAGAAATTAGTGTTAACATTCCAAATTGATTCCAAGCCAAGCTAAATCCACTAGGTGCCAAGGAGAGATGAAGGTAGCCAAGCTTCCATTGCCAAGGAATTCATGAGCACAAGCCAAGCAAGCCATTACAACAAGAATTTTGGAGCATCCAAGGAAGGTAAAAGAGGGTTATTTTGCATTTTATTTGTGTGTTTCATTCATATTTTTAAGTTAATCTCTCCCTAGTGTCTAGGCCTAGAGATGTTGTGCTAGTTAGTATGTTTCTTTCATTTTGTTTTCTTTTTTGAACTAACTCCATACTAACTATCCTCTCTTGAGTCAAATTCCTAGATCACATATGGCACACCCAATGAGACTAGATGCATATCACACCTGAATAAGGTCATTTTGCAACTTTAAAATATTCATTTGGACCCTTAAAACTCTTGCAAATTGATTTTTTAACTTTATTTTGTTGTTTTTTTTGCCATGGTTTTACATAGTAATGAACGTCAGTAAGTTAGACTAACATCAATTGTATATATTAATCAATGTCAGTTAGAAAAATTGACATTAATTGTATACTTGTCATCGGTCACATTGGTATAAATGATGTCAGTTAGATAACTGACATTGATTATAAAAATTAACTGTCGTTGGTTATATAAATTGACATTGATCACTGTGTTTTTCTTAAAAAATAAACTTGAGAGGCCTTTTTATAAAGTTTATTATTTCAAACCTAAAAGAGATTCAAAGCTGAAGGACATGATAACATTTTTATTACAGGACCAAGATTGACATTTGCTAAAAACATGTTTAGATCATGTTTTACATGCTTAAAAATAAATTAGGAACCTTGTTTTGGTGTTTAACAAAAGAATTTTTTATGCTTATAGTGAATGTCTTCAAAGTTTGAAACTAAGACGAAGGGGTCAAATGAATACCACCAAATCTTTAATTTGGGCTTAAATTGAACACACTTGTCAATTTTTGTTTTCAATTATTGTTTAATTAGATTTTGTTTGGTAAAAAGAGGGATGTTGCGTGTATGCTCTTCCATTTGTCCCCTTTATGGAACTCTTAGAATTAAAAGTGTCATTCCTATTACAAGTATCTTAGTATAAGGCTTAGAAATAAATTCATCTAAATCACTCTGCAAAAACTCATCAAAGTTTGGGTGACCTTTAAAATGACCTTAAAGTCTTTATACTTTCATGCTTTCTTTATTTTTATGCAAACTTAGCTTGTGAGGGGGACTTCATCACCTCCCATTAGTTCTTTCAGGAAGCTTTGACCCAGAGTTTCACCTCCTAATATTGACTTCATTTGGATCTTAAATTAGAGTTGCACATCAGATGTAGTGGAACTTTTGACATCACACTACACTAAGGGAATAATAGGATGTAGTGGTTGCAAAAAGCACTAGACCTTTTTGATTTTCTTTTTCATTGTTTGATGTGAAAGTCATTATGCAATTGATTCCCATATAACATTAAAAAAAAAAATTAGATTTTAGACAAATCCCCACTTTCCATGGAAGTATTATTGGTGTCATGTGCACCTCAAGGTCCATGTTATAGTAATGTCATTTGAGAGAAGTGGGGGGGGGGTGTAAAAACCCTACTATATAATGCACATTTACTTTTGGATGAACACTTATAATCCTTTCAAATGATGTATATTGACATATTCCAATAATACCAAGCAACCTTATCAATTTAGGATTTAAGAGAGATTAATTAACTGGTCTTGTCCTAGATTATATTCTTGTTTCAAGTCAAAAAATTTTGTAAACAAACAATCCAAACCAAACACATAGTCTAAATTTTCCTTTGAACAAAGAGGCATTATGCTGCCCACATGAGATCATCAATTTGACTTTTTCAAAGTTCATCAAAATCTTGAGAGTTATATCATCCACTTTAGCATAGTTATGTTGCCCAATTGAGTCTAGACCTTTAAAAAAGTTGTTTAAGGTCCTTCACTTATAATCTAAATTCATAATTTCACCTTTATAAGTTCATAGGGTTGATGTGTTAAGTGGGTTCCCCATTTACACTAAACTTGAAGGAACTTAGGTTTAATTTCTAATTTGGGTTAAAGGCTGTTTAAGACTCATAATCATTGCCATCACTCGGTAGACTTAAGCCATTTTGTGCTAAACACTTAAACTTTTAGTCTATGCACCACAATATTTTGAGTCAAGAAAAGTAGTGCTGTATTATCAGAATTGTGGGAAAATGTCTTTGCCTTAGAGAGTTTTTGAAACAAACTTTTTTTTGTCACATGTTTTAGGTAGTATAACATCATTAAACTACCCAAAAAATTTAAAATATTATTTCATAGACCTTATTTCATATATTTCAAATTCATTCATACATTTTTAGACTAATCCAAGTGTACTTTTGTGATCTTCTGTCTAAAATAGTTATATTGTTCACTTTTGTCTAGTTTGTTTATAAAAAAGAACCAAGTTTTATACCATTTTTGGGAGAAAATAAGATATCTCTAAAAGTGCCTTTTGTTTCATACCTTATACCTATTTGATCAAGTTCATGCCCAAGAATCAAATTCCTAGTGTTTTTGAGAAGTATTTCAAATCTGTTAGATTAAAAATTTCATCTATTTCAAAGTCTAGCTTTTGACACCATTTGGCTAAGAGTCCTAGCACATGCCTTATTTGAGCCTAGATTTTGATGCCATGTTACGCCAAAATACCTAGCAACTTTTTAATTTATAGATTAGACTAATTTGAAACACTTCAACTTTAAATTTTGGCATTTTTATTTTTGGTCTATTTACTTGCTTATCTTTGTGTGAATAGTGAAACATTAGATACTTCACACTAGCTTGTTTCCTCACAAAATTTCGCATAAACCTTTTGATCCTTTTGATTAATCTAGACCAAGTTATAACATCATCTATTTTAGACATTAGTCTTTTTATATTTTGTATAACTCTTTGACATTTTATTGCAAAAACATTGACTATGGATCCCAACAAGTATTCCTACACTCATAGTGGACTCATGTATAATTTGGGGATTAGTATTATTGTTGTGTAGGAGGAAACGGTGCAAGATGCCTATGTGTATAATATTGCTTATGAGATGGATTATTATCCCTCTTATAATACTCAATCAAGGGCACAAAGCCAAGATCCATTGGCTAATTACCTGGTTAACACACCACATTATTTATAACAAGACCAAGAGCAAACTGCACAATACCTAGCTATAATATCTATAGTGGATTAGCTAATTCTTAAATAGTCATATTATACTAATACATCTTCCACATATGATCCATTTTTTTTGAGAAACATTTGTTAGAGAATAAATATGATATTTTGGTTCGAGCCATAGAGGTAGGGGCCAAGTTTCTAGTAGAATTTCTCCATAAAAATTTACCAAGTCTAGTAAAAGTGACCCACAATATCATTTATGATCAACAATATTCTTCTATAAATCATATGGATCTAGTCCAAACAACGTATCAAGACCCTAATATATGTAATTAAGGTAAACACATCATGGAAGATCACTTTAACTAAATGCAGACATCATATCAAACATACCTAAATTTAGCATGTGATTTCAATCAAATGAACATGGTGAGTAAGCCTCTCATTGACCTATTTCATTCAATAGGAGTGTTGATAGAGTTAACTGGACAAGAGAATCTAAGTTCCAACCCATTTTAACAAAATTCTTTTATAGATAACTTGATGCATATGCACATTATTGAAAAAGTGTCTTCAGCCTCTACACAGAATAAAGAGCCAAACATAGTGGACAATGTGCAAACAACATCCAATTCTGATCAAAGTAGTATTAATGCACAAAAAATTAGCCAAAAACATGTGCCTATAGTTATCCAATGGGCAGATCATCATACTATGGAATAGGAGTTTCTACACCCCAACCTCAACCAACTACTTCATCAAGTGTACAACCTATTGAATTAGGTAATTAAACAATAGATAATGTCACGCCTCAATGATATAATGTGATGAATCATACTCCTCCTCAATAGGAAATGAGTAGTATGCCATAATAGTAGACACAACCTAGTGTATTAATGCAATAGAGGATAAATACATTTCCACCTCAATCAGGGAAAATAAATGTTCCACCTCACTAGGTAATGATGAACATGCCTCTTCAGTCACAGATTAATATGCCAATCTAGAACAAAAAAATGACTAGTCAATAACTTGAAAATATTGGTCAGCAATATATGCCAAATATGTAACTTACTTTCACTTCCTCACAAGGATTCATGCAACAAGGAGGTCCCCATGTTTATCAATTACCTACTAAACAACCATTGGTTCAAAATGTGCCACAAATTTAGAGACAGGGTCTTAGACCACAAGTTCCTACTCAATAACAAGGTTCAATTAGTTGATAATATGTCCCTTTTCAACCATAATAGGCATAGTATATTTATATCCCTCTATCCCAACCATAAAATCCTCCAAGTCAAACCTTTATCACACAACCAAATGTATAATTTTAAGTACATCCTAATCCACATATGTGTATTCCTGGTCCATTCCCCAACCAGACTAATGTACCCAAATAGATATCTCCATCATACCTTGGTCAAAGTAATGCACTTGTGACCTCCCAACCATCTATCTAAACCAATATTCTCCCTCAAACCAATGTTCCTTCTAGTTTTCTATCCCAAGAATTACAACAGATGAAGGATGCAATTACTACCATTCAAGTTGGGAAACAAACTAAAAATTTCAAATTGAATGATGTATGTTCTTATCCATTAAATTTGGAATATTTGTAGATACCATTTCCTCCAAGATACGAACCACTAAAATTTGATAAATACAAAGGGAAAGGTGACATATGTATTTTGATCAAATTATTTGTCACATGTCAATTAGTGGCATATGGTGACATATACCTTTTTATTTTGTTTCCAAGGAGCTTGTTTGAACAAGACTTGGAGTAGTTTTTGAAGTTGCCCAAAAATTTAGTAATGGATTTTGATGATCTTTTTGATAAGTTTGTGTAGCATTTTTCCTATAATCTTGAGCATGATATTTCATTAGTAGACTTAACACAAGCAAAACAAAAAGTTGGTAAGAGTTTTGCAATTTATTTATAGTGATGGAGAGCCCTTGCAAGTTGTTTCACCCATAGTTTACTAGATACATAATTAGCCACTATGTTTACCAAAAATTTGCATAATGAGATAGCTTATCATTTATAACTATAATGTGCACTTACTTTCAAGGAATCATCGATAAAGGTTTGTTGATTGAGTGAGCACTCATCAATAAAAGAGTCATCAAGATTAATTAAACTAATCAAAATTAAGGTACTAATTAGGGACATGACCAATATCCCATTCAAGCACCAACATTGTAACTAGCACAGTCCAATAACTCAGAAAGATCAAAGCAATTCAACCATAATAAGAATGTTGTGGGAAATGGAGTAACTAAATCCCATCATATCCAAATGGTGTAAAAATCATTTGTACCACATTTCTAGCTTAATCTTATTGAAAAACCTCTCCAACCAATGCTGCAAGTGTAATAACCAAGACCTACACAACAAATACAATAACTGTTACCATTGCAAACCCCTCCTCTTAAGAGAATCATGCCTACACATCATGTCTTTAGTGACCTAGGAGATCCTATTGAGTCTGTATTTCACAAGCTTATTGCCACTAATCTGATTAGTTTGCCTATCCCAAATAATTATCTACAAGGCATTCCTTATCTTGATTGGTATCATGAAAACAAATTATATGACTATCATCAGGTCAACAGGTATAATCTTTGAAGATGTGTCTAAATCAAGCATTTAATTGAGAATATGTTGGAGAATGGGGAGATAACTTTGGATAATGGTGCTTCAACTTCCAATCAAACACTTAGTATTTATAAAAACCCATTTCCACAACATAACAATCAATAATAACAAAATAATCAGTAATAACAATAATAATGGCTAGTGTAGCAACAAAATAAATAATATAAAAATCAAAGGCCAAACTAGAAGAATCAACAAAATCAGTAGCAGAACTCACAATGATATAAAAATGGACAAAACCAAGGTTATAATTGTATAAACTAACAAACCTTCCATGTAGTTGCACATGACTATAATAGGGTTGTAGGTCATATTTCAAGGGGTAGCGTTAATACCATCTCTATTAATCCTAGACTAACCACTAATTAGCCTAGACCATTTTTAAACAACATTTAGCCAAATTAAATAGATAATCCTTCTTTGACTCGAGAATTTATATAGGCAAACAAATAAACTAGGACTTCCCCTTTTGGACCTTATATCCATAACTCATCCTTGCCATGTGACCACATGCTAGTGCACCAGCAACTGAGACTTGTCATGTCTGGTCCCACACCATTCCCAACATTGATTAGCAATAATTGTCATGTATTTAATCTCAATTTTTCAATAACAACTCAGAGGTTGAAGATTACTATCCTAAGCCCACAACTATCTACCACTATGCCTATCATCCAACCAACCATTCAATCTCAAAATAAACCATTCACTACTAACCAAGATAAGAAGTTTGATATTGTGGAACAATTGTAGAAGACACCAGCATAAATTTATCTTTTAGATTTGTTGTGAATGTTAATAATCCACAAGAACATCTTGAATGAGTTTTTAAACCAATCCACTATTGCTAGTGGTATATCCCTTGATAAATTTCAAGCTTTGGTTAGACACCTAGCTCCAACCCAACAAGTCACATTCAACAAAAGCGATCTATCTTCCCTTGGCCCACACCATAATAATCCATTATACATAGAATTTTATATAAGATGGCATAAAGTGAAATATGTCCTTATGGACAATGGATCTAGCCTCAACATAGTGTCTCTAAAGCTCATGAAGCTTCTTGGGTACACAATGGTAGATCTCTAGCCATAAACAATAACTATCAAAGCCTATGATAATCAGGAAAGAGAATCACAAGGCACCATTAGTTTATTAGTTATCATTGGGCCTTTGACCTATGATACACTTTGCCATATACTTGATCTTATGTTATCATATAATATGCTTCTAGGCAGGCCTTGGTTACATGAGATTCATGTAGTCCTGTCAACACTGCACTAATGTATCAAGTTTTCCCACTAAGGGATGGAAGTGAATATTCCAAGAGATTTACACCCATATGAACATTGTAAACATCTTGAAGATAAATTTAAAAGATATAATTATCAATACAACATGAATAAAAGTTCCAAGTAGGATAAAGGAAAGGTTATACTTACTAATCCTTCACTAGATAATTGCATAGATCCTAATACCTTGGATTCCCTTTCCCACATGTCACCCCCTGAAGCTTTTAATCATTTCACCATTTCAAAAAATGGACCAAGAGAGTATGTGACCCATGATATATTTCATATTACCAATATTCCTCTAAATCTTAAAACCTTTGGGTGACCTAAATCACCCAACATATGCATTAGCAATAAAATAACAAAGATAAGGGACTTGTCACATTTGTACCAGCATCTAGACTGGGACTTGACCCTCTTAAAGGGGATGAATCATGGTTATATAATGACAACCAAGTTGATTATTATAAAAATGCAATGTATCCTATTCCTAATAGGATCATAGAGCATCACAATTATGAAGAAAGAGTCCTTAGACTAAATCAACAAGGAACCATCGAGCCAATTTCCATGACTAAGTATGAAAGATCTTATGGACTGGTTGTTCCCAAAATTAGTTACGCTCATTTTTGGAAACAACCCCTATGAAACTTGTCCATTTCATATTTTTCACTATAAGTTCATCTTTAGAGACAATTTTTTCTTGATCTCATGTTTGGTCAACGGGCATCCTTAAATAGTTCATGACTTTCCCTCGTTACGATTTCTCAAAAAATGTGAAAATTGTTATGATTTCAATATGATCATAACATCAAATTTTTGATAAATTTCAAGGAGTTAGTGTGTTTTCTTAATTTTAATGCAAGGGTGGCATTTTTTTCCACCATTACATGTGATTTTTTTTAGTCCTCATGCAAAGGCAGTGATTTTTACCTCCCTTGCATCCTTTCATGTAGGAGCAACAAAAATCACCGCCCTTGCATTTTTATTAATCCATTCCATGTAAAGGTAGAATTTTTCACCACCCTTGCATCCTTTTATGTAAAGGTGGTGAAAATCACTGCACTTGCATCCTTTTTCAACCTCACATGCAGAGGCAATGATGTTTACCTCCCCTGCATGATCTCAATTTTTGCATACAACATTTATGGCCATATACACCGAGTTATTGGGGTCAATTTTTAACCCCTTTTAACCCATTTTGAGCCTCATTTATTTCATTTCAATTTGTCCTCTCCTCCTCCCTCCATCCATTTGATCGTGTGAATGAGTGGAATCATTATTTCTTTAGATTCAAGCATGGGATTGCAATTTGCCAGGTACGGTTTTGCATTCTTCTTTTCAGTTTCTATGTCTTCATTTATTTTTGTTTTTATCTTTCTTAGGGTTTTGGTTTGTCCTTCCTCTTATTGTTTAAGTTTTTTATCTTGTGTTTTTCTTCCCCCTCCTCCCTTTCTTCCTTGAGGAGGTGATCTAGGTGGAAAGCCCCTTACCAAATCCGTTGGCCATTTTAGTGGTGTGATGGTGGCAAAAATCACTGCCCTTACATGATTTGCCTCATCTCGTGTAGAGGAAATTTTCACTACCATTACACCATCCATTCACCTTCATGTGAGGGTGGAAAAAAATTTCACCATCACACATTCCACAAAATATCCTCTCGTATATGGGTGGCAATTTTTACCACCCTCACATGAAGTTCCTATCAACGTGCAAGGGTGGAAAAAATTACTGCCCATGCATGACTTTTACATGTAATGGTAGTAGTTTTTGCTGCCTATGTAAAACTATTTTTAACATGCAAGGGTGGCAATTTTTGCCACCCCTGCATGCTTTCCCTCTGGTTTTCCTAACTTTGGGAAATTTTAATTTTCTCATTTTTTTGAGCCCACTTCCCTTTAATCATTATGACCTTCTCATGCCTTAGCCCTTTCAATCACATTCCCATGGTTGTGATCATCAACGTGTAATTTTTTCAAATTGCCAACATGTCCCCTAACTACATGATCATGATTCTTGTTGTAGTTTCTCTCCAAGATCTTTCTTCAATAGCATACTTTTGACAAAGGCTCATCTAGATGACTAAGGTTTCTCTAAAGAAATTGAAGATGATGAAGTACAAGTACCAAGGTGTTTTTATAATCACCTCAATTACTTCTAATTTTGATGACATCAGGGATATAGAGATTAGGCACATGGATATGGCTGAGTTCATAGAAAGAACCAAATCAAGCAACCTTAGCAATGAGATAAAAAAGATAATCAAGATTAATATCCATCTGGTATCTTCTTTTCTTGTAGTGGCCCATAACATGGAGTTCATTCTCTAATGCACTTAGTTCTACAACAAGGATACTAGGGCTATGTTAGATACCGGTCGTAATGTGGTGATCAGACTAGACCTTGAGTTAATTGACAAAATATTCATGTGCCCTCCCACTTCTGATGTGTTGAAGCTTGACTTCCTTGAAACACAAAAGGAATATCACAAAGATCCTAAAAGAGCAAAGAAAGTGATCAATAAGAGATGGCTCAAAACTCCCAGAGTGAACTTGTCCAGATGGCCACAAAACTTTCCACAGAGTGATTTCATAGAAGAAGTTGGTGACTTGATCACTCTTCTTAGTAGAGTATGAGGTTTTCCTTCTTCTTCTTAGTTTCACGAATGGATGTACCCCTTCATTAAGATAATTCTCTAGGGCAAACAAATCATTTTTTATGGAGAACAAATTAGCAACACTCTGCATGAGCAATTGATGAAGGTATCTACTACCTCCAAATTCTATATGACATCATACTTGGTGTATATTATGGCATCAATGAGAACCTTCCTAGGTTTGACATCGGAAGGAGATAGGAAAACAACCTTGGTGTATCAATATTATCCTCAGCTAACATTTAAGGGTTCCATCCATCATTTTAGAAGGGTAAACGATTTTTTTTCATAGTATTTTTGTGTCTTTTTGATCCCCAATTAGAACATAAAAGAGTGTAAGATGAAGCTTGAACTATTGTGAATGACTTAGAGTGTATGTTCTTACAGTTCCCTTCTTTTTTTAATCTATGGGTTGCCCTTTTCTAAGGTTATCCATATATGTTTCCAAGATTCCCCTCAGACAAATTGGTATTGATGGAGCTGTGCAGGCAAATTATTGTCATGCACAATAAATAGATGGAAGTCAAGAAACCTAGTTTCAAGTTCTTGATTGAAATTGGTAGGTTCTTAGTATTGACCTCTAGGAAAGCTAGAGAAATGGAGACTGAAATGCAAATCATAACCATGAAGCATTTCAAAAGGAGGCCAAATTTTGACTATAGAGGTGTGAAAGATATAATCTAGAGGAAGACCTAGTTTCATGAGCCTATGATCAAAGATATTTGGGTAGATTTGAGGATAGCTGAAGACATCAGAAAGATGGACTATAATAGATTATCTCTTGAGCAAATAATATATCTAGGGCTCATTGATATCCCTAAAAATCTAGTGGATGATGGAGATTTGATAAATCATAGATACCACACTGAACAAGTCGCTAATGCTTCTCTTCCCCTAATTCAATGGTCTTAGAAGCAGTTGACTTCCCTGAGAATGAGATTCAAACCAATATTGGCAAACACTAATGATTGGTTAACAAATAAGGGAATCACTTTGAAAGAGTTTATTATAGGGTCATAAGTTGATTTTCAAGAAGAAACAAGAAGGGTAGAAAATAGGACAAAGAATAAAAGTGATGTCCCTGCTTTTGATAGGCCACATAAGCCTAGGATCATCTTTCTGACAAAGAAGTCACAAGCTGTAGAAAAGGAATCAGGAACAATAGACATGGAAGTTGAGAAGTAGAGCATCAAAAAACTAGCAGCGAAATAGATGGAGACTGATGATAGGCTCATAGGTCAATAGGGAAAGGAAACTCTATCTCCACAAGTAGGTGTACAGCCAAACATAATAATTTCTTCTTCCCTACCTAACTCACCTGATGTAACTCGTTCACCTATTTCTCTAATCATTATTCCCTCTTATGGAGCTTCCTCTCCTTCCAAAATTATTTTTTGTGAACCTCAAAGCACTTCTATAAATGTTCTTCATTTCTCAGGATCCATACCGAGTTTGTCATCTCCATCTTTTAATACCAGAGATAGTTCTGCCCTCGACCATTCAGTGGCAGGTGTAGTTTTAACTGATACTATGCCTATTGTTTCCACTAGTAGTGCAAGTGCTACCTCAGTGACACCAACTATAAGGATTGATGCTAATGTAAGTGCTTCTGCCCTCCCACCTTGGTTGTCATCTTACACACCCAAAAGGAAGAAACATGCCATCTCCCTAGATGACTTCAATTTCACTAAAATGGTGTCAACCAAAGTCAAGACTCCCAAAAAGCCAAAAATCCTTTCAAAGATGATTGAAGATAAGGGGCATAAATTTTTGGAAGTTTCCAGACCTCCACAGGATGTAACTCCTAAAAATTTTGATATGAGTGACTACTTTGTCTCTTGAATTAAATTAGGGAAGGTAACTCACAAAATTGCTAAGAGTGACTTGCAATGAGCGATGGACATTATGGTTTAGAAATTTGACAGGGAAAGAGAAATGAAGGACCATTATAAAGCAATGGTGGAATAATTGACTACACTGATAAGGAGGATTACTTTCACTCCAAAAACTATAACTCTAGAGGCTATCTCCGTTGATGACCCCATGATTCAGAAGGCGTAAAATACCTATTTCAAGGGAAAAGTGCTTGAAGATTACTTAGCCAAGATGCATACACAAGGGATTTCCTTACTTACAAAGTTGTCTAAGAAAATGGATAAGATGAGGAAAATAAGAATAGAACTAGATGATCTTATTAGTATCATTTCTTAGGATATTGAAAGCACAGATAAATATCTTAACAAATGGATGGATATGAAGAAGCTAAAAATAAGCACTCTATTATCAATTGGCATCATTGCTAATAGAGACTCATATATTGAAACTAAATAAACATTGATATATAGGAGTCAGCTGCCTAATGAATTAATTAGTGACCTCAAATATTCTAGAGACCTTAGTGAACAAAGTGATATCAGTTTGTTGCATAAGTTGGAGGAGCTGCCTTGCAAACTTACCACACAAGACAACTAGTTCATTTCAATAGAAGAAATTATTCAAGAATTTTAAGGTTTATTCTAAAAATAATTCGAGGAGAAAACATTTTTAGTGGACTCTATGGACAATGCCCTGGATAATTAGTTAACTCTAGATAATCTAAAAACTAGGTTAATTAGTCATGTGAAATCAGTCACAGTAGTGGGAGACACCACAGTCAGGGATAAGGTGATCTTCAAGAATAATGTTACTCCAAACAGTATCATGATACAAGTGGCTATCACCATGTATGAGGCTCATATGAAGAAAGATGGAGCTACAAATTAAATTAACTTTTCGTTGATTTAATTTCCTTTTTTTCTAAATGCACTTTTGTAATTGCTTTGGACATTTGCACATGTACTTTTGTCATTTGTATTTACATATAAAAAGATGGAAATTCCAAAGTCAACAAAGACTTCCATCTTTGATTTGAAATATATTTAGGTCTTTTTCAATCTTCAAGGTCTCTCCCTATAAATAAGGAGAGCCTCTTTTGTAAAAAAAGGCTTTTTCATAATCGAGATATCTTTTGATAATTGAGAGTAAAAACTCTGCCCAAATTGAGATGCTTCTTGAGACTTTGAGCTCAGATTGTAAATCATATTTTCTTTAATGAATTAGAAAGTAGGTTACTTTTCAGACTTTGCATTGGAATAACTTGTGTTATTTAGGAGATTGTTCTTATGTCCTTTTCCTAATAATATCTCATTTATTTGATTAAACAAGCAAAGTGTGTGGAAATTATCTAAAAACATTCTAAAGTTAAATATGAAGACTTTGCACTGATATGATTACCTTTAATTTGTGTTACTTGTGTTTTGGTGAAAAAGGATATTAGAAAGGCTTTGTACTAATTTTATCCTTTGTGATCTTATACTCTACTGTGGTTTTTGGTAAAGATGTTGAGCTTTGCTTCATCCTACAATTTCATTAGTCCTAAATCAGCAAAAGAAGCAATGAAAGACTTTGTGCTTTCATGGGTTTCTTTTGGATCCCATTACTACCCAAAAAATTTTGCTACTGTTTACTGGATATCATTTCTGAAAGAAGAGGATTGTTTTTAGTTATTACACAAGAATTTGTCTTTACTTTGTGAACATCATCTCTAAAACAAGAGAGATGGATGATGTGGTTTCACCCCTAAATCTATTTTCAGTTTATATTAATATATAAAAATTTATAGGGAACCTCCCCTTGATGAGAGGATAGATTTATCTCATTATGCTATAGTAAACCTACACTTTTTGTTGTATAAATCTCCTTATGTTGTGGTTGATATACCTATTTTTTCATCAATTAGTTGATGACAAAATATTCACCCAAAATATTTTTGGTGACTCCACTAGGGAATCACAAATGTGCACTTTGAAGCCTCAAGCTTCAAATCGAAGCATTCCCAGTCCTTTTTCATTTTTTCACTCTGGTAGATCCACCATATACATGAAGCCAGAGAGCTCAAGGTATTGTTGATCCTATATTTGAGTTAGTTTGGTGAAATAATTTTGAGATGTCTCCTTCACCATCTCATCTCCAGCATACTAGGAGCTTTCCTCCTACCAACGTCAGATCTCCAATACCAAATGAAGCTTCTAGTCTTAGTGCTATTAGAGTTTTGTCCATACTTATCCCACCAAGATTTGTTATCCCTCCCTTTAATCATCATATCATGGTGGCCCAAGGTCCTTGGGGCAACTCTTTTAGTCCTCTTAATCTAGTCCCACCTTTACATGAACTACCTTGTACTTCAAGAAAGAATTTCCCCAAATTCTATGGTGATAAGAAGGTTCATCTTGATGATCATATTGATACCTTCTGTATAACATGTGGTGTGATAGGCATGGAAAATGAAGATATAGTACTGAGACTGTTTGTAGAAACTTTGCAAGGTGCTGCTGTAGACTAGTTTTATCACCTTCAAGATCAAACTATAATTGACTAGAATATGCTCAAGGCCATGTTTGAGGCCTGGTTCAAACTCACTGAAGATGTACATGCCTTATTGGCTTAGCTTATACAAATGAAGAAGGAACCCCATGAGCCTATGCGAGACTTCATTTCTAAATTTAATAAGCTGCGAAACTAAATTCTTATAATTACTCAGTCAACACCAGAGAACCTCAAGTGTTTTTTCATCAACTCTCAACTTCTTGAAATAAGTTTTTTGTTGAGGTGGGCCAGTCTTATAGATATTTTTATATCCCAAAATTTGGCTGCCAAGGTTGAAGATGATCTTATCCTAGCAGGTAAGATCAGAAAAGATTCCAATAAAAATAAATTTTCCTCATCTGCTGAAAGTTATTCCATGAGCACGACAGATCCTATGGTGTAAAAGTTGATAAATGAACTGCTAACCTTGAAAAAACAAATGGCCTAAGGTATGTCTATACCTCCTTATCAGGATATGCCAAGGAGGACATTTTAGAATTAGTCATATCAAGGCAATGCTACTAGGAATCAAGGGCAACCAAATCATCTACCTCCCCCATAGGGGAAACTTGCCATTAAAGTAGTACCAGCTAACTCAGTAGTTGGTTACCTTGAAACTGAATATGATTTCTCATTCTAACCTGAGTTAGACCAAGAAGATGATGTTAATATATTTGTAGAAAGAGAAGAAGAATTAGCTAGTGACTCCAACATTGATTTCCTAAATTACCAAGATGAAGCTAGAAGTAAGGGAGAAGTGTTTGATGGATCATATGCTATTTTTACCAAGTCCCAAAATTAGTCAACTCAACAAGATGATTAAAAAAATAGAACTCAAACTATTAGTCTCGATCACTATGGGGGACTTCACTGCCCTTTCAATCAAAGGACTTGGTGACTAATAAGAAAGTAAGTGCCTCAAACCATCTTGTACCTTCTACTTCTATTTCTCAGACCAGTGCCACACCCAATAAGGATCAAGATGATGGACTTCCTTCCTTAGTTTCTATTTCATTTCAATTATTTGATATAATTGATCATGCCAAAAAGACTAAGATTCAAATGAGTGAAGTTGAGTACTTGAGAGCTAATCTTGAACAGTTTGATAGGCTAGCCAAATACATGAAAAATAAAACCCTCTATAGGAAAAGATTTTCCAAAGGTGCCTCATGATTCCTCAAAGAAAAAATCCACTCAAAATAATCTTGTCACTACTCCTCTTGCTGCCCCTGCAAAAATAGAACCTTTCTATGTTTCCCCTTTGATAAATGGTCAAAAGTTAAGCAACTATATAATAGACTCTAGGGCCTCTGATAATGTTATGTCTTCCAAGGTAGCAAATTCTCTTGGTCTTACCTTAACTAAGACTTTTGGTAGATGCTTTTCCATGGAGAAAAAACAAGTGCCACTCCTAGGTCAAATCAAAGATGTCCGATTTGCATTTGCAGCTTTTCTAGAGAAGAGGATTAAAATGACAGTCTTGGTAGCTGATGTTCTAGCCTCTTATGGCATTCTGCTCGAGCAAAATTTTTGCAAAGACATAGGTGAAGAATTGAATATGGACCTATCTGAAGCAAGGATACCTATTAAAGGCATCATGAAAAAATTGCTTCTTGAAAAAGAGTCAAAATATATAGTCACCTAAACATCAGATCTTGAAGCTCAAATTTTATTTGAATCATTGGAAATGGGTAATTATTTTTTTTACTACTGAAGATGTTTTCAGCTCATTAGATAAAAGTTCTTTTAGTGATAATTCAAAAAATTTGGATACAAAGTTAGAAGAATTGCTAGAGCAAAGTTTAGACAATAAAGGATCTTTCCTGAATAACGAAGAGAAATTTTTAAAAAAGATCAAATTCTAATGATGTCTAGATTTTAGAATTTGATGGTAATTGCTCTTCTATCGATTCTAGAGATGGAATTGTTTTGATCTCCCATCTAAGAGAAGTTGTTCCTTATTCATATAAGTTGAAGTTCAAAAATACTAACAACACCACTGAGTATGAGTCTTTACTGCTTGGATTGAAAGATGCTAATGCTAAAGGTATTAAGATTCATGCTCGAGGAGATGCTAAACTGGTGGTTTGTCAGGTAAGGAACCTATACCAAACCAAAAATGAAATATTGTGACATTATTGTAATCTAGTATGGGATTGTATTGAAAGTTTTGATGTTTTCAATATTTTTACTGTGCTGAAAGAATTCAATGATCATACAGATTCATTGGCAGTCTCTGCAACCCTCATGGTTCCCCATAAATATTTCAAAGGGGAAAAGTACACTATTGAGCTGGTCTTTTGACCAAGTGTACCTAATAATTCCAACCATTGGTAGGTGTTTAATGATGACAACCAACTCATTTATTTTTTAGAAAAGATGGACAACTTTGAGGAACTTTATTTTGAAGGAAGTGAATCTCCACCATGGGAATCAGTTCTTGAAATAAATTCTAAAACTAGTAAAGAGTTCCTTCAACTCAAGGGGAATAAAATTCCAAAAGGTTTGGTTTCTCTCAAGAGGTTGTTTGATAAGCATGAAAAGTATGTCAAGCAATGACAAATGGATTCAAGTTCCTCCAAGGAATTTGATTAGGTGAATTTGAGTACAACAGGAAATCCCAAGATGGTTAACATTGGGAATTGTTGTAATTTTGATGAAAAGCTCAAATTCATTACTCTTCTTCACCATTACATTGATGTTTTGGCATATTATTATGATTATTTGAAATCTCTCAGTCTTAAAGAAATTTGGCATGAAATTCTTCTTAAAGTTAGGTCATTACCTTACAAGCAAAAATAAAGGCAATACAACCCCAAAATATCAGGTACTATCCTTTTTGAGATCTAGAAAATGTTGAATGTAAGAATTATTTTTACAATCCATCATTCCACCTTGATTGCTAACATAGTTCCCATGAGAAATAAAAATGAAGAAATTTGTGTTTGTGTTGATTTTAGAAACCTAAATCAATCTTTTTTAAAAGATAAATACCCCCTACCCATCATGGATCAAGTGTTGCAAATAGTGACTAGTTCAGAAATGTTATCAATGTTAGATGGTTTTTTTGGGTATAACTAAGTAGAAGTCAATGAAGTAGATCAACATAAAACTGATTTTACTACACCTTGGGGCACTTTTGCATATCGCAGAATGCCTTTTGGTTTAATCAATGCTGGCACTACCTTCCAAAGAGCAATGGATCTTGCCTTCAGAGATGAAATGGGGAAGTTTATTGTGGTATATCTTGATGACTTAACCATTTTTTCCAAACATCATCCTGATCATGTGCATCATCTAGAACAAGTGTTGGAATGCTATCGGCAAAATGGTATTTCTCTTAATCCTAAGAAGTCAATTTTTGGGGTTATAAAAGGTAAACTTCTCAGTCACACTATATCCTGAGAAGGCATAAAAATTGACTCAGAAAGATTCAAATCTATCCAAAATCTTACTCTTCTAGCTAATAAGACTACTATTCATTCTTTCTTTGGAAAGGTGAATTTTTTATAGAGATTCATTACAGAATTTTGAGAGAAGACTCGCCACATTGTCAACATGATCAAGGGTAAAGCCACTTTCTATTGGACTACAGAAGGAAAGTCAGCATTTGAAGATATAAAAAAATTGATCACCCACACACCAATCCTGGTTTGTCTAGATTATACCAAAGACTTCATAATATACAGCTATGCTTCTGAGCATACACTTTCAGCTATTTTGGTTTAGCAAAACAAAGAAGGTGTGGAATATCCTATATCATTCATGATTTGTCCTCTCAAAGCTCATGAATTGAATTATTTAAATATAGAGAAGCATACTTTTGTTATGGTTAAGGTGGTAAAGCATTTTAGATTCTATATCTGAATTCACATACTATTGTTCTAGTGCTTGATACAACAATGAAGTCCATTCTAACTCAATAAGAGTTTGGTACTAAGAGGGGAAATTGGATTGCCAAAATTTAAGAGTTTGATCTTGATATCAAACCTACCAAACTTGTGTAGGGAAAAGGGCTCTGCCAATTGATTGCTAATAATATACCCAAGGAAACAAAACATAAAGAAATAGAGGTCAACGATGTGCCTACATTTCTCTTCATCACTAATAATGATGAGTGGTATTTTGATATCACTCATTTTATTACCTATGGTGAGTGTCCCACCCATCTATCCTATAAATAAAAAAGGAATGTTAAGATAAAGGCTACTAATTTTGTCTTGTAGGACCATGGTTTATACAAGAGAAGCCTGGATGGGGTATTTCTTCATTGCATTGATAAGGTGCAACAAAGTAAAATTTTGAAGTCCTTCCATAATTTGGCTTGTGGAGGACATTTTTATGCACCAGTGACAACCCATAAGATTCTATAAGTGAGGTACTATTGGCCTACGCTGTTTCAAGATACGTATAAATGGGTACGTAGGTATGAATTATGTCAATAGTTTATCGAGAAACCTAAATTAGCCGCGTTACCTCTCAAGCTAGTGGTGATTGAAGAACCTTTTCAATAATGGGGTATTGATTTCATTGATGTGGTTAACTTGTCCTCAAGTGCCATACATGACTATGTTCTCACTACAACTGACTATTTTACCAAATGGGTGGAAGCCATTCTAACTAAGCATGCTACTTTAGAAGTGGTATGTAATTTTCTTAAAGAAAATATCATCTCTTGATTTGGGGTCTTAGCTAAGATTGTAACAAATAATGTTGCTTGTTTCTCTTCTCATGAGGTTATTGAGTTTTGCTATAATTATGAGATTATTCTTTCCCAGTCCTCTGACTACTATCTACAAGGAAATGGTTAAGTAGAATAAAGCAACAAGAATTTGGTTACTATTATCAGGAAACTGGTAGATGATAATTAGAGGAATTAGCATAAATCATTGTTTGATGCTTTATGGGAAGATGGGATTATACCCAAGAGGAAAATAGGTATGTCACCATTCCAACTTTTATATGATTTGAATGCAGAGATACGAATCACCTTGGAACTACCAGCACTGAGGTTGGCAAAGGCGATCTAAGATTCAACCTTTGAAAATTATATTGATAAAAGGATCATGTCCCTAACTAAACTAAATGAGCAGCAAACCATGGTAGTGGACCGAATCACTACGCATCAAAATCAGGTGAAAAAACTCTTTGACAAGAGAGCAAGGATTCATAATTTTTAGATTGGAGATCAAGTCTTGTTGTGGGACAAGAGGAGAGAACCAAAAGGAATGCATGGAAAATTTTATTCTTTATGAAGAGGTCCATTTATTATTCATCAGGTCTATGGTGAAAATATCTTCTTGCTAAAATATCAAGATGGAACACCATTCTCATTGCCTCACAGTGGGCAACATCTGAAACACTTCAATCCTTGAAGTATTAGATGAGTTCACTTGTACATTTGTATATTCTTATGTTTATTTATTTACTTCCTTTTGGTTTCTTCATGTCTTTTTATTTTTATCTTGAATCCATGGCCCAATGGCCTAGATGAAGGCACTTAGAGACTAGTTTCTACTCCCATAAATTGTTTCAAGGTTTGATCAATGGGAGTTCCCCAACAGGAGCCAGTTGTTCCCAAAATCAGCTACACTCATTTTTGGAAACAACCCCTATAAAACTTTTCCATTTCATGTTTTTCACTCTAAGTTCATCTTTTGAGACAAGTTTTTCTTGATCTCATGTTTGGTCAACTGGCATCCTTGAAAATTTCATGACGTTCCCTCATTATTATTTCTCAAAAAATGTGAAATTTTTTATGATTTTGATTTGATCAAAATATCAAATTTTTGATAAATTTCAAGGAGTTAGTGTGTTTTATTAGTTTGCATGCAAGGGAGGAATTTTTTACAGCCATTACATGTGATTTTTTTAGTCCCTATGCAAAGGCAACGATTTTTGCTGCCCTTGCATCCTTTCATGTAAGAGCAGTGAAAATCACTACCCTTGCATTTTTCTTAATCCATTCCATGCAAAGGTGGAATTTTTTTCCACCCTTGCATCTTTTTATTTAAAGGTGGAAATTTTTTTTGCCCTTGCATCCTTTTTCAACCTCACATGTAGAGGCGGTGATTTTTGCCACCCCTACATGATCTCGATTTTCATGTGTTACATTTATGGCCACACATAACAAGTTGTTGGGGTCAATTTTTAACCCCTTTTAACCTATTTTGAGCCTTATTTATTTCATTTCAATTTGTCTTCTCCTCCTCCCTGCATCCATTCAATCATGTGAATGAGTGGATTCATGATTTCTTTGGATTCAAGCATGGGATTGCAATTTGCTAGGTAGGGTTTTGCATTCTTCTTTTCAATTTTTAGGTCTTCATTTTATTTTTGTTTTTATCTTTCTTAGGGTTTTGGTTTATCCTTCCTCTTCTTGTTTAAGTTTTTTTATATTTTATTTTTCTTCCCCCTCCTCTCTTTCTTCCCTGAGGAGGTGATCTAGGTAGAAAAACCCCTCCACCCGAATCTGTTGGCCATTTTAGTGGTGTGATAGCAGTGAAAATCACCGCCCTTACATGATTTTCCTCATCCCATGTAAAGGCTACAATTTTTTTTGCCATTACACCATCCATTCACCTTCGTGTGAGGGTGGAAATTTTTTTTGCCATCACACATTCCACAAAATATCCTCTTGTATAGGGGTGGCAATTTTTTCCACCCTCACATGAAGTTCCTATCAACGTGCAAGGGTGGAAAAAATTGGTGCCCTTGCATGATGTTCCCCCCATATGCATAGGTGGAAAAAATTTCCACCCATCATGACTTTTACATGCAATGGTGGCAATTTTTTCCACCTATGCAAAACTATTTTTAACATGTAAGGGTGGTAATTTTTGCCACCCCTGCATGCTTTCCCTCTAATTTTCCTAACTCTAGGAAATTTCAATTTTCTCATTTTTCTAAGCCCACTTCCCTTTAATCATTTTGACCTACTCATGCCTTAGCCCTTTCAAGTGCATTCCCATGGTCATGATCATCAACATGTAATTTTCCCAAATTGCCAATATTTTCCCTATTTATGCGATCATGATTCTTGTTGCAGTTTCTCTCCAAGATCCTTCTTCATCAGCATAATTTTGACAAAAGCTCATCTAGATGACTAAGGTTTCTCCAAATAAATTGAAGATGATGAAGTATAAGTACCAAAGTGTTTTTCTAATCACCTCAATTACTTCTAGTATCAATGACATCAGGGATATAGAGATCATGCACGTGGATATGACTAAGTTCATAGAAAGAACCAAATAAAGCAACCCCAATAATGAGATGAAGAAGATAATTAAGAGTAATATCCATCTGGTATCTTCCTTTTCTATAGTGGCCCATAACATAGAGTTTGTTATCCAGTGTGCTCAATTTTACAACAAGGATACCAGGGCTATGTTAGACACCAGTGGTAACATGGTGATGAGACTAGACCCTGAGTTCATCGACAAAATATTCATCTTCCCTACCACTACTGATGTGTTGAAGATTGACTTCATTGAAGCACAAAAGGAATATGACAAAGATCCTGAAAGAGGAAAAAAATGATCAATAATAGATGGCTCAAAACTCCTAGAGTGAACTTGTCCAGATGGCCACAGAACTTTCCATAGAGTGATTTCATAGAAGAAGTTGGTGACTTGATCACTCTTCTCAATAGAGTAAGAGGTTTGCCTTCTTTTTCTTAGTTTCACAAATGGATTAACTCCTTCATTAAGATAATTATCTAGGGTAAACAAATCATTTTTTGGAGAGAACAAATCAGCAACACTCTGCATGAGCAATTGATGAGGGTATTTACTACCTCAAAATTTTATATGACATCATACTTAGTGTATATTATGGCATCAATGAGAACCTTCCCAAGTTTAACATCAGAAGGAGATATGAAAACAACCCTGGTGTATCAATATTATCCTTAGCTAACATTAAAGGGTTCCATCCATCATTTTAAAAGGGTAAACGATGCTTTATTCATGATATTTTTGTGTCTTTTTTATATCTAATTAAAATAGAAAAGAGTGTCAGATGAAGCCTGGACTATTGTGAATGACTTCAGGTGTATGTTCTTGTAGTTCCCTTCTTTTTGTTATCTATAAGTTGGCTTTTTTCAAGGTTATCCCTATATGCTTCCAAGATTCCCCTCAAAAAAATTGGTATTGATGGAGCTGTGTAGGCAAATTATTGTCGTGCACAATAAATAGATGGAACTCAAGAAACTCAATTTCAAGTTCTTAATTGAAATTAGTAGGTTCTCAGTATTGACAACTGGGAAAGCTAGAGCAATAGAGACTAAAATGCAACTTGTAACCATGAAGAATTTCAAAAGGAGGCCAAATTTTGACTATAGAGGCATGAAAGATATAATCTGGAGGAAGACCCAGTTTCATGAGCCTATGATAAAAGATATTTGAGTTGATTTGAGGATAGTTGAAGACATTAGAAAGATGGACTATAGTAGATTATCCCTTGAGCAAATAGAATATCTGGGGCTCATTGATATCCCTACAAATCTAGTGGATGATGGAGATTTGATAAATAATAGATACCACACTGAACAAGTTGATAATGTTCCTCTTCCCCTAACCAATGGTCTCAGAAGGAGTTGACTACCCTAAGAATGAGATTCAAACCAATATTGGTGAACACCAATGATTGCTTAGAAAATAAAGGAATCACTTTGAAAGAGTTCATTACAGGGTCAAAAGCTGAGGGCAGAAAATAGGACAAAGAATAAAAGTGATGTCCCTGCTTCTGATAGGCCACATAAGCCTAGGATCATCTTTGTGACAAAGAAGTCACAAGTTTTAGAAAAGGAATTAGGAACAATAGACATGGAAGTTGAGAAGTAGAGCATCAAAAAAGTAGCAGTGGAATAGATGGATACTAATGATAGGCCTGTAGGTCAACACGAAAAGGAAACTCTATCTCCACAAGTAGGTATATAGCCAAACGTAAGAATTTCTTCTTCCCTGCCCAACTCACCTGATGTAACTCCTTCACCTATTTTTCCAATAATTATTCCCTCTTATGGAGCTACCTCTTCTTCCAAAATTATTTATGGCAACCCTCAAAGTGCTTCTAGAGATGTTCTTCATTCCTCAGGATCCATCCCCAGTTTGTCATCTCTGTCTTTTAATATCAAAAATAGTTCTGCCCTTGACCATTTAGTGGTAGGTGTAGTTTTAACTGATACTACGCCCATTATTTCCACCAGTAGTGCAGGTGCTACCCCAATGATGCCAACTATAGGGATTGATGCTAATGTAAATGTTTCTTTCCTCCCACCTTAGTTGTCAGCTTACACATCCAAAAGGAAGAAACATGCCATCTCCCCAAATGACTTCAATTTCACTAAAATGGTGTCATCCAAAGTCAAGACTCCCAAAAAGATAAAAATACTTTCAAATATGATTGAAGATAAGGGGCATAAATTTATGGAAGTTTCCAAACCTCCACAAGATGCAAATCTTAAATTTTTTGATATGAGTGACTATTCTATCTCTCGAATTGAATTAGGGAAGGTAACTCACGAAAGTGCTAAGAGTGACTTACAATCAGTGATGGAAATTATGGTTCAAAAATTTGATAGGGAAAGAGAAATGAAGGACCATTATAAAGCAATGGTGGAATAATTGACTATGGTGATAAGGAGGATTACTTTCAATCTATAAATTATAACTCTAGAGGCTATATCCATTGATGACCCCATGATTTAGAAGGCTGAAAAGACCTATCTCAAGGGAAAAGTGATTGAAGATTACTTAGGCAAGATGCATACACAAGGAATTTCCTTGCTTATAGAGTTGTCTGAGAAAATGGATAAGATGAGGAAAATGAGAGCAGAACTAGATGATCTTATCAGTATCATTTCTGAGGATATTGAAAGCACAGATAAATATCTTGACAAATGGATGGATATGAATAAGCTAAAAATAAGCACTCTAGTATCAATTGGCATCATTACTAATAGAGACTCATATATTGAAACTAAAGAAGCATTGATATATAGGAGTCAGGTGCTTAAGGAATTAATCAGAGACCTCGAATCTTCTAGAGACCTCAGTGAACAAAGTGATATCAGTCTGTTTCATAAGTTGGAGGAGCTTCCTTAAAAACTTACCACACAAGACAACCAATTAATTTTAGTAGAAAAAATGATTCAGGAATTTGAAGGTATGTTCCAAAATAATTTGAGGAGAAATTTTTTTTAGTGGCCTTTGTGGACAATGTCCTAAATAATTAGTTAACTCTGGATAATCTAAAAACCAGGTTAACTAGTCATGCAAAATCAGTCACAGTAGTGAGAGATGCTATAGTTAAGGCTAAGGTGATCTTCAAGAATAATGTTACTCTAGACAGTATTGAGATACAAGCAGCTATCACCATGTACGAGGCTCATATGAATAAATATGGAGCTATAAATTGAATCAACTTTTTGTTGATTTAATTTTCATTTTTCTAAATGCACTTTTGTAACTACTTTGGACATTTGCACATGTATTTTTGTCATGTGTATTTACATATAAAAATATGGAAAGTCCAAAGTCAACAAAGACTTCCATCTTTGACTTGAAAGATATTTAGGTATTTTTCAATCTTCAAGGTCTCTCCCTATAAATAAGGAGAGCCTCTTTTGTAAAAAAAGGCTTTTTTGTAATCAAGATATCTTTTGATAATTGAGAGTAAAAACTCTGCCCAAATTGAGATGCTTCTTGAGACTTTGATCTCAAATTGTAAATCATATTTTCTTGAATGAATGAGAAAGTAGGTTACTTTTCAGACTTTGTGTTGGAATAACTTGTATTATTTAGGAGATTGTTCTTACGTCCTTTTCCTAATAATATCTTATTTATTTGATCAAACAAGCAAAGTGTGTGGAAATTATCTAAATACGTTCTGAAGTTAATTATGAAGACTTTACACTGTTATAATTACCTTTAATTTGTGTTACTTGTGTTTTGGTGAAAAAGGATATTAGAAAGGCTTTGTACTAATTTTATCCTTTATGATCTTATACTCTGTTGTGGTTTTCAGCGAAGATTTTGAGCTTCACTTCATCCTATAGTTTTTCAGTGAAGACTTTGTGCTTTCATGGGTTTCTTGTAGATCCCATTACTACCTAGAAAGTTTTCATATTGTTTACTGGATATCATTCTAAAAGAAGAGGATTGTTTTTAGTTATTATGCAAGAATTTGCCTTTACTTTGTGAACATCATCTCTGAAAAAAAAGAGATGGATGATGTGGTTTCACCCCTAAATATTTTTTCAGTTTATATTAGTATATATAAATTTTTAGGGAACCTCCCCTTGATGAGAGGAAAGATTTATCTCATTATGTTGTATTAAACCTACACTTTTTGTGGTATAAATCTCCTTGTGCTGTGGTCAATATACCCATTTTGCCATCAGTTAGTTGACAAAAAAATATTCACCCAATAAGACTTAGATTTAAACTACCTGGGGGTGACCCCACATATCTTATTCAAATAACATCACTAATGACTAGTGATGATGATGTCGAGAGTGAAGCAGAGTCTAATTATAGACTCACCATTAATGACCTAGCTGAAACCAACCTATTTGATAAAAATGTCATTTATACCCTTACCCTATCCATTCATCATAACCCTTCGACATTATATTATCCTCAACTAATAGATTGGAATCAATAAGAATCTAGTCTATTGATTGATGATTTCTAGAATGATGAGGCATTCTATGATTTTTTAAGCCTTAGAGACAATTTTCCATTAGGAGATCACAAATTAGGATTCTTAATCACATTAGATCCTATAGCCTATTTTGGAGAGTGAGTGAACGCCCTTAGCCAAAAACAAATAAGTAAAACATTAAGGTCCCAAAGTGAAAACTTCTTTGAGGTGCTTTCTAACTAGGGAAAAAGTAAAGATAAAGGCCAATCTAGTGGTGAAAAACTATTTTAGGTGACATTAGATGGGGGTGTTCATTCTTATTTAAATTTAGATTAGGAGACCACCAACGATGAACTTGCCTATGGATCTAAGTTTATCTTTGAGCAACAATAATTATTTGATCAAATTCTTCAAGAATTTCCAACTATTTTTATCACATGGATAGATTTACCATTAGGGGCCTTAGATTCATCATGCCTCAGAGAAGTTGAAGAGAAAGTCCTAATGGAGGACCCTGACATAATTCAATAGTTTAAGTCATTACCTACTATCCTAGAAGATGGTTTGACCCTTCTAGTCAAAGATACAATAGAGGTAAATATTGATACTCCATCAGACCTAAAATAGATAAAATTAGGAGCATCCCTCACTAAGAAGGAATGTGACATATTTATATCTCTATTAAGAGAATTTGTAGATATCTTTGCATGGTCCTAATCTAACATATGAGGGGCTAGACCCTGCCTTGGTTATGTACCATGTTATGGTTAATCCTAATACCAAAATAGTAAAACATAAGTTATGTAAGATGCATCCTCTCATTGTTATATTGGTAAATAAAAAGTTAGAAAAAATCTTAGAATCAAGATGTATCCGATCCATTAACTACTCAAAATGGATCTCTAATGTAGTACCTATTAGCCAAAAGCTTGAAGGGATCAAAATTTATACTAATTTTTGAGACATAAACAAAGCTTGTCCTAAAGATGATTTTACCTTGCCTAATATCGACATGATTTTTAACTCCATGGTAGGTTATGAAATGCTTTCACTCATGGATGTCTTTTTAAGATACAACCAGATCAAAATAACACTAGAAGACCAACATAAAATAGCATTCACCACTCCATGGGGAACATTTTATTATCAAATAATTCCATTTGGCCTTAATAATACTATAGATACATATCAAAGGGCCATGACTATCATATTCCATGATATGATTCATGATATTGTTGAAGACTATGTCAATGACATATTAGGAAAACTCAAAACTAGGGCTGACATCCAGTAGTTCTACGTAAGATATTTAAAAGATTACAAGAGTACAAAGTCTGACTCAATCCAAAGAAATATATATTTGGTGTAAATACAAGAAAATTACTTGGATTCATTATGTCTCATAGAGGTAT
The DNA here is from genome assembly GCA_037957365.1 of Torreya grandis. NCBI lineage: Eukaryota > Viridiplantae > Streptophyta > Pinopsida > Cupressales > Taxaceae > Torreya > Torreya grandis. Next base: position 3,112,296 of record JARHVA010001334.1, read on the forward strand.
TAAAGTTGATCTGACTAAAGTACATGCTATAACTAAGATGTCACCACCAACCAATTTAAAGCAACTTCATAGTTTTTAGGGTAAGATCTAGTCAATCTGATGCTTCATCTCTCAGTTAGTAGACAAGTGCCATCTATTTTCACACCTTTTTAAGAAGTAAATTTCATTTCACTGGGATGATCACTACTAAGCAAATTTTCAAAAACTCAAAGGCTATCTGTTAATCTACCTATTTTATTACCTCTTATGCTAGGAAAGCCATTCTTGTTATACCTATTAGCTACCAACCATGCTCTATGGGCAATCTTGGCTCAACATGATGACAATGAAAAAGATCATGTTGTATACTACCTAAGATGTACCTTGGTTAGATATGAACATAACTATGCACCTATTGAAAAAGCTTTTCTAGCCATGGTCTTCACAACTTAGAAACTATGTCATTACATGTTGAATAATAAGACCATGGTCATTTTAAAGGTATATCTACTCAAGTATCTACTATTTAAAATATATTTTCAAAGTATAATGGCTAAATAGATCATAATTCTTAGTGAATTTGACATAGAGTATGTCAATCAAAAGGTAATCACAGGATAAGTTCTTATAGATCAACTTGTTGAATCACCTCTCATAGACACACAACCATTCACATTTCAATTTATTGATGAATTCATCATGACCATCTTTGACACACACCTTGAGGAGTATCCTTGGAAGATATATTTTTATGGTTCATTTACTGCACATAGATATAAGGCAGGACTATTATTTATTACACGATAGGGGGATTTAATCCTTAAATCATTCAGAATCAACTTTCCTTGTACAAATAACATGGTAAAGTATGAAGCACTTGTTACAATACTTTGACAAGTATTGAATTGGAATATATCTCATCTCTAAGTTTATGGTGATTCTTAGTTAATCATAAATCAGGTCATAATTCATTTTTAGACTAAAGATGAAAAGTTGGTTCCATATAAAGCCATGGTCGATACTCTTAAGCAATAAATTACCAATATTTAGTTTGAGCACATACTAAGGGCTAGTAATAGAATTGTATATGACATGGATACTATTGGCTCTTTGATTTGAAAAATAGATAAAGCTAGAGAGTATCATTTCTTCATTGAGAATTTGTCAGCGCCAACTCATGAACCTTCAATCATTACCATGATTTGTGATATTATTGGTCCTAATTTTATCTAGTAATCAGACCTTTACAACTACCTTCATGTCCAAGTTATTCCACCTAACTTATCTTGAAAAAAAACCAAATCCTTTATTCATCATTTCACTCATTATACTCTACTTGGATCTACCCTTTACCATCATAGTTTTGATGGAACTCTAATAACTAGTACGCAAGAGATTTTTGGACAAGATTACCCTACTAGAATGAACTCCACATACTCCTTCATGAACTTCTCATAACTCTAGTGTAGACTATGCTTCATTATTTAACTTTAGTAAATTCTACACTAGAGTTATGAGAAGTTCACGAAGGATTATGTGGAGCTCATTCTAGTAGGGTAGTCTTCTCCAAAAAACTCTTGCATACTAGTTATTATTTGCCCAAAATGGATGTAGATGCCACTACATATATAAAAAGTGTGGCAAATGTCAATGTCGTGTTAATATAATTTATGCCCTGGGAAAAAATTTGAAGCTAATGTTGACACCATGGCTATTTTCTACATAGGGACTTGACCTCATTGGGAATATTAACCCCACTTAATCTCACATCTATAAACATATCCTTAATGCCACTGAATATTTCACTAAGTGGGTTGAATCTATACCCCTCACTTACATGACTGGAAAGAAAATTTCCAAATTCATTTTCAACCATCTCATTTTCAACTACAGTATCCCTTCTGATAGTATATATGATAATGGAGGATCATTCAAGAACAATGATGTAAACTAGCTATGTACTAAATATAACATCACATAACATTTTTCTATAACATATAACCCTCAAGGTAATGGCCAGGCTGAGGCATCTAATACAACCATTGTCAATATTCTCAAAAATATTTTTAATGATACCAATTGTGATTAGTACTTTCAAATATTCCTTACCCTTTGGGCATATCATACCAATCATCATACTCTCATAGGAGCCACTCCATACTCACTTGTTTATGGTATTGAATCCATCCTTACCATTTAGGTCGAGTTACCTTCACTATGCATATCTTTCAAGCATGTCCTAGATGATCATGACTATCGAGTAGCTCACCTGTAAGATCTAAACCTACTTGATGAGAAATGCACAACCATGCTTAATAATCTTCAAGCAGATCAGAACTAGCTCAAAGGCCACTATAATCAATGTGTTAAGTATATGAAATTTGAACTTGGTGATCTTGTTCTTAAAGAAAACCAAAATAATACCATGGTTGAGAAGAAGTATAAATGGAAATTCAAACCAAATTGGATAGGGCCTTTCATCATTATTATAGATTATGGATCAAGAGCATATAGGATTACCATACAAAATAAAGATGAACTTCTTAAGCTAATGAATATTATTTATCTCAAGAAATAATAGGCTTGAGCTTTAAGGTTTATTCTCTATACAGACCATTTCAATTATGCCATTTTATCATTATTCTTCTTTATATAAATACCATCCTTATCTGTCCTCTTCACCATATCTACTTTTCATTTCTGACCTATCAGCCTAGTGTGTTCTAAAGCCTAGCCCATTTGACCTTGGTTTTTCCATTCATTACGCATTTACAACATCAAGGTATCTGATCAATTTCATTAGTTGGTTTAATTACTTTAGATAGAGATCATATTTTGGGATAGTGTGATAGAATTTTTGGTAGTTACCTCCTCTGTCTATTATTCCTTTCTTACCACCGATCTTGTTACTAATTATAGTTGCCTTTGAAGAAATTATTACCATTTATATATGCCATTATGTCCTAGTTATAACTACCTATGGGAAAACTAGGGGAAACATTAAGCCTTGATGTACCAACTTGCCACTTCTTATGTCAACTATGCCTTTTTACCAACTATTCCTATTTTTTTTGAATTGACTGATACACTAGTCAAATTCCTCCACTGTAAGTTTATAACTATAGTGACTTGAGGCCATACTTGGGAACTATGTAGGCAGCACTTGATACTTATTGAGGTCAGCTTAGTCACCCTAAGCCATGATCTTACCATTTTTCAAGTAACCTAAGTCATAATCTCACTATTTTGAGAGCACCCTAAGCCATGCTCTCACTATTTTATGAGTAACCTAAGCCATGATCTCACCATTTTATGATCAAACTAAGCCACGCTCTCACTATTTTATGATTTTGAACCATTTAAGTGTCTCTTCATTCTTGATCAAGTTGAGATACTTCAAAAAAAAATCCAAAAACATTTTAAAAAATGTTAGAAAATAACAAAAGCATTGACCACTTCTTTGCCTTAAGGATTTTGGGAACCCTTAATCAGTTACAAGAAAAACACTTGTCATTTAGTTTCTCCATCCTTTTTGGCCTTTCTATCTCACGTACTTTCCATTTTTCAAGACCATTCCTCTTATTTTATCACATCCATTCTATTTATTTTCATCAGTTATCACATTCTTCCCATTCCCTGGGAGAATTACATTTGGCCTAAAAAATTTTATTAGATATTACAACCATATAACTATGTAGGCAACATCCACTTACCTAGTGCATATGGAGATAGCTCGGCCACCCCCTTACTTTTCTTCTATTCCCCCATTTTTTTCATTTGTTAATTTGTCACCTATTTTCTAGGGGCAATGTTCATAGGGTTTCTATTGCATTATTTGTTTCTGTTTATTTTATTTGTTTGTCTACTTATTTGTTTGATTTCAACACTATTGCCTTGATTCAATTTATGTGTGTTCATTAATTGATTCCTTTCCCACACTTATACTCAAATCCATCCAGATTCATATGTTTACATTGTCATTATGGTTTCTATCATTGGTGAATTATTTTCTATTGTGTATTGGATAATGAGATTTAGTCCTTATACATATTTTAGCCAAGTCCTCATGATGTTATACTGACATGTGGTAAAACAAACCTAAAATTTAATAAGTCTATTAAGTAATGGTGGCATCTCTTTGGCATCAACATCCCAATTCCATCCTAATCATATCCCAAATAGAGTAATTAAACATGAAATAATTTCAACTTTTATTAGTTTGAATGAGCATCTCCCTACTAGTAGGTTGTTCCAATTCATCATTACCCTCTATGTGTTTAGTTATCATCCTCCTCAACCAAGTTTATCATGTTTTCCATAATTAGGGTCTAATGATTATAACCACATATGGGCAAACCATTACACACCATTCCAATTATATTTTTCAATGATTATAACCACCTTTGGGAAAATCATTATGTTGTCACTACTTTAATTTTTCTACCTATATAGGGGTATGTTGTCTTGTTTTTATATCTTAACTAGGGTAGCTCCACCTTCTCAATGATGATAACCACCTTTGGACAAATCATTGTGTTATCATACCACATTGTCACTATCAGGGTACAATGCTTCTAACTACCTTTGGGCAACCATTATACACCATCCCACTTATATTCTTAATTATTTTGACTACTTTTTCAATATCATTGTGTTTTTCACACCATCATATTTCCTTTCTTTGGTCCCCTCATTTCTCTTTTTTTTGAGGGACCGTTTATCGACCTGCTTCTGCCAATCGTTCCCTTGAGGGGGCATCATAGAGTTAGTTTATCATCATTACAGTTGTAGGCATTTAGAACACTTTCATTATTTTAGGATATTTTATTGTGCTTATAGATTTCAATGCCTTCCTAAATAGGGGTAAAATGTAGACACCTAAAATTGGCCACCAATAACCTCCAATTAGGCTTTCAACCAATTTCCATCCAAAATTCATAATTTAGCTTAAAAACACTAAAACATGCTAAATTATTTGAAACTAACATATTAAAGTGTCAATTTTATCTAGGTTATCCCTAAAAGGGGTAATGAAATTTATGGGCTAGCTAGCTTTGATTAGATCATTCTAAGTCAAAATTCCAATTTTACACCTAGGTGCTCTAGATTGCTCTTTTCTATTAAATCTTATACACAATACACGTGCCTTTATTATTTTATAATGGTAACATACTAAATGGAAAAATGATTCCAATGAATCTAACATAGACTTTTAATTCCAATCTAGTCAAATTTTGGACCAATAACAAGGCATTCTGATCAATTTGAGTAATTTGTGCACAAAGTGATTAATCATGCTTAAGAGCAAATTAAACCAAATTAGAGGCCTAATAAAAAATTCCATGAATTTTTTTTGAAAACTTATTTTTGGAAATGAATATTGAATATCTGCATCATTAGGTGACCTCATTTCTTGGGAAGACATCGTTAGGCCATAAATGCCACAAATATCAAGATTTATGCCTTCCATGATGCCCTCCATGCCTCTTAATTACCCCTTCTTCCAATTTCATGATGAGGATAATTACAAACTTAATTCCAAAAATTGAATTAATCCTCAACCACACATCTCAATCTTAGGATGGATGGTTTAGATTGATTCTAAACATTCTCAAAAATCTATAAATAGAGAGGCCATGAACATCATTTCTAACACTTGATAATGCGAAGTTATAATACAAAAAATGGTTCTAAAAGAATAAATAAATTAGTGTTACCATGCCAAATTGATTCCAAGCCAAGCCAAGCCAAAGCCACAAGGTGCCAAGGATAGATGGAGGTAGTCAAGCTTCCATTACCAAGGACTTCATGAGCACAAGCCAAGCAAGCCACTACAACAAGTATTTTGGTGCATCCAAGGAAGGTAAAAGAGGTTTTTTTTTCATTTTAGTTGTGTGTTTTATTCATGTTTTTTAAGTAAGCTCTTCATAGTGTCTAGGCCTAGAGATGTTATGCTAGTTAATGTGTTTCTTTGATTTTGTTTTTATTTTGGAACTAATACCATACTAACCATCCTTTCTTGAGTCAAATTATTAGATAAAACTTTATACCTATACTATATCTATATCTATATTATCATGAGAAAAAGCTAAGTACCTCACTTTTATATCATTTTCTATATATAACATAGTTGTACTTTTTATTAATAGTGTATCTCAATTTAATAAATTTAGCGTATAGTAAATACGAGTTTAGAAAATTAATTGGCTTATTTTAAATCTGATATTCAACAATATGCCCTATCATTTATATATCCTTAACCTTATCTACCCAATTAGGATTCCACAATCTGAATTAAGGTTAAATAATTAACATTAAAAATTAATAGAGAAAATATGAAGGACACCATGGTCTGTGACAACAATATATTTTGAATTAATAAATATGGAAAATATACATGTTTAAATAAACATGATAACCTATGCATTTGACCTCCTAAGTTTTGGCTAGGACAATCAATGTAATGTATAGATGGATTGGTGAATATATGGATTGGGTTGGTTAAGTTGATGAATGGGGTTTTGAATGTTAGGTGGTAAGGGATGATCATGTTGGTATAATAATAAATTTCTTATGTCATGGTTTTAATTGAATTAAATTAATAAGGAAGATACAAAATCCAAAAATACCTCTATAATGATGATTCCAAGATAACTAAGTTCCTAGTTAATGTTAGAAATAACAAAAATGGGTGTAATTCAGTTGGATGACTTAGGGGATTTGATTGATCCTATCACATTTTTATTCCTATTCAAAGTCATAAACAAGGTGAATTAAAATATTATGATGCTATCTCTAATATAAAATAAAATTAAAGGTGAATGTCTAAGCTTGTATGCTGTTGTATTAGAGACCTTGCAAATGGGGTGGGGTGGGTAGGGGTGGGAGAATGACCATAGGAGGATCAGTAATTTGCTCTTGCTCATCAATAATGTCAAGAGATTTAATTATAATATTCAAAATGTATTTAAAATTAAATACTTATAATATTATTGACACATTAATATTATTCTATATGTTATTATCATGAAAATGAGATTTTATCATAGGGAAAATGTCTACCCTAATAAAGTAAAGATGTTATATAGATGTCATAAAATAAGGAAATTAAAGTTTTTATAAGTTTATAAATCATATGATCTTGTATGGATAATGTTTTTTAAATGAGATACTTTCTTTTTTAATGTTACAGTAAGGTCTAGGGCTCATGCTTATTTTGACAAGGTTGTTTCTAGTTATTTTGAGGTGTTTTGACAATGTTTTGGAAAGGAAAATGAACTAATATTATTGATGAAAATAAAATGATGTAATAAATTAAGTAATTAATACTAAAATAAAATTAAATTAAAGTTTTTTTTTCAATATTTTGGATACATGCAAAGATAAAACTAAAATTCTAAAAGAAATATACAAGTGTTGATTTTTCCTAGCTTGTAAGATGGTTTATCTAATGAAATGTAAATGATCTACATTTATTTTTGTATTTTATTATTAAAATCATATGAAATAATACTAGGCAAATAGGCTTTACTAATATTCAAATAATAAATCAATTTTTAAAATATGAGAAAGCAAACTTACTAAGAATGCAGAAAAATGTCTCTATTTACACATGCTATAAATTGATTTTAAAAGATTTTGAATGTTTATGTATTAAAATAAATGGTTTTAGGATGAAATGATTAAATTTTAATGTTTATTATTATTATTATTATTATTATTATACACTAAAACATCATTATTTCATTAATGAAATCAATGGATTCTAAATCTAACAAGCAATGTTTAGTTATCTAGGTTGTTTAGGTTTTTGCATGTGTGATTGTGTATTTGTTTGTATTTAAATGATTGTATAAAAACAAAAATAAAATAATATGTTTGGATATAAATATGTATATGGTTTTATTAATTTACCTTATATTATGTGTAACACTATGTTATTTCAACAAAACTAACAAACAATTACAAAACAAGGAATCTAGACTATGGTTTTGTGCAAGAGAGTAAAGAGAGAATGATTTATTTTATTTTTATTTTATGTGAATATGATATAATGAATAAATAAAAATAATATATTCTAATATAATAAATTAAAATAATACTAAAATTAAATCCTCCAACTTGATTAATAGTTATGATCAAGTAAAGGAAAAATAGTGTTATTTTGTAAAACATTCTCAAGAAGTTAGCTCCACCGCTCAACATGACTATAGGAAATCTATTAAAAAGTATGTCAAAAAGAGGAGGAAAATGACACAATATTGGAAAAGAGTAAAAATTGTACTATGTTTTTTTGGTTCACTTGATAACAAATATTTTGTTGTTGATATAATGAATTCTCTCTTCTAAAACTATGAATATAATGATTTATCTCTTCTAAAACTATGTATATTTGAAATGAAGATGATCAAAGATGGAGAAAATTATTTTAAAAAAATAAAATATAGTAGTCTAGGGTTTTCTAGAGTTTGAAACCACAAATATTTAATGTGAATTAGGATCCAAAAATAATCTAAAACTAAGATAGTTGAACGGAGAAATAGAACAATTCAAGAGATGACAAGGACAATGTTAAATGAATCCAAGATACTAGATAAATATTAGAGAGGCAATTGCTATATTAGTGCATATTAAAAATAGATAATTATTTAGAGTCAATAGTGACAAACCTCCTTATGCACTCTAGAAAGACACACTAGCAATAGTTGATTATTTTAGAGTTTTGAACAGCAGATGCTTCATAAAAAGAACTAATGAAAAACTGTGTAAGTTTGAATTTAGACAAGATGAAGGTATATTTCTTTGTTATTCTTGAAAAATTAAAGCTTGTAAATTTTATAACAAAATACACAAGAAAATATTTGAAATTTCAAGTGTCAGGATAGAAGAAGATGGAACACAAAGAATCAGTGATCCAGTAGACATTCTTGAAATCATTGAAGAGGAAGACTTTGAAGAATTAGATGAAGATGAGAAGAAGGAGAAAAGGGACACAAAAACCTCATCCATATATGTCCAAAATCATAATGAATGTGACATAATTTGGGACATAAATGAAAGAATTCACACCAGAAGAATGATGGTAAGTGAATTTGAGCAAGTTAATTTCTCTTTGTTATCCAAAATTCAGCCTAAAACATTTTCAGAAGCTAGACATGATAAGCATTGGGTTAAGGCAATGGATGAAGAATTAAATAAAATATAAAATAATGATACTTATAAATTAGTGCCTAGACCAAAAGATCATAATGTGATAGGAATAAAATAGGTTTATAGAAAGAAGTTGAATGAAAATGGAGAAGTGACTAGGAATAAAACAAAATTAGTATGTAAAGGATATTCTCAAATTAAGAGAATAGATTTTGAAGAAAATTTTGCACCAATGGAAAGGTTAGAGGCTATTAGAATGTTTCTTGCATATGCAGTGTTTTAAAATTTCAAAGTATTTTAGATGGATGTCAAATCTGCCTTCCTAAATGAGAATCTAGAAAAAGAGGTATGCATTAAGCAGCCCGAGGGATTTATTCTCTCAAATATTAGTAGACATGTATGTAGATTGAAGAAAGTATTGTATGGATTGAAAAAAGCTCCTAGAGCTTGGTATGTAAGAACTTATAAGTACCTGTAGGATCAAGGTTTCAAGAGAGGATTTGATGACAATAATGTCTACATCAAAATAGAAAGTGAGCATCAATTGATTGTTATGGTATATGTTGATGACATCATTTTTGGAGGAAACATTGAAAAGATGACAAAAGAATTTTTTGATAATATATAAAAAGAATTTGAGATGTCTATGCTTGAATAATTTCATTTTTCTTATGGATAAAAATATTTTAGTTAGATAAAGTAATTTTCATATTTCAAAGTAAATATGCCAAGTAAATGTTGAAAAATTTAGGCTTTGAGAATTGTGTACCAGTTAGAACACCAATGAGTAAAATAAATATGGTGAACAAGGATGAAGATCCACCTATTGTAGATCAATATTTGTATATATCTATGATTGATAGTATTTTATATTTGATAGCATTCAGGCTAGACATCATGCACGTAGTAGGTATGGTTGCAAGATATCTGTTAGCTCCAAAAGATAGTCATGTTCAATTTGTAAAGAGAATATTTAGATATATCAAGGAGAAAATAGATTATGGATTGTGGTATCCCATAGGTAGAGATTTCACTTTGGTTACTTATACATATTTAGATTAGGTAAGTTTCTTGGATGATAGAAAGAGTATAAGTGGAGGATCTTTCTACCTCAGTGATAACTTAGTATCATGGCTAAGAAAGAAGCAAATTTTAGTATCACTTTCTATAGCTGAAGCAAAATATATTACATTGATATTATGTTGTGCTCAAGTGCTTTAGATGAAGTAAAATTTGTAAGATATCAAGGTAAAATGTGATGAACCTATGTCTATTTTTTGTGATAATAGAAGTGCTATTAATATTTCTAAGAATCTAGTGATTCATTCAAGAACAAAATATATTATTATCAGATATCACTTCTTGAGAGAGTAGGTTGTAGATCAACATGTTAAGATGGAATATATCAGTACTATAGAGTAGATTATAGATATTTTCACAAATTCACTACCAAAAGACACATTTGAGTATTAATGGGAGAAGTTTGGAGTAATTTATTTTAATTCTTAACATTGAAGATCAACATCAGTTGAGGGGGACCTAAGTGTTAGCTCTAATATAGGCCCTTTACCATTGATGTCAAAGGGGGAGAAGAATAAAAATAAGTATAGGTATAGGTATAGGTGTATAAATAGGTATATAAATAGGTACAAGGAATAGGTATAGGTTTCTATAGTGAGGGGGAGTTACTATATGTTTTTCAGATTGTAGTATATGTAGGTTGGCATGTGTACTGTAGGTTTCAGGATGTGGTAGTTTTAGTTTGAGGTTGCCATCAATGACAAAGGGGGAGATTGTTAGAAATATTTTAATTGATGTCAAAGGTCTAATAATGGTGATAAATTCCCCATTGCATTTAATGGTGTTTTTACTATTCATATCTTGACTAATGTGTGTTAATATATATTTAATATTAACGAATATATTTTTGGTTCCATATAAGTTAAAAGAGGGCCCATAGAGAAGTCAAAGAGTCATGAGGTAAAGACAAAAGAGGAATGGGATGCATTTTCTCTTGAAGATTCATCTCGAGGAATTCCAAGAGTCACCATGTGAAGACAAAAGAGGGTATGGTGCATTTTTCCATGAAAGGACACTTTGAAGAATATGAAAAGTCACCAAGATAAAGATAAAAGAGGAAAAGATACATTTTATTATGAAGGGTCACCAAGTGAATTTTCAAATGAAAGGATACGAAGGGTCATGCAAGTTTGGCACCATTTTCCATGAGGATTGAAGGGTCACAAAGGGTGAATACCAAAGGTCATTTGGAAAGCTATAAATAAAGGCTTGAGAAGCCATTTGTAATATGAAAGAGAGTGCATAGTTTGTATTTGTTTTAGAAGAGATATTGTAGAGTTATATCATTTGGTGAGTAAGAAACATTGAGAGATAGTTGTGTTTTATACATAAGAGGGGTTAGTGCTCTTGTGGGCTAGTGCTCACAAATATTTGTAAAGGGTTGGTGCTCTTATGGGTTGGTGCTCATAAATAGTTGTTATGTTGGTGCTCGGCAAAGGGGTTGGTGCTCTTGTAAGTTGGTGCTTGTGAAATTTGTAATTTGAGTTGGTGTTCATTCATATACTTGAGATTATTATCCATAGTTTTTCCCACTTTGGTTTTCCACATAAAAATATGGTGTCTCTCTATCTTGTGTGGTGCATATTATTGTTTTAGTTTTATTTCATATCTTGAATGTGTGATTAAGTGGTTAAAACAAAGAAAAAAAATTAAGTAAAAGATATATAATATACTGATTCACCCCCCTTCTCAATATATTTCATGTTTAACAATTGGTATCAGAGCAAGTTCCTTTTTGGAAAAGTTTTATAGCTTGAAGGTAGATCAAGGAAAGCATGATGGTTGGATCACATGAAAGCTTTTATATAAATAAAGCACCTTTGTTTGATAGGACAAATTATGTTTTTTGGAGCATAAGGATGAGGACTTATTTGATGTCCCTTAGATTTGACATTTGGCAAGCAGTGGTGAAGGAATATGAAGAGCCAAAAAAATTTGTAACTACTTTGGTAGAAAATAAGTCAAGTGAAAATAATGTTAAAGATTTAAATACTATTTTATGTGGTTTATGTGAATCAGAATTTGTTAAAGTTATGCAATGTAAATTTGCTCATGAAACTCGGGTAAAACTTAATAATATTTACAAAGTTGATAGAAAGGTTCAGTAAGCTAAGCTTTAGACTTTTAGAAGATAGTTTGAGAGTTTGAAGATAGAAGAGGAAGAAAATATAGCAAGTTATCTTTTATGGGTTTACCAAATAGTTAATCAGATTCAAGGTTTTAGAGAAAAGTTAGAAGAATCAATTATGGTATAATTTTTTTTGAGATCTCTACCATTGAGATATGATGCAAAAGTTTCAGCAATTGAAGAGATGAATAATTTAGCCAATCTAAAGATGGATGAACTACATGGTATTTTTATGGCATATGAGATGCCAAATGAATAAGAGAAACCCTCAAAGAGAGAATCTAATTTCAAGACATAAAAGAAAGAGAAGGCTAATATTAAATAATATATCAATGATGAAGATGACAATAGAGCTCTATTCATTTGTAAGCCAAAAAAGGGCAAAGGTAAATATAAAAAAAAATTACCTTTTAATTGTTTTAATTATGGAAAGATTGGATATTTTGTAGTAAGTACCCAAATAAGGGTAATGGTGACAATGAAGAAAGAAAGTCTACATACAAGAAGAATTTCAAAGGAAAATTCAATAAGGGATTCAAGAAGAGGAGTTTGTATTCTAAAGATCCTAGCTTGGCCAAAGATAGTGGAGTCAGTGATTCAGAAGAAGATATTGTATTCATGGCCATACATGAAGTGTCTTCACAAGCAAAAGTATAGATGATCAAGAAGAAGAACAAGATGAAGCCAAAGTGAATCTATAAGTTGAAATTGTTTGTGCCTTAGAATATTTAAAAACTCTTGAGAAGAAGAATCAAAGATTAAAGCTCCATATCAAGAAAAATGAAAAGGATTCAAAGGAAATAATTGAAGATCTACAAGCACACTTTAAAAAAGCCAAGAAGAATGAAAAAGATATAACAACATAGTTTCAAAAATTAATTGAAGAATGTGAAATATATGTTATTTAAATTGCTTATTTAAAAGTAGATCTTTAGAAAACAAATAAATCAATCAATGATAGAGTAGTCAATGATTCAAAATTTGAGAATAACACTAATATGTTGAATAAGATATTAGAAAGTCAAAAATCAATGTCTGATAAGATAAGTATCAAATTTGAAAAAGAGAAAGGGGAGTCCACTACTTTCATAGACAAGGTTAACATAGAAATAGGAAAGAGCTATGTTGAAGCTCTTACAAAAGAGAAAATAAAAAGGGAAGAAGTTAAGAATACAGAGGACATCTCAAACAAAGAATGATGGAAGGAACAAAGCTACAAAATGCAATCAGGTTAGAGATACAAAAATAGGTCTTATTTTTATGGTTACTATTTTTATTGTAATGTATATGGTCATAATAAAATAGAAATTTGAAAACAGGCTAACAATTTTAGAAATAAAGAGAAGGAAACTCATATAGATTCAAGTAAAAGCCACAACTCTTTTGCTCTTTTATCAGCTTTAATAAAGAGGCCATAATATGTTACAAGCACAACAACTTCAGATATATAGATCATTACTATAGAAGTATGTTCGAGTCAATCAATAAGGACCAAAGTTTCAAGGCTCCATTCATCAAAAAGAAAGTTTAGACAGTTTCATGGTAGAATAAATAACTTGAAAAATCTATGCTGGTACAAATAGATTTGCATGCAATAAATAAAGAAAATCCATGGCATATTGATAGTGGATGTTTGAGGCACATGATAGGATACAATATCAAGTTCATAACCTTTAAAAAGATCAATGGTGGCACGATGAAATTTGGAGATAATACTACTACCAAAATTACTTGAAAAGGTACACTAAGTTTGGATAATGGTAGAACTAAAACAAAAAATGTTTTATATGTAGAAGGTCTTAAGAATAATATTTTGAGTATAAGTAAAATATGTGATCAAGGGTACACACTAAATTTTTATATAGAACGTTGTGAAATTAGAATAAAATATTTAGATGTGTTGGTTGTAGATGCTTAGAGAACATGCAATAATTTGTATATGTTATCAGACATCAAATATCAAAGATGTTTGAGTCAAATTGAATACAGTTGGATATGACACAAGCCAATGGGATACATAAATTTTGACAATCTTGTCAATATTATTCAGTAGCTATAACTCCACAACAAAATGGATTAGTTGAACAGAGAAAAAAAATAATATAGGAGATGGCAAAGACAATGCTAAATTAATCCAAGATACCAGATAAATATTGGAGAGAGGCAGTTACTACAACAGTGCATATTCAGAATAGAGCATTATTGATAGTCGATAGTGACAAGAATATTTATGAGCTATGGAAGGACAAATAAAAAATAATTGATTATTTTAAGTTTTCAATAGTAGTTGCTTTATAAAGAGAACCGATGAAAAATTGGGTAAGTTTGAATCTAAAGCAGATGAAGGTATATTTCTTAGTTATTCTTGAAAAAATAAATTTTATAACAAAAGAACCAAAAAATAGTTGAAAGTGCAAGTGTCAGGATAGAAGAAGATGGAGCACAAAGAATTAGTGATCTAGTAGACATTCCTGAAATCATTGAAGAATAAGACTTTGAAGAATCAGATGAAGATGAGAAGGAGAAAAAGGACACCAAAACCCCATCTAAATATGTTTAGAGAAATCATAATGAAAGTGACATCATCAGGGACATAAATGAAATAATTCACACTAGAAGAATAATGGTAAGTGAATCTAAGCAAGTTAACTTCTCTTTGTTATCCAAAATTCACACTACAACTTTTTCAAAAGATAGACATGATAAGCATTGGGTTAAGGTAATGGATGAAGAATTAAATCAGATAGAAAAAAATGATACTTGGGAATTAGTGCCTAGACCAAAATATCACAATGTGATAGGAAAAAAATGGGTTTAAAGAAAGAAGTTTAATGAAAACGGAGAAGTGACTAGGAATAAAGCAATATTAGTATGTAAAGGATATGCTCAGATTTAGGGAATAGATTTTGAAGAAACTTTTGCACCAGTGGCAAGGCTAAAGGCTATTATAATGTTTCTTGCATATATAGTGTTAAAACAATTCAAATTATTTCAGATGGATGTCAAATTTGCCTTCCTGAATGAGAATCTAGAAGAAGAGGTCTACATTTAGCAGCCTAAGGGATTTATTCTCTCAAATATTAGTAGACATGTATGCATATTGAAGAAAACATTGTATGGATTGAAACAAGCTCCTAGAGCTTGGTATGAAAGACTTGATAAGTACTTTCAAGATCAAGGTTTCAAGAGAGCATTTGTTGACAATAATATCTACATCAAAATAAATGGTGAGCATCAATTGCTTGTTGTGGCATATGTTGATGACATCATTTTTGGAGGAAACATTAAAAAAATGACAAAATAATTTTATGATAATATGCAAAAATAATGAGATGTTTATGCTTCGAGAATTGTTATTTTTCTTAAGGTTTCAAATATTTCAGTTAGATAAAGGAATTTTCATATCTCAAAGTAAATATGCCAAAGAAATATTGGAGAAATTTGGTTTTGAGGATTGTGCACCAGTTGGAACACCAATGAGTATAGGAAATAAGGTGAACAAGGATGAAGATTCACCTATTGTAGATCAATATTTTTATAGATCTATGATTGATAGTCCTTTATATTTGACAACATCAAGGCTAAACATCATGCATGTAATAGGTATGGTTTCAAGATATCAGTCAGCTCCAAAAGATAGTTATGTTTAGTTGGTGAAGAGAATATTTAGATATATCAAGGGGACATTGGATTATTGATTGTGGTATTCTATAGGCAAAGATTTCACTTTGGTTGCTTATATAGATTCAGATTGGGTAGGTTACTTGGATGACAAAAAAAGTATAAGTGGAGGATATTTCTTCCTCAATGATAGTTTAGTATCATGGCTAAGTAAGAAGTAGAATTAAGTATCAATTTTTACAATTGAAGTAGAATATATTTTAGTGGTATTATGTTGTACTCAAGTGATTTAGATGAAGCAAACTTTGGAATATATCAAGGTAAAATATGATGATCCTATTTATACTTTTTGTGACAACACAAGTGCTATTAATATTTCTAAGAATCTAGTGATACATTTAAGAAAAAAATATATTATTATTAGATATCACTTCTTGAGAGAGTAGGTAGATCAACAGGTTAAGATGGAATATATCAGTACTATAGAGTAGATTGTAGATATTTTCACAAAGGCACTACTAAAAGACACATTTAAGAATCTATGAGAGAATTTAGGAGAAATTTCTTTTACTTCCTGCCATTAAGGATCAACATCATTTGAGGGTAAGCTAAGTGTTAGCTTCATGATAGGTGCTTTGTCATTGATGTCAAAGGGGGAGAAGAACAAAATAGGTAAAAGTATAGGTACAAGTGTAGAAATAGGTGTATAAATAGGTACAGAGAATAGGTACAAGTTGTTATAGTGAGAGGGAGTTATTGTATGTCTTTTAGATGGTAGTATGTGTAGGTTGGCATGTGCAGTGCATGTTTTAGGATGTGGTAGTTTTAGTTTGAGATTTCCATCAATGACAAAAGAGGAGATTGCTGGAAATATTGTCATTGATATCAAAGGTCTAGTATTGGTGATAAAGGCCCCATTGCATTTAATGGTGTTTTTTATATTCATATCTTGGCTAATGTATGTTAATATTTATTTAACATTAATGAATATATTTTTGGTTGCATATAAGTCAAAAGAGGGCCCATGGAGAAGTCAAAGAATCATGGGTTAAAGACAAAAGAGGAATGGGATGCATTTTCTCATGAAGAGTTATCTTGAGGAATTTTAAGAGTCACCATGTGAAGACAAAAGAGGGTATGGTGCATTTTTCCATGAAGGGACACTTTGAGGAATATAAAAATTCAATAAGATAAAGACAAAAGAGGAAATGATGCATTTGCTTATGAAGGGTCACCATGTGACTTTTGAAATGCAAGGATATGAAGGGTCATGTAAGTTTGACACCATTTTCCATGATGATTGAAGGGTCATAAAGGGTGAATATCAAAGTTCATTTGGAAAGATATAAATAAAGGATTGAGAAGCCATTTTTAATATGCAAGAGAGTGCATGGTTTGTATTTTTTGTAGAGGAGAGAAAATTAGGAGATATTGTAGAGTTATATCATTTATTGAGTAAGCAACATTGAGAGATAGTTGTGTTTTATAAATAAGAGGGTTTGGTGCTCTTGTGGGTTGGTGCTCACAAATATTTACAAGGGGTTGGTGCTCTTATGGGTTGGTGATCAAAAATAATTGTTGTGTTGGTGCTCAATAAAGTGGTTGGTACTCCTACAAGTTAGTGCTTGTGAACTTTGTAATTTAAGTTGGTGCTCATTTATATACTTGAGATTATTCTCCATGGTTTTTCTCACTTTAGGTTTCCACATAAAAATCTACTCTCTCTCTCTCTCTCTCATGTGGTGCATATTATTGTTCTAGTTCTATTTGATATCTTAAATGCATGATTAAGTGGTTAAAGAAAATAAATCAGATTAAGTAAAAGATATATAATATACTGATTCACCCCACATATCATTATATTTCATGCTTAACACAGTAGGCCAATTGTGGGATAAACTTAGATATAAATATACACTAAATTTCTTATGTTGAGAATAGGTTAAATATAAAAAGTACAACTAAGCTATGCATAGAAATGACAAATAATTAATATAACTAACTGGTTATAATGCTAACATAGTGTTGGATCTTGATCATAAACAAAGTATACTAGAATTTGATTATAGAGTAATCATTAGATTTTGGATCTAAAACTTATGGATCCTTAGACACTAATGATAGCTTGGGATAGTTACATCCATGCTACTATCTAGGTTTGACACACATGTCTTGTATGAAATACCTATTATAAAATGATGCAAACACCTAGATGATTATGGGTTTAACTTAGACTTTACTCTGGTGTATTTAGATGTAGGTCATAGACTATTTCTCCCATGAATTTAAAAAAACTAGTTCTTCATCTTCATAGTGACCTTGGGGAAATGGGTTAGTGGGAACATAGTGTCAATCTAACCCTAAAGATCCTTATGTTAGTGAATGATGCCTATATATATAAAATACTCTTAAGAGGTCCTTATTTTCATGGAGTTTTCCCATATGTGTTGGCTTGTGTATGAATCATATAATATGTGCAAAGTAAGTAAAATAGTGATCTAGCTTATAAATTATCAAATCAAGCTCTATGATAAAATATTCCTATGATTAATTTGAGAATATGAGAAAATAAGAAAGCTTTTCTTTATTGATTGCCTGATTACACACTTTTGATAGGTTGCCTTAGTCTCTATTAGGTTAGGAATGAATGAGGTTGGATATTTTATTTATATCAATCACTTTGTATAATTAACTTACATAAAATAACTTAGGTTGACCATTAGGATATATTTCATTTGAAAAATAGATGAATTTATGATAATGGCACTTATGTCAAGTGAGGACACTAATGCCAACACTAGTGTATGTCCTAGACATTAGTGTCTAGGGAACGTAAAATTAGGTGTAGGTTTAGGACTTGTAGATATGGAAGATAAATGCATTTTAAGCATTAAATGCAAGATAGAAGGTTTGATTCATCAACATAAGACTAGTCAGACTACGATATAGGCTAAGGGTATAATATAAAGAAGATGTGAGACCTTTAGAAGCGCTAAAGGTCTAGAACTAAGAGAAATATCTAAGGTATAAATATTTCAAGAGTACAAGATTTATTTGATATATAATCCATAAATATCATCTACATTTACCCCCACTTTAATATAGTAATCAAATTGTTATTTTAAAGGAAAGGAATGCATACCTAGGTGTGTATAATATACCTTGTCTTTACATGTGCCCAATATTGAGTGATTTTCTAGTGACTGACCTGTAACCAATACAATGTCATAGTATATAATCAATGCATATAGTATAGAATTGAAATTAATTTAAATAGATTGAAATTGAAATATCAAGATTTAGGAGTACACCTATGTGTTGATGTAACTACCTCACATATTGGCAAGTTGATTTGAAGAATATGTTTCATTATAAGGCTATTAAATTGATATTAGGACAAACATAGATAAATATTGAAAGCACATATATCCAAGGAGATAGAGAGATTGGAAGGTACATGCCTCCAAATTTGGATTAAAAGTGAGTAGCCACATGGCAATTGAGATTAGCTTAATTTTGAAACCCAATGATACTTATAAATTGGTGAGGTTGGATGATAAAATTTATTCCAACTTGAAAACTTGGAAATATTGAGTAATTTAATCACCTCAATAATACCAAAAAATGAACCAACTATTGTAGTAGACTAACTCAATAAAGTCTACAAAAGTCTTAATGGGGTATTAGTATGTAAAAGAGTTTTCAAATCTAAAATTATTTTGTATTTTGTAATATTAGGCATAAGTTTCATAAAATATGTTCCTTATATATGTCTCATACTAAAACTCTATATAATAATGGTACCAATATTTAAAATTATACCAAAATTGTGAATCTAAACCATGTAACTATGTGATTTGGACAACTCAAAAACTATGTAAGTGTGGAAAACATGCTTCCTAATCATGCCTCCATTATATACGTAGAAATCTAAAAATTGATATAATTATCAATGTGGAAAAAATGTTTCTAAAACATTCCCTCGATTTAACTTGAAGATGTTGAATACTACATAGGTGTGGAGAACATGCTTCTAAATCATGCCCCCACTAAATCTGAAAACTATGAATGTGTGAAATACATGCCC
The DNA here is from genome assembly GCA_037957365.1 of Torreya grandis. Classification (NCBI taxonomy): domain Eukaryota; kingdom Viridiplantae; phylum Streptophyta; class Pinopsida; order Cupressales; family Taxaceae; genus Torreya; species Torreya grandis. The sequence continues at coordinate 3,132,341 of JARHVA010001334.1, forward strand.
ATATGAAATGCCCCCACCAAATCTAAAAATTGTGAATGTCTAGAATCCATGCCCATATGACATTCCTCCAATGAATGTGAAAACTATACCAAATGTGGAGAACATGACTCTATGACATTCCCCCACTAATATCCCCCCTTTGATGTATGGAAAATATAGGAACTAGTAGTTACCTCACCTCAAAATAATAATACAACTGTATGATATGTGAATGTAACCACGTAGCATATAAAAATAACATGTCTAGGTAGATATAGGATTGAAGCACATATAACAAATGTGATCACATGAAGGCCTAAGATAAATGATAAGGATCATGGTAACATCTAGGTAGTAACAATTCAAGGTCAACAATAAAATAAAGCACACACATAATAACACTCAAAATAAAGTAAAAATACAATGGTCTAGGGAGACCACAAACAAGGATCATATTCAAATGCCACACAATCAAAGGGACACAACTTATTCAAATGTATATAAAATTAATTATGCCATATTAACATGCCCATACAAAAAAAAATGACATATGCATATGTCAAATAAACCATTCATAGGCATGGGGGCTATTAACAAAAGAGCATAATTAAATGCTTGAACAAGGAAGATAATAACAAGGCATGGAACTCAAGGAAGTACATAAAGTAAACTATAAGCAGCCAACATAAACTTGTCATAATATCCCATGGATAGAATGTGTTAGGAAAATATTTCAAGCATATAACATATAAAGTACCCTATATAAGAGATAATCATGGTTGAAGGCACGTGTAAATACATATGTAAGATAAAAAAAATTATAATAAAATATTATCATCAAATCATATAACTTATGTGTATAAATATCAAAGAGGTAGATACCCCCAATGTTATCATGACATGAGTAGAGATAAGTCCCAACATCCAAAATAGGAATAAATCATGTATTTATGTATACATGTTTAACTAATAGGTATGATATCCATCAACATGGAACTAACACATAGATTCCAAGGAGCCAATAGAACATGTAGGTGCCTAATTTTTTTTTTGGTACTTTTAAAATTTTAAAAAAGGAAAGATAATCCTATAATTCCATCCAATGTATGGTCATAGGTATTTCCCCATTGTGAACCTAATGTAATAATCTTCTGACACTATTGATGAGCATGTATGGGTTTAATATTTGTCATAGTAATATCAGTGATGTTTTATGTATGTAAAATAAGACTCTATGGTTGTGAAATATTAGTAGGAGCAATAGGAGTAAGAGTTCATATAACCCATCATTGAGTGATCTATGGTTTATTTGGAATAACTATAATAGGATCATGTGTAGGTGTTTTGGATATTTAAAATGATGCATAGTAGATGGTGATTTTCTAGAATCCACTATATGTCTTTGATCTAATGGTCTCTCAAGTACTAAACACCTAGTAAAGGGGATTGATTATTGATTACTCTTTTGTAGTGAATGAGACTTAATAAGCTTGGTAATTAATTTTATGGGTTTAACTTTATCTTGTTCAAGAGGATGCTCATATGGAATCCCAAAAATTATAACTACCTAATTTAAATGAATGCATTTAACATACCCATACAATGTATAAGGTACTAATCAAAGTGTATAAATCTAAGGTCTTACCAATAACATATAAAATATGCCCATGAAAGGTATAATTGAAAATTTAGTAACCACATGTGTGGAACCAACCTATAAGGGTAGGTTGATCTTACGAAGAACCTTATAGGAGGTCCTATTGAATGCTTTAATTGATTTGGTAAAAGTATGTAAATCATGATGAGTATAACCCATGTGTGTAATTAATGTCATGTTGCAAAATTAATATTTCACCATTATAGATGATAACACTACGTATAGGGTTCTTATCAAGGTATGCTCAAATTAATAAATAATGAAGATTGGAGTCATCATCCTTAAACTCATTGTCATCAAAATTAATAGGTCTGTAAACCATAGGAGGTATATGTCATGTATAACTCTCAATAATCCCATCTACTGTGTGCCCATAATATGATAGAGGAGGGTGTGTGTTATATGCCATTTAAACTTCTGGTTATATGTAATATTTTGGTCATTGATAAGATCTTAGATCTTGTGCTTCAAGGTAAAGCATATGCTTGTAGAATGTCTTGGTCCCTTATGATAATCACAATAAGAATTTACATCATATACTTTGAGTAGAGGTCAACTCATATCAACCTTAATAGGAAGAGGAAGAGATATATGTTGACACTCTAGTAACCATGAGAGTAATGAAGTTGGGGACATAGGTAACACGTAAATTATCTCTTTGATGCATTGGATAAGATAAGTCTATTAAGTTATTGTGAAAGTATTTTAACCATAATGGTTGTTTCCTTTTTAAGCTCAATAGGTTCTACCTTATAACTTAGTTTGATTGTGAAATTAGTACTAGATGTAGATGTAATTGGTGTGTTTGATACATACTTGAGCTTATTTAATGAAATAAGCTTCATTTCATGGTCTCAAAAAACATGACATAAGTCATTAAAATATTTTAATTTCTTAAAAATAATGGACTCATATAAAGGAGAAATCAATCTTTAATTGAATATGTCTTAAAATTCCTTATCTTCCATAGGATTGGTCATTTTGGCTAGCACTATCTCATATCTGAAGACATATTCATTGATAGGTTCATTGGTTTCTTATTTTATTTTGTAAATTTGAGCACATGAAACCTTTTAATAAATATTAATGGAAAAGTGTGATAAAAAATGGTCTACAAGAGGTTTTAATGTTTTCATTGATTGGAGAGGTAAATCATATAACTACCTCAAAACATAGTCCTTGAGGCTTCTTGGAAATAATTTGGTCAAAATTTTATCATTGGAGGTATAATCAAGGCATGCTACATAAAATTATCAAATATTCGATTCAGGATCACCCTTACTATCATAAAATGAAAACTTAAGTGAAATAAATCTAGTTTGTAAAGGGTGCAAGGATATCTAAAGTTCTAGAGGGTTATATAGCTAATTTTATGAATTAATAGCATGAGGGGACTTTTAAATTTTTTTGTTCAATGTTTTTAACATTGTCCTCCAAGATATTTATAACTTGAAGGAGTATTTAAACTATAGACCCATTAGGGTTTAAATTAGTAAGTTGAGTAGCCACCAAGGGGGATGTAAACATTGTTTGAGTAGTAATAGTCATCAAAACTGATATTTATAACAAAATAATTAGTAATTATATGGTATTTATATCAATAATAGTTTCATGAAACAAAGGTTGGAATATATAATCTATGCCTCCACTACATGTAGGTGGATTGATAAATATGGACTCAGTTATAATATCATCTAAGGGTTAACCATAGCTAGGTGCGATAGCCTTATTTTTATCTTTTTTACTTATTTCATCTCTTGTAACATACAAAAATGCATCCATTAATCTCTTTTTATTATTAACATGAGTAATCGATTCTTGTTTATCTTCTATTTGGAATCAGGGTTTTGCACTATTCCATTTCTTCACAAATGAAAATTTTTAATTGTGTAATAAAGTGTAATAATTAGGAAAAATTAAAAAAACCTAATTAACCTAGGATTTTATGTTTAAATATCAAGTTCACAAAATATTTAACCATAAAATGGAATGTATATCCTTACTTTAGAGTATAAAGGATTAAGAATATATAAATGATAATGCAAAAGGGTGATAATCATATCTACAATAGGACAATTGGGTGCTAAACTTAGATATAAACATACACAAAACTTATTATGCCAAATAGGTTAAATATATAAATTATAACTAATATATTCATGGAAATGACAAATAAATAATATACTTAGTTGGTTCTGATGCTAACATAGTGTTAGATCTGGAACATGAAGAAATTAGTGTAGAATATGATTCTAAAACAATCATTATATTTTGGATCTAACATTTATAGATCCCAAAACTCTAACATCACCCTAGGATGGTTGAATCAATGTTATTGTTTGGGTTTAACACAAGTTTCATATATTAAATAACTACTATAAAATGATTTGACTGTTTAGATGCTACTAGGTTTGACTTCTTCTTCACTCCGGTGTATTTAGATCTAGGTTATGGAATATCACTCCTCATGAATTTACAAAATTCTAGTTCTTCATTTTTATAGTGACCTTAGAGAAATGGGCTAGTGGTCACATAGTTTTGGTCTAACCCCAAAGACCTCTCTATCAATGAGTGATGCATACATAACTTATACTTTAAAGAGAGCCTTAGAATTATGTATTTATCACCTATGTCTTGGATTGTGTGTGAATCATGCAATATGTTAAAAATAGCTATAATAGTGACCTAATTTGTAACTTGTAAAATCAAGCTCTTGGGCTAATAATTTAGTACTTTAGACTTGTATATGTGTTGTTCTTAAGAATTATATGAGAAAATAGTAAAGTTTTTCTTATTGAGTGATTTATTGAATGCTTTTAATAAGTTGTATTTCTCTCTACTAGGCGAGGAAGGAATGAGGGTTGATATTTTATTTATATCAATCTCTTTGGATAATTAACTCATATAAAATTACTTATGCTGGCCATTAAGATACATTTAGTTTGAAAAATAGATGACTTTAGGGCACTAGAGACTTGCATTGGGTTAAGACACTAACATCAATGCTAGTGTATTTCCTAGACATTAGTGTCTAAGGAGAAGGGAAGTAGGTATAAGTTCAAAACTTGAAGAGATGGAAGATAATAACATTTAATAATTCTAGGAAAGTTAAAAGGCCTAGGTCATCAACATTAGACAAGTTGTACTAAGAGATAAGTTATGGGCATAAGTTAGAGCAGGTGTGAGACTTGTAAAAGTGAGATAGGTCTATAACTAAAAGGAACATCCAAGGTCTAATTTCTCCATGTGTACAAGATTGAGGTGTTAAATAATCCATAAATATTTTCTATAACATGAGAACTCAAGTCTTAGACTCTAAATTTAAAGACATATATTTTGGGAAATCACCACTATTTGCAGATGACATATGTGAAACCTTCACATAATATGACATAACCACCCATTTTGATAACATAACCACCCTTTTTAATAACAAAAACATAGTAAAAAATAAGGAAACCACCACTTAAGTAACACTTTTATCATGGTGGTTTATGAAACTAATGTAGTATAATGCATTGTAAATGGGGTTTCATCATAATAAAGAGTGGCTCCATTGTTAAAACCACTGATTTCATCTTGGATAAGGAAATTCAAATACTAAGGCCAAAAATGACTAAAAAATCAATAAATGGGGCTAAGGAAAGATTAAATAACATGAATGCTAGAGATAACCATGTCTAAGTGTATTTATGAAGATCCTTTAATCATCATTACATTTTTCAAAAATGTTGGACTGTGTAATTTTTGGGTGAATTCATAGTTACCCTTTTAGATGATGCCTTGGAATGAATGGATGAGGGTGTGGTATCAATTAGTGGTAACATAAGTGAAAATGAGGTTCATAAAACTTACCTTTCTTATCTATCTGGCACAATTAAACCAACTAAGACTCCATCACTACCTATGAAAAAAATATGGGAATCAAGTGCAGTTTAATGAAAAAGTGAAAAATATAATAGCTAATAAAAACTTGGACAATGGTACTTACCATGTATATTGGGGAGATAATACTACTTGAATATGTCCCATTGGGGTACTAAATACCAGATTGAGTGACATGAATCAATAAAATTAAGATGAGAAACAAATGTGCTATAGAAAACAAAAATGTTAAATATGTTATTTTTGTTTGTATAACATATTATTTGAGTAGTCAACACATCAAAAATCATAAAAATATGAGTTTAGAAGGACAATTACATAAAATAATTTTTTTAAAAACACAATGACTATTTTAAAATATTGTATTATTTTTTTTTCCAAAAATAGAAATCATTTGTGATATTTTTGAGGTTTGGATTCAAAGTGATAGAATTTATTAAGAAAGTAACTGAATTGATGAGTATAAATCAATGATGGTGAATCTACTAGCCAGAGGTAGAGTGGTTTAGATCTAGGTTAGTTTTGATTTTTTTTTAATGTTTTTTTCCTTATTTTATAATTTTTGGTCAAAAACACATTTAAATATATTGAATTTTAATATTTATTTCATAAATGGGATTGAAGGGTCAATTAGGTTAGGAAAAAGTCAAATTTTATTATATTTATAAGGGTTTTGAGTTGGGCACAACCAAGGGCCAAAATTTCTATATTAGGGTGAAATAATCAGTCCTCATAAATGTAGTGGTCATGTAACCATCATGATTAGAGATAAAAATGGTGGTGAAACCACCATCAATGTAGCACTAATGTAACTACCATAGATCAAGGTGAAACCACCTAAGGTGGTTTCATAACTACCACCTATAAAAGGTAGTGACTTTATCTCATGAGGACAATATAATACTTTGGACATTTTTTATGCTAAAAGGTGCTTAAAACTAATTTAGGGTGTCTTTTATAGTAAGTAATCTACATATGGTGGATCTAGGCTAGTTCATGGCTACCATACAATATGGCACTTTTGATGGTCGATAAGTTGACCATACTAGATATGGATGGGATCTAGAGGCTCACTTTGGTGGGGATCATTCCCCCATTACATAGGTTTTTATGTGAGTTTTTTACCTATTAGGATGTGAATGTGGAATATTTTATGTTTTAGTAGGATAATAAAGAGTGGATGATCACTTTGGTTGATTTCTACCAAATTTTAGGCCTATCAATGATAGGTTGGTTGGTGACACTAAGAGACATGATGGAAAAAGGAGAATTTTATAGATGGGTAGAACATTTTAGAGTTGTAAACACACCTAATGTGATTTTGAATTTTTGGGTGAGGATTTTTGGGGTAGATGGATTTGATATCCTAAACCTCCAAGAATTCGTCATCAAGATCTTTGATTCTTGGTTAGTGGGGGATAAGGGCACAAATAGGAACTCTATTATTGGTCTCTAATTACTTGATGGATAGAGGAGAGGAATCTACATTGATTTTGGGATTAGGAGTCTTTGATAAAACATACAAGGACCTATACATGATTTCATAGCTAGAGGATCTTTATCAACCTCCCTAAACTCATCATGAGCTAGGAATATGAGAGGATGATCCCTTGTTAGAAAGGGGTTGATAAATGGGATGTCAGTGTTATCAAAGTCTCATGATTCAAATTTATTACATACTTTATGGTTTTTTATTGAGTGGTTTAGATCTTGATAGTGGTTGATATGGTGGCCTTGCCTTACCAAGGGATGGTGGGTTAGTAGGTTGGCAATGGATTATACCTCACGGTAGTTACAAGAGTGAAAAAATTTAGAGACAAATAAATTGAAGTGGAAAAACACCATGTTGATATGATTCCACAATAATTTTGGATACCTTTCATAAGGAACCTTCCCATACCTCCAGTAATATACAAGGGTATCAGGGAGGCTAAGATAATTAAACTTGGGATATTGACATGACATGATTTAAAATTACAAGTTACCATTATGAGGGGTTATAAGATGAGGGGTGTATAGGGAGGACCACAAAAATATCCCACATGAGGAGGGGGAATTTTGATACGTATCACTATTTTAGTGGCATTATCAATTTTAAGCCAAAAATAGTTTGTATACCTACCACTGCCACCATTGCAACAAAATACTCTATAGCAATAATATGTAGTGGGTGGGGTGGGAACATATATAGGAGAGGATGAGGAGGTAGGAGAGGAGGATGGGGAAAGATATGAAGATGAATAAAAACTATAATGGCATGATGATCATCTAAGTAAAATAATTTATATGTTCAATTACGATCTTTATGTATTTCTTTTTAGTAGTGTTACTTAGATAATTTACTAATTTTGTTTTATATAATGGAAGATTTGATGGCTATTTCATTTCTATGATTTTAGATACTTCCAATAGCTACAGCACTATGATCAGGAATACCCTAATTAATTTATTTTAGGTGGGCACTAGATTAACCCATGATCTACTTTTGGTGGATCTAGGATTACCTATCAAGATATACAAGCATATATATTTCCACTCATCCTACCATATGTATGTGAAAATACCAAGTCTAAATATAAATATTAGTGGGATATAGGTGAGATTGATATTGATAGAGGCTTAGGTGTGTACTTTGAGTGAAATATTAGCTGGTAGGGAGATCAAGCTTCTTTGAGTCAACATATAAGAAGACAGATAGTCTCCAAGGCAGGGACAAGTAATAGGTGACCTAAGAGCCATATCCTACAACACTCTTAGGAAGGTAATTCTCATAGTATTAGGATAGAGTATTAGGGCCACTTATTGTGTGTGTTTATACACACACACACACATATGTATGTATAGACACACACACACACACACACACACACACACACACATATATGTATGTATATGTATATGTATGTGTATGTATACATACATACATATATATACATATACATATACATATACATACACATATACATATACATATATATACATATACATATACATATACATATACATATACATATACATATACATATATATATATATATATATATATGTATTTATGTATGTATGTATGTATGTATGTATGAGACGTAATCACCTAAAAGTGACAATTAGATGCTAAGAGTGTCGTTTGAGTTACCCTATTCCTAGCTTAGCCCTAGACCCATCTTAGAGCATTAGACTTATATACATACATACATACATACATATATATATATATATATGTATGTATGTATGTATGTATGTATGTATGTATGTATCTATGTATGTATGTATGAGACGTAATCACCTAAAAGTGACAATTGGATAATAAGAGTGTCGTTTGAGTTACCCTATTCCTAGCTTAGCCTAGACCCATCTTAGAGCATTAGACTTACTTTTATAGTCATTGATAAAAACAAAGTCACCTATAGTTAGTCAAAACGTAGTCCTAGAGCTATCATCTTACATCCCAATCCAAATTTCTTAACAATTTGCCAAGTGGACAATAGTTCCACATTTGGGATACTAAAACAATATGGTGTTAGTGTCCCCAAATGGGTGCTACTATCCTTGGCCCTAGATCTTCCCAATTGATTTTTTAAAATATGTGCCCATCCTTATGTTGTCTAAGAATATTTTCTTATCCACACAAACATCATAAATCTATAAATACAAGTCTAATTCACCTCTATTCACTAGATGGAAAATAGATGAAAAAGCTATTCAAACTAAAGACAAAGTTGAGAAAAATCAAGGTATTTGATCCATATTCTACCATACTTATGCATACTACCATGTACATCAGCCCTAAGACCATTTTTAAAACATTTCAAAGCTCAAGCACATTCAAGGCATCAAAGGCACTATTACTCTAGCATTCACTTACACTTGAATGAAGCACTAGGTGGAAGAACTACATTGGGATTGATCCCTCTTTAAAGTATTAGTATATAGACAAATATCTACATAGTTTGGTGTTGAGGATGTCTAGTCCATCCTAATAATGAACACATAAATATTGATCATGTTGTTAGAAATATTGTCATTGATGTCAAAGGTCTAACATTATTGGTGATAAAGGCCCCATTGCATTTAATGATATTTGTAATAGTTATATCTTTGCTAATGTGTGTTAATATATATTTAATATTAACAAATATATTTTTGGTTGCATATGAGACAAAATAAGGGCCCATGAAGTCAAAGAGTTATGGGGTAAATACAAAAGAAGAATGGGATACATTTTCCCATGAAGAGTCATCTTTGGGAATTCCAAGAGTCACCAAGTGAAGACAAAAGAGGAAGGGCACAATTTATCATGAAGGGACACTTTGAGGAATACCAAAAGTCACCAAGGTAAAGACAAAAGAGGGAAGGACATTTTTGCTCATGAAGGGTCACCACATGACTTTTCAAAGGCAAGGATATGAAGGGTCATGCAATTTTGGCACCATTTTCCATGAGGATTGAAGGGTCACAAAGGGGGAAGGCCAAAGGTCATTTGGAAAGCTATAAATAAAGGCTTGAGAAGCCATTTGTAATGTGTGAGATAGAGTTTGATTTGAGATAGTAATATCTAGCTTAGAAGAACATTTATGAGAGATGAATATAATTTGTATTTGTTATATCTAGCTTATAAGAGCAAAGGTGAGAGAGAGGAAAGAGATGTTGTAATGAACTATCATTTGTTGAGATAGCAACATTGAGAGACAGTTGTGAGGTATACACAAAGGGGTTAGTGATCTTATGGGTTGGTGCTCATGAATTGTTGCTATGTTGGTGCTTAACAAAGGGTTTGGTGCTCTTGTGGGTTAGTTCTTGACAAAGGGGTTGGTGCTCATGTGGGTTGGTGCTCACGAATGGTTATTGTTTTGGTGCTCAACAAAGGGGTTGGTGCTCCTGTGAGTTGGTGCTCATGAATAGTTATCATTTTGGTGCTCAACAAAGGGGTTGGTGCTCTTGTAGTTGGTGCTTGTGAATATTTTTTGAGTTGGTGCTCATTCATATACTTGAGATTGTTCTTCATGTTTGTTCCCACATTGGGTTTCCACATTAAATTTGGTGTCTCTCTCTATCTTGTGTGGTGTTTATTGTTTCAGTTTTATTACATATGTTGAATGTTTGGTTAAGTGGAATTTGATTAAGGAAAAGTTTTATAAGATATATGATATATTGATTCACCTCCCCCCCCCTCTCATTATATCCCATGCTTAACAATTGGTATCAGAGCCAGTTCTTTTTGTATGAGATGGCCATACATGAAAGCAACATTATCAGAGACATAAAAGAAGGAATTCACACTAGAAGAATGATGGTAAGTGAATCTGAGCAAGTTAATTTCTCTTTGTTATCTAAAATTTAGCCTAGAAATTTTTTAGAAGCTAGACATGATGAGCATTGGGTTAAGGCTACGGATGAAGAATTAAATCAAATAGACAAGAATGATACTTGGGAATTCATGCCTAGACCAAAAGATCATAATGTGATAGGAACAAAATGGGTTTATAGAAATAAGTTGAATTAAAATGAAGAAGTAACCTGAAATAAAGCAAGATTAGTATGTAAAGGATATGCTCAGATTGAGGGAATAGATTTTGAATAAAATTTTGCACCAGTGGGAAGATTAGAGGCTATTAGAATGTTTCTTGCATATGCAGTGTTTAAAAATTTCAAAGTATTTTAGATGAATGTCAAATATGACTTCCTAAATGGGAATCTTGAATAAGAGGTCTACATTGATTAGCTTGAGGAATTTATTCTCTCAAATATTAGTAACCATGTATGCAGATTGAAGAAAACATTGTATCGATTGAAACAAGCTCCCAAAGCTTGGTATGCAAGTCTTGATAAGTACCTGTAAGATCAAGGATTCAAGAGAGGATTTATAGATAGTAATCTTTACATCAAAATAGAAGGTGAGCATCAATTGATTATTGTGGTATATGGTGATGATATCATTTTTGGAGGAAATATTGAAAATATGACAAAAGAATTTTAAGATAGAATGCAAAAAGAATTTGAGATGTCTATGCTTGGAAAATTATCATTTTTCTTAGGATTGCAAATATTTCAATCAAATAAAGGAATTTTCATATCTCAAAGTATATATGCCAAGGTAATTTTGAATAAATTTGGTTTTGAGGATTATGCACCAGTTGGCACACCTATGTGTACAAGAAATAAGGTGAGCAAGGATGAAGATTCACCTATTATAGATCAATATTTGTATAGATCTATGATTGGTAGTCTTTTATATTTGATAGCATCAAGGCCAAACATCATACATGTAGTAGGTATGGTTGCAAGATATCAGTCATCTCCAAGAGATAGTCATGTTTAGTTGGTGAAAAGAGTATTTAGATATATCAAGGGGACATTGGATTATGGATTATGGTATCCCATAGGTAAATTTTTCACTTTGGTTGCTTATACAGATTTGATTGGGTAGGGTTCTTGGATGACAAAAAGAGTACAAGTGGAGGAGCTTTCTTTCTTGGTGATGGCTTAGTATCATGGCTAAGTAAGAAGCAGAATTTAGTATCACTTTCTATAGCTGAAGCAAAATATATTGCAGCAGTATTATGTTGTACTCAAGTGCTTTGGATGAATTAAACTTTGGAAGATATCAAGGTAAATTATGATGAACCTATTTCCATTTTTTGTGATAACACAAGTGCTATAAATATTTAAAAAAATATAGTAATGCATTCAAGAATAAAACATATTCCCATTAGATATCACTTCTTGAGAGAGTAGGTTGCAGATCAACAGGTTAAGATGGAATATATTAGCACTACAAAGTAGATTGTAGATATTTTCACAAAGGCACTACAAAAAGACACATTTGAGTATCTATGAGAGAAGTTGGGAGTAATTTCCTCTACTTCCTACCATTGAGTTTTAGCATTAGTTGAGGGGGAGCTAAGTGTTAGCTCCAGGTAGGCCCTTTGCCATTGATTTCAAAGGGGGAGAATAATAGGTACAAGGAATAGGTACAGGTTGCTACAGTAAGGGGGAGTTAATGTATGTTTTTAGATGATAGTATATGTAGGATTTAAGATGTGGTAGTTTTAGGATTAAGGTTGCCATTAATGACAAAGGGGGAGATTGTTGTAAATATTGTCATTGATGCCAAAGGTCTAGCATTATTGGTGATAAAGGCCCCATTGCATTTAATGATATTTGTAATAGTTATATCTTGAATAATGTGTGTTAATATTTATTTAATATTAAAAAATATATTTTTAGTTGCATATGAGACAAAAGAAGGGCCCATGGAGAAGTCAAAGAGTCATGGGGTAAAGACAAAAGAAGAATGGGACACATTTTCCCATGAAGAGTCATCATGGGGAATTCTAAGAGTCACCAAGTGAAAACAAAAGAGGAAGGGTTCAATTTCTCATGAAGGGACACTTTGAGAAATACAAAAAGTCACCAAGGTAAAGACAAGGGAAGGACATTTTTGCTCATGAAAGGTCACCACATGACTTTTCAAAGGCAAGGGTATGAAGGGTCATGCAAGTTTGGCACCATTTTCCATGAGGATTGAAGGGTCACAAAAGGGGAAGGCCAAAGGTCATTTGGAAAGATATAAATAAAGGCTTGACAAGCCATTTGTAATGTCTAAGATAGAGTTTGATTTGAGATAGTAATGTCTAGCTTAGAAGAGCATTTGTGAGAGATGAATATGATTTGTATTTTTTATATCTAGCTTAGAAGAGAATATGTGAGAGAGAGGAAAGAGATGTTGTAATGAACTATCATTTGTTGAGATAGCAACATTGAGAGATAGTTGTGTGGTATACACAAAGGGGTTGGTGCTCATGAATTGTTGTTGTGTTGGTGCTCAACAAAGGGGTTGGTGCTCTTGTGGGTTGGTGATCATGAATTTTTGATGTGTTGGTGCTCAACAAATGGGTTGGTGCTCCTGTGAGTTGGTGCTCATGAATAGTTGTTTTTTTTGGTGCTCAGTAAAGGGGTTGGTGCTCCTAGAAGTTGGTGCTTGTGAATATTGTTTGAGTTAGTGCTCATTCATATAATTTATATTATTCTCCATGGTTTTTCCCACATTGGGTTTCCACATTAAATATGGTGTCTCTTTATCTTGTGTGGTGTTTATTGTTTCAGTTTAATTGCATATCTTGAATGTTTGATTAAGTGGAATTTGATTAAGGAAAAGTTTTATAAGATATATGATATAATGATTCACCACCCTTCTTAGTATATCCTTTTCTTAACACATGCCATAATTGAAAGGAGGATTAGGGTTTACACATTCAATCAAGTTTTCTATGCATGCCATAGATCTCTACATTTTGTGCATGCAAGAATAGCACCTAAAAACATAGGCACAGTTGCTCCCATAAAATAAGAATAATCATAAAAAAGGGACACTACTACCACCTAAAGTACACTACACAAACATGGAACTACTATCCATACTGGCTCTTACTATCTAGTGAGTAGACCAACACCAAAATCATATTGATGACACTTAAAACTGTCCAGATCTCAACTTTTAAAAATGCGATCGTCTACAATAGTTAGTTTTTAGATAAGTCTATATTTATGACTATTTATTCCTATTTTTAGAAAGTTAAACAAAGTTAAAATTCATAACAAATTAGTACTTTATTATTTTAATTTATTTAACTAATTTAGACATCTCAACCCTTTAATAAAAACATAGGATTTTCAATGTAAAACCCTAAAAGGTTAAATCATTTGGTGAACCTATTTTACTTTGAATATTTATTCAAACCCTAGATTGAATTAATATAAATATTGTGCAATAAATTTATGGTTGCATACTTTTTATTTTATAAATTTTTATAGATAATCTAGCTAAATTAAATCAACTTTACATTAGGGCTTCAATTTATTTTACATCTAATTTAAATTGGTTGTAAAAAAACCCTTGATTCAAAAAACTTAACCCTAGATAACCCTAGGATTCACATTTATAGTGGTTATTAATCCTAAATTTACATCTTAATACCATGATTATCATGATCTAATCCATCTTTCACTTCATGGTGCAAAGCTTGATACTTTACTTAACATGGTTATTACCAGCTATATGTAGAAAGTTACACATGTATACATATCCTATCATGGATTCAGTTAGAGATAAGCTTGATATACATATTATTACTCCATCATGTGAAACCTATTTTTATTTGGATCATTTCTATATGGATCACTTTGATTTACCTAAAACTAATCATAGATGATAGAGGGATCAAAGGAATCATTTTGTTCTGCTTTCACCTAGACCACTTGATTATCCATGTTCCCATCCCACCTATACTGCTTACCCTAGGAAAATAGTATATCCTATGGTTTGAGTTGTCACTAGGTGGAATAGGGTGCCTCCTTAGCCTATATAGGAATATCATAACCCTACCATCCTTACTCATCCCTAACTCACTATGACATCACCTAGAGATTAGTAGATAGAATTTTACATAGTGGATCAATTGAGGAATACACCATCAAAAATATCTATATTAGAACAACCACAAAATTCAACAATCTTGAAAGATATTCTATTTAAAACACTTAATCACACATATGTGTCTCATGATACTGAGCCATCATATTTTCCATCTATAATGAATACTATCAAATATGTATAATAAGTAATATATTTTTCTAATGAATATTTACCTTCATAATTGATAATTGATCCAAAATTGCCACTTTTTATTCAAGCTCAAATTAACAACACAACTATTAAATGAGTTCTCATCGACAGTGGTTTAGGACATCTAAGGGTTTGATGACATTCCTAGAAAGACATTGGGATCAATCACATTAGATATTATAGTGGGACCGAAGACATTATCTACACACTTTCATGTGATGTTGAAACATTCACATTATAATTTGCTACATGGGAGACCTTGATAGATGTTATGGAGGTTTTTCCTTCCACTTTTCACATATGTGTTGATGTTTTTCATTATGGGACACCATTACTTTCATTGAACATAGAGAAATATCCTCTCATAGTAAAAAAATATTCATCCAAGATAGATGATGAGATTATCATAGCCTAGGTACCCCTACTTATCAATTTAGAAGAGGCTTACATTAATAATTCTCACACAAATTCATAATACACAATAGAGGATGATCAACCAGCTATATACATCAATGATTATTTATGTGTATTAAACTTTACACTAGTGGGAATAGAGGAGTATATATACAATTAAAAGTAACATATACCTCTCCCTATATGAATATCCTCACTTTTTTAGGATTCTACTGCTACAAGATTCCATACTCAGCCACAATTAGCATTAAACACCCGTATCCATTTAGAACATATGGTCACATCCATGGATACCAATTCAGTCATATAGATTTAGGTAGGGATCTCATAGGATAGACCACACTAGATATTACAGTTATTACATGATAGAGGATTGATGATATTACCTATAGTTTGACATAGATCAGCTAGTAGATTGTCACCACAAGAAGGGCAACCATTTTTTCACTTCCATAGACTCACAGGACATTATACATTAATGTGTGTAGTAATGAAACATAAACTAAATATATTTAAGGATAAGGTCACTATCCATATTATACATCCTACACCACCACCAATGATATGAGGTACTACATAGATATGATAACTATGATATAGTCATCATCAACCTAGATTGTTGTAAAAAATTCAACTGTGCATAAAGATGTTTAAGTCAGTTCTAGACTCATTACATTTAGTCAAAAACATGGGATTATCTTTTTTCACTTTGAATTTTACACTTTAATACACCACAATCAATTCACATAAGGCACAAGCCTTATGTACTCACCTGAAGTGCAATAAAAAATGAATTGGGGCCCGTATTGGGCTAGTTTTAACATGGCACAAGTCATCAACTCTAGGACTTGGTAAATTCCAAGAAGGTTTCAAGTAGTTAAAAGGCACAAACCTTTCATGGGTTAATCCTAGTAGTTTATAAGAGCAAGACTTTATGTGGATTATTCCTATTCATAAGGGAAAAAGCCTTTCTTTAACTATAACCTTGCATCATATCGACACTTGAAGGGTTAAGGGACTACTTTCAATTAAAATGTTGATACTAGTCTCATACTTCTTAGTAAGGGTAAGAAAAATTGGCACATGGGAGTTATATACTTAATATAATTAGTATTTTTAGAAGCTACAATTGATGTCATCATTTAGTAGAAGGATTCCATTAACATCTTAAACTAAAATCTTAGATACACATTACTTAATAAAAATGCAATGAACTTATAACATTACACTCATTTTGTAATACAATCATAATACAAACATATAAACTAGATTCATCATAGGTACCACAACCATTATTTATCATTAATCAAATTTTAAATATAGAATAAAGTTCATAACACTTAAAAGAGAGTAAAAACTTCTCTCAAGCTACTTAATGACCTAAAAGATCATAGATGAGCTTGGGCATATACAAACAAAGCCTTCATGGCATCTAAGCTAGTCCTAAATGTAATGGTAGTTATTACAATGCATACATAACCAATTTCAATTATCTATAGATTTGTTGTATTTCATTCCCATTCTTTGAAGTCTTGGTTCAGGCTCCTTTTATATCTTTTCAAGAACATCTATACCAGGGTGGAGCATGCATGTCAAGTACCGAGATGGATCCTTTGTAATAATTCATGTTGGCTCCATAACCTTGAGATATTTTTCTATAGTCTCCATGTATTTCACAACTTGTAAGATGCCTCAAAAATACTAGAATTGGTTAGCTTCCTACCAGCTAGCACAAGGTGTGCACTAATTCTTCTAGTTGATGCAAAGATGCTAAAATGTCATAATCACCCAAAATAATGTCTTATGTTGATGTGTCTATCATTATGGAACAAATGTTTACATACTAAAATAAGGGTCCCAACATTACTCCATACAAAAATTTTAGTCTATCCTTAGACCATGTTGTTAAGGTCTTTGGGGTACAAAACTTAGTACACTCTCTTTTAACTCAACACTAAAGTCTTCAAATACCCTTATGAAAAGCTTGATTTATCTAGTGGTGATATATATTTTAGTGGAGGCTGCACTAAGTCAATCATGTCAATCTTTTATACCTCCTTCTTAAAGGCCTCTACATTTTCCTTAGACTTAGTCACACTCCCATCTAGGATTACTCCTTATTCAAAGGTCTTAGTCTGTAAAGCACAAAAGAGTGCTTTCAAGCTCTATTCTTGGTCCTTGATTTGAGTACTTAGTGCATAAATTATCCCCATTATCTATGTGTACTCTAACCTACTCATTGAGTACACATATACAATCATCTTCTCCTTCTCCTCCTTTGCCTACTTGAGGCACGCATCTATGTCTAGTGCTTGGTTGGAGAAGCTCAATAATATGGCATTAGCTACAACTATAACCTCCTATAATTTTATAAAGAGTTATTCCACCTATTTAAGCTTAGAATCAATCTCATTGTATAACATGGAATTGGGATCTTCTTCTTCTTCTTCTTCTTTTTCTTGTACTAGTTTAGGTTTCATCCTTGGGAGCATCTGTTCCACTAGTACATATATCTTATCAACCTCAAAGAGGTTTGAAGTATCAATGCTAACTAGAAGGGATGGTTCAATCATCTGTATGTGCTCAGATAGCTACAATATTTTGAATTTTATGGCTTTCACTTCATCTTTATCTTCTTTGCATAATGTATTCCATTTTTTTTCCCTACCATCATTGATGATATTTATGCACGTAAATTTAGTGGCCATTTTAATAAACGCATTCCTATACTAGACTGGGTTCATGGTGTGATGTTTTATGAGGAGGGATTATTTCCCTTCCTTAAGCTCTTCCTCATCTGAAATATCCTTTTAAGGTGTCTCAAAGTGAGGCTCATCCTTGTGGTCATCAAACACAAATTCATATTCTTTGCATATCCTAATTATGGTATCTTCAGGGGGCATGGTGTCAAACATGTACATGTTTTCATTCTCTAATCCCTTTTATTCCATTTCCCTTATGCTTAGTTATATTTCTTCCTTCTCGATTATGGCCACATCTATTTTTTATCCTTTCTCTTCATTAGCACCACCACTTTCTTTATCATTTTCCTTAGAAGATTCTTCTACTTATTCCTTAGGGGTTTCTTCATCGGACTTTTACCCTTCATTTGTTTCTTCTTAAGGCTTCTAAATACTTACCTCTAGGTTATTTCCATTGGCACTAGCATAACCTTATTATTTTTAGGGTTCTCTATCTGTCTCTATTTTCTATTTTAAGTTGCCAATATCACCTTATTTTTCTTCAAGCACCCCTTTACTACTAGGGTAAGCCTTTTGTGTAGCTTGTTCTACCTAGTTGGTGGGGGTGTTGGGCACTCTTATGGATAATTTGATGGTTGGTTTCATGATTTCAAGAACATTTGTTGTCTTCTCTACCTTGGCCACTTCATTTTCCTTTGCACTTATATACTTCTCTTCAAGCACTGGTGCTATCTCAATTTCTTCCTCATTATGAATCATTTTCTTCCACACCCTTCTCTTCTCCTCTTTTCTTCCTGGAGGCTATGTATGCTCAAGTTTTGTGGTAGCATTTTATAGCTTTGGATCTAGTTCAGATCTATGTTTAGGTTTAAATTCTCAAAACGTTTGTAACCTCTCAAAATTTTCCACTCACTCTTTTATACCTTAATTTTATATACTTCATTAATGGATGGTGAGTAAGGGCATGTCAACACATGGATTTCTTGAAATATATTAAACCCATAAAATCTATAAAAATACACCACCACATTCTCATTTACTATGGATATTTGTGCCTCTACCATCATAGTCATTAAATTTTCTTAAATAATTATTTAGTAAAGTGACAGGTGTTTCAAATGGTAAATTCCCATTGATCGTTGGGTGGGTGTCATCTATCTTGATGATCTTTATCTTACACTTTATTCACTATGGCATGACCTTCTCCCTTCTCATGGTAGCTTGGGTACATTACTTCATATGCACATGATTCATCTTCCTTGGTTCCATCTCTCCTTGATTTTGTGATTCTTTTCAAGTACACTTCCATTCCTTGGTTGATTTCTTACACTTTTATCTCTTCTTTCTTTAGCCTTCTTTCATCTCTTGGTTTCCTATACACTAGCATCTTGTGTGCCTCCCTTTTTCTACTTGTACTCATATATTTCTAAATATGGCAACTTCATGTACCTAAAAACTTAGGTATTTGGCCTTAAGTGATTTATAAACCATCTATGCTTGACTCACCTAATTGGTTTTATGTATGTAAGTTCTAAAAGAGCTCTTAGGCTTGAAGGCCATGCTTATTCATCCAATACAAAAAAAAACAAAACATAAGTATTCATGGTGTTTTATGCTTTAAGTGTCATCATATTGATGATAGGGATTCGATTTATTACTATTTAAATACTCAGGGAGCATTTCACCCATCAATGTGTGTAGATTGCATTTGCCAATCTCTAATATGTTGTGGATGATATAGGGTCCCATCCACCTAATCTATAGTTTGCCTAGTTTTTTAAAGTACTTTGAGTCATATAACAAGACCAATCCTCCTTTAATAGCTACCTTGCACTTAATATGATTATCATGCCATGTCTTTTGGTGTACCTTCTCTACTTACTGACTCCATCTTGCTTGGGTGTGTGTATAATCTAATCACTCTAAGTCTTCTAGGCATGTGCTTAAGGATTTTTTGTCATCCATTAGACTAATACACATGAAGCATAATAAAATAACTATAAATTTCATGGGTAAAATGACCTCTATGCCAAACACTAGTTAGAATGGTGTAACATTATTTAAGAACTTATATGTAGTGTGATAGGCCCATAATACTGCTAACACATGGTCATATCTATATTTATGACCAACATGTATGCTTCCAATAGATTATTGAATTACTCAATGGTGTTATTCACTTGGGGTTGATAATGTGTCATCTTATGGTGTGTAACCATATATTTAATCATCAAGACTTGAATGGTTACATTGATAAAGTGTGTATCATGGTCAATGGTCAAGCTAAGTGGCCATCCATAGTAGTTGATGATGTTCTCCTAGATAAAACTTACTATGGTTGTGATTGTGCAATATTTGGTTAGTACTACCTTAGCCTACTTGGTGAATTAATATATGGGCTGCTAGAATGTATCATATGCCTATGCACCTCACAGTGGGAGTAATTGGCCCCAAAAAATCAATGACCCATTTTTAAAATGGCACCTAGGCAAGGATGAGGATGAGAGACTTTTCATCTTGGTGGTTGGGTTTTCCTATATTATATAATATGTCACATGATTTGTCATAATATTTTTCATCCTAAAATAGTGTTTTCCATCACAAGCTTGAATTTAGTAATTTACATGTCATTACATCTATAACATAATGTCCTCCAACAATCCCTTCATGCACCTCTTGAAATATTAAGTCACATTCATGCTCTAAGACACATCGATGTAAGACCTCATCATGGTTCAAATTATATAGTTACTTTTTAATGATTTTAAATAGGGCATGAATTGTGAACTACTTCTTTTCCTTGGTTGTATAGTCTAGGTGCAGATCTAGACATAAAAATGTGGCAATCTCTGCCAAGTCTTGGTAGACATATCAGAACCTATAAATTTTCATGTTAGGCATATCATCTTCTATAGGCACTATTGTATCACTAGATTTGATTCAAGATAGATGGTTTAGGCCTGAGTTTTGTTTTCTAAGTTTTATAACTATAGAGTACTGGAATTCTTTAAACAAAACTATCTATTGACATATACGCCTATGGAGAATGGGATTATTCAATAAGTACTTAAGTGCCTCATGTTTAGTGAAGAATATGAAAGGTTTTACCAATAAGTACTACCTAAAATTTTGAAGGATGTAAATCATGGTAAGTACCTCACACTCAATAGTGGTGTAGTTTTATTCTACCTTGGTCAACTTTCTTCTTGTGAAAGAAATAGGATGGTCCATTTTACCTTTGCTTGGTTGTACCAAAATGGCACTGATTCTAGTTTTAGATGAATCAACATGGATATGGAATAGATTCATCTAGTTAAGAAATTATAATATTAATGCACTTGCCAATTTGAGCTTTAAGGTCTCAAATGCATCTTCCTACACTGTACCCCAATAAAATGGGCAATCCTTCTACTAGAGCTCTTTTAAAAACACTTCAATCTTGGCATAGTTCCTTATAAACTTCTTTTATTACCCATAATGGCCAATAAATGCATAGATTTCCTTTTACATTATTGGGGTGTGGAGATGAAGGATGATGGCAATATTTTTTGGATCAATGAGTAGACCATCCTTGTAGACGATGTGACTAAAAAAAGTGCTAAATAGTGTTACCAAAATACACTTTTTGAGGTTAAAAGATATTTTTAACTTCATTCACTTCTCAAATATCAAGAATAAGTTTTCATAATGATCCTTCACTATCCCATACATAGTTGAGTCATCTTAGTACACTTGGAAGAACTTATAAATAAGTATTTAAAAATAGTGATCACTAATCAAGAAAATATGGTTATTACATTCCTGAATCTAAAGGGCATCACATTATATGCCAGAAACCCTACTCTATCACAAATTTCATTTTGGGCTTGTCATCCTCCTTGATCTAGACTTGATATTATCCTAAGAAACCATCAGTGAAAGTGTATATCTCGTAACCTACAACACCATCCAAAACTTCATTGGTGAATGGAGTAAAAAAATGGGTTGGTTATACATTCAACATTTAAAAATATATAATAGAAATAAATCTATAATTTCCCATCCTTATTGATACTATTGACCATGGTGCTAACCCATACAGATTATTGCATAGGGTAGATGATGCCTATACCATCAATCTCTATTTTGACCTTGGTGTGAAATTCGGTTGTCTTATGGTGAATCTCATTGACAATGTATCATGTTCATGCTCATGTCTTCAAGGTTCTATAGAAAGTGTTCACCCATAAATTCCTTGGGGCATTTTCATCACACGCAATCCATATTTCTTCATAAATGTGCACATTCGTTATAGGGTCAAAGTTACTAGAGTAGGTAGAGATGTCAAGGTCCTCATTGTTCCTCCAAAATCTAGTGTAGATAGATAATTTCACATCTTGTCAAGTTAGCAAGCTAGGCCTTTACACTATCCACAAATGAGCGGTAGTGATCTTTAATGTATACACTAGTTCACCCATTTGATCCACCTCTTTTGGGATGTATAAACTGAGGTCTCAAATATAATATTATATTAGATTACTCCCTTCATATCTTGGGATCACTGAAATTTTGCCAAAACTTAGGCAAAACACTCTCTTTCTCTTTCTCTTTCTCTTGGAACAAAAGACCCACCTTTATAAGTGCAATAAATATGGACCCAACCTATATTTACTAGTTTTTTTACCTTTACATGCACCTAATGTCACCTTTAACTAGTGGCCTCATATGCTTATTTGAACGATAAATCATAAAAAATGTTAATAGTGTTTGAGGCTGATTGTCCATCCTCCTAGGAGAGGACTCCTTAATCATTGAGGTTTAGATTCTCATTTCCTTGTTCCATGATGTTATGTATGTAGTTTATCTCATCCTCAAGGTCCACACTCTCAACATATGGAGGTCCTTCATCTAGTGAGAGGGGTACAACTACCCTCTCATTTCCATTCTCAAAGGTCATGTAGCACTTCTTGAAGTACATAGCTACATTTTTTACATTGCACCATGGCCTTTTTATAAGTGACAAGTAATTATCCTATTCTACCAAATCAATCACCTCAAAGTCAATGTGGAATTTGGTGCTCATGATGTCTATAAATACACTCTTAAAAATTATGATAGGTGGTACTTAGGTCTTTTTGGCCATGACAAGTGCATGAGGGGAAGACCTCAAGGATGGCCTATCCATTTTGTCCTAGGCATTCTTAGTTAGTATGTTGACCTCAATGCTTATGTCTATAAGGATATTAAAAATAGACCATACATCAATAGTGGAATTCATGAGGATTTATTAATCATACTCTGTATTCTATGTATGTCAAACTTCTTACACCCTGTCCATGTGTAGCGTAGTGACTTTAACTTGCTTATTACCTGCATGCTATAATAGAAAATTATTTAATAGGGGACATCCCCTCTTTTTATAAGAGGTGTAGGATCTCCATTAATTCTTTAATTTCAATTTTTTGGTTATCTTTCTTATTTTTGAAGGTAGTATCTTATGCTTATAGGTTTCATGCTAATTAGATATACCCTTGTAGGTTTTGGATGACACTCATAGACTATTGAAATACATCTTTTTGGTGTGTTGGGTCTAATTAAGGCACATATTTGGGTTTAGGCCATGTTATGTGCTTAATATAACCCTTATCCCCATATTAAAACATAACTCATGTATTATCACAATTCATGGCTGAGTGGTGAATCCACTATGAGTAGTTGCCTATACCTTGGCTATCTCTATGCATGTTAGTTTCACTTTTAGGTTCTATTTATCTATTTTTATCTTGTGCCTAATCATTCTTTCACATTTTTATATGTTAATCCTACCTTGGGTTAACTTATTATACAAGTTAGGGCATTCTTTGAGCTTATGGGATCCTTAACAATACCCACATGTGGGATGTGTAGGGCAGTCACACTAATAATGATCTATCGATCCATACTTATAACATGAGTGTAGTGGGAACCTTCCACCACCACATCCTCCACCTTTCCCTCTAACACCTCATTATATCCTAAATCCTAGATTTTTTAACCATATCCTTCATTTTCTTAGTTAGCATATCCTATGACTACTGTAGTGGTATGTCATGCACCTCTTACCATGTTCTCACACATTTCATCAATCACCCATTAATTTATAGTGATATAGGTATAGGCATTACATAAATAATAATATATGGTTGTGTTAACTTCGTTGGCATGTTGAAATAAAGGGCAGTTGCAAAAATCATGTGCTTCTCGATAGACTTCATAACTTAGAATCAATGTGTGTACGTTATTTCATGGGTAGTTATTCTTATTATGGCTTTCTATTTCATAGTCAGTGTACCATAATCCACTTCAATCATATTTCAATGAGCTAATAGTAATATTTTAGAGTTGGGAGGCCATAAATGCAATTTTCACCTCCATAAATGGGTTGATTCTAGTATCTACACTTCTAATTGCCTTAGCTCTGAGTGTGGATTCAAGTGCTTTGTGAGGATCTATAAAAGTATTCATGGAAAGATATATTTAGAATGGAACTAACAACCCTCCAATGAACCACTATGCATGATTGGAAAGGTGAATATCATATGACATCTTGAAAAAGAGATTTTTGAACCTTGCATCATATAAGCACATGCTTTATGAGAGTCCTTGGGTAATTTATTTAAGCATAATAATGATCTACTATTCAAACACTGGAATGTCAAATTATTTAAGAAATGACTCCTTTAGGATATCATAATCAACCATAGCTTGGTTAAGATCTTTTTTTTTGTACTAGGTATGGGCAAAATTAAGTAGAGTGCTCATAAATTGGGTTGATTTATGCTCATATTGGGTTATACCCCATCCATGCCACTATAGTTCACATTTTAGCACATGATCTATGACATTTTTTATGTTGTGATACTCTAATAGGCACATGGATATTTTGTAGTACATTTATTGTGAGGTAAGCTAGGATCTAAGGTACTTTACACCCCAAAATTTGTCTTAGTGGTTGTCCTTTGATGCTTTTAAAAACTAGGTTAGGCATCGGTCTCATTATTACTACTAGCACTATTGATGTCCATGGCATTGTACTACTTATTTATGGTACTAGAAAAATTACTATGATTTGTTACCCACTCTACATTTTTAACATCACTTAAGATGGTATACTTGCACTTAAGTTCTATTTTGGCAAACTAGAAACTACTAGTTTAGAGGTGGTTGTGCTCATGTCCTTATATGGAATGATTTGTTCTATTATAAATTTAACCTCCAAGTCTACAAAAAATCTAAAATCTATGTGGATCATCTAACATATGAGCATGCATTATAAGTCTCAAATGGGTAGACATATCAAGCTTATCTTTAGTCACCAAATCTTGTAGGAACCCATTGGATTCCACACTTGTCAAATACTGAGCTCGATTCATCACTTCATTATTTTCCTCATCCTCATGCTACTATATTTCAAAATATCCTTCCCCATGCCCTTCCTACTTATTATTAATTCTCTCAACACTTTTAGGTTCCATATCCGCCATCAGTCTACATCATCTCTTATTATAGGTATGTCTTCTGAGCTCTTAAGTGTCAATCTACTTGTCCCCTTCTATTGTGCCTCATGTACACATCCTCTTATCCCTTTTATGATACTCATACATAAAAGGAATTTATACTTCCATCCACAAATCTTCAAATTCATAATACACCATTAGCTTTCTGAGCTCTACACTAAGCTCATTTGCAAACATGCCTCGAGGGTTGAATAAGAACTAGTACTCTGCTTCCTTAGGGCATGAGTATGTTGAGATTGTGAACTCAAGTATGTAGATATTTAAGACTCATTTCTACCATTTATCTACTTCTCTAGTCTAAGTGGCATCTAGGGTCTCAATCTTTTCTAAGAACTCATTTTTTTGCTCATATCATTGTCCATAGCTTTTTCTATGGTGGGTTGAATATGTAGTCAACCAACAGTACACATGCTCAAGTTTTGTAGCAAAAAAAGACCTCATATAGAGCATCATATAGGTTGTTATAAAACCATTTCCTTGAATTTTATCCTATACAATTTATATGCTTTAATGCAAAGCTATCTTCCACTTGTTATAACTAGTGCTTGATGTTTTTAAGGGAGAGTTGGTACATTATTCTATCACACCATTTTAACAACAAAATTCAACATGAACCCTGATAATAAAACAAAAATGTTGTATAAAATGGTCCTCAAGTTTGTATTAATCAATTATAGACTTATTAAATTCATGTTTAAACATGGCATTGTCTTTCTATGCTCAACATTTTACACTTAGATACATTGACATCAATTCACATAAGGTATAGGCTTTATGCACTCACATGAAGCATAATAGATAAAGAATCAGGATCCATGTTGGGCTAGTTATGTCATGATGCAAGTCATAAATTCTAGGACTTGGCCAATTCTAAGAAGATTTCAAGTAGATTAAAAGGTGCAAGCCTTTCATGGGCTAAGCATAGTGATCTATAGGTGCAAAAATTTAGGTGGATTATTCCTAGTTATAAGGGTGAAAGCCTTTGTTTAAATATAACCTCAAATTATATAGGTGCTTAAAGGTTCAAGGGACTAATTTTTATTAAAATTATCATACTATCTTTGTACTTCATAGTAAGGGTAGGAACACTAGGTGCATGGGAGTTATATACTTAGTATTTTTATAATCTATGATTGACATCATCATTTATTACAGGGATACCATTAACATCTTAAACTAGGAGCTTCCATAAACATTACTCAACATAAATGGAATTAACTTATAACATTATACTTAATTTGCATTTTAATCATAATACAAACATATAAACCAAATTCATCATATGTATCACAAACATTCTTTATCATTAATGAAAGTTTAAATATATAACATAGTTCATAACACTTAAAAGAGAGTAAAATATTTGCTCAAACTACTTAACAACCCATAAGCTCATGAGTGAGCTTGGGAATATATAAAAAAAACATTCATAGCATCATTGATTATTATAATGCATATAGAACAAATTTCAATTTTTAATAGATTCATGTTTTCCATTCACATTCTTGGAATTCTTGGTTCATGCTCCTTTTATAGATTTTGAAGAACATCTCTGCTAGGATGGAGTGCACACACTGGGTACCGAGTTAGAGCCTTTGTAATCATTTATACTAGATTTATCACCTTATGATCTTCACATTTTAGTTTCCATATATCACCCAACTTGGAAGATGCCCCAAAATCTTAGAATTGGTTAGCCACCTACTAAGTTGTATAACATGTGCACTGATTCCTCTCACTAGTGCCAATATGCCATAATGTGATCATCACCCAAAATAATGCCTCGTTGATGTGTTTGTAATGTTGGTACAAATACATACATATTAAAATAAGGGTCCCAACATATATATTCATGACATGATCCATTGAATATAAAATTAGACATATATCTTCCACAAGTGGCTATAAATGAGGATTATGATCCTAATACTTACACTTTGGGAGTTTTAAACCATATTAGGTATCAAGAGAGTGAGATAAAACATGTTATACAATATTATTACTCTATTAGACATATTACATTACTAGTTTCATGTGGCTCCAAGGTGTTTAATACATTATTATTCATTTTGAGTAAAGATACACATATTTAGGTTAAACTTGGTAGTACATAGTTATAGGTGATAGATGCTATAGTTGATCAGTTACACAAATGCTTAACATTCACTCATTATGGAGACATGGTTCACATTTTACATGATATAGATGAGAACCATAGGTTTCACATTAATACTCCATGGTCTAATGTGGTTTAAGCTAGGATAGCACAAAAGGCATCTTACATAGTTGAGAAGCATGTCATTTGGATGCATAGACTCCATACTCATGATAAGGATAAGGATCCACTAATATATACATATTGGTATGATGAATATGATGACGATTAATTATTTTCACTCAATAAGATTGATATATGACACTGGATGATCTTTCACCAGATCCACCATTTGATTATCCATATCCCATAGATGTGCTCTTAGGTCTATAGAGACATTACACTTTCTCTATATTTTGTACACCTATTATTTTGATAAATCAAGGTTAATGTTTCTATGGGTATCCAAGGTAGGAAGTGATCCTAGTGAAAACACAAATGGGTCAAGTGTCACAGGTGTCCAAGGTAGGAATTGATCCCAAGAAGACACAAATAGGTAATGTAAGTATGATGTGGTACAATTTAATTAAGGGTAAACATGGAAATTTTATCACTATATTCAAAGGAGTATTAAAAATGTGTCATAAAATGCATTCTAGTTAGGTTGAAATGGACCAATAGCGAGGCGATAAGGTGGTTAAGAGAAGGTAGATTATAGGGGTGGGAGAGTTGATGCTAAGTATAATAAGATATGGCTTTTAAAATGTAAGATATAAAAAAGTGGGGTTACCTAATCATTGATGGTTAGGTTACCCAAGAGAAAGCATCAACAATCACCTTGACCATTGATGATTAGGGTAGAAACCCTAAAATCCCATAACATAAAAGTAAACTTAGAATTACTATACTCATTTTTTTTGTGCATGCTTTTTAATTTTAGATATATAAATTTTCCTATTGAGTGGTGAAGCTACTTAATGAGTGTGATTTATTAGGGTGATATTAATTGTTAAGGTGTAGGGTAAACTTTGAGGACCAATCAGGATGTAAGAAGCACATGGGCATGGGTGAGGACGAGCAGGCCTATGGATGACACCATGGTAACCATAAAAAACTGAGGTGTGGGGTGTCTTATATTTGATATTTTTAGATGTGATTTGATGCATTTGTATTGGGTTGGGAGCTTAGGGTAGGTTAAAATTACTCAGGTTGGTTTTATTGTGCCCTAGGTAGGGTCTATGTAAAATTTAAGTAAATGGATGGGCAAAAGTGGTAATTGATGGGTTGGATAGTTAAATTAGGGTGGGTAGGTTAGGTTCCTATATTACTAGTTTATTTTATGTATTTTTTAGTTTTTTTTTGTGATAGGGTTTGGGCATTTTGGCCATGGAATTCCCATAGTGACCATCGATGGTTAGGTCTGATCATCGATGGTCAACACCCTAGAAAATATGGGTGCCCAATTTTTAGTGTTCACCATGACCTTTAGTGGTTGATGAGGGTAAGTAATCCCTTGATAAGTGATTTAAAAAGTTAGGTAGAATAGAAACCTGTCATGTTAGGCATATGTTGATGATGGAAGTCCAGAGGGCAAGTTTAGCAGTTAGTGCATAGGTGGTAGGATATATAAGGGAATAGGTCAATTACATAAAGCTTAGGTTAGATGTTATTAGTATATGTGACTAAGTTTTGATTATAACTTGGTGTAAGCTAGGGAGTAGATATGGATTCATGACTAAATGTCAGGTATCTTTACCAAGATACAGTAGGGGTTGACCCCAACCAGTTAGGCCCATATAGAAGAGGTGGGGATAAGATCGATGAGGAACTATCAACATGTTCTTTGATATGCATCCATGGTCATAGTGCTCATTGAGAGATAGGATCTTGATACAAACACCTTCCTTTTATTAACTAGTGAGATGACTATCTTGGTTGAGGACATGCATAAGATTACTTAACTACCACTCCATAATGATCTAATATACACAGAGAGTGAGAGAAGTAGGATGATCATATTGAGATACTATATAGAGATGAGATTAACTAGTATAGATGGAATACTAGGGGTTCCAATAAAGTTATTTATGTCAAAGGGTTTTAACTGAGAGGAGACTCTTTACCATGTTCATGATTTTTATGACATGCTTTGGTCTTTTTGACTCGAGTAACATGAGATTTCCTTACTTCTTACTAGGGGTTATGGCTAAGTTATTACTAGGGTGGATGGTATTTGGTTGGGTACCTATTTTACTTGTGTAGGTCTACAAAGAGTTATGTGGTTCTAGGGACCATGGGAGATATGGCATTATTGTCATCTTGGTTTTACATTGTTGGGCCTACAAACACATTAGGGTGATGAGGCCAGTAGGGTTGCCTTAGGAAAGCTTTACATAGATAAAGTTATTTGTTGGCTCAATGTGATGGAGGGTTGAATTTTTTGCATCAGGTGCAAGGGGTAGAACCCATGCCATGGATTGGTTCAGGGGTGCATTAGGTGCACTAGTGATAAGAGACATCACTTGGAGGCTATACAACCAATTTATAGTGTGGCCAGATTACAAGAGGTGGATACTCTTACTATAGAGCTATAGATGGATATTTGGTAGGAAAGAGGAGGAGGTGGAGTTGATCCCATTTGATAGGGTATGCCAATAATTTGGCTTGGTATAGGGTATCACAAGTCTATTCCAAGGTACAAGTGAGAGGACTCCAATATTTTACTACTAGAGCCAAATCCTTTGCCCACTTTGCTATATTTTGAGGAGCTACCCACTAGGGCACTAATAGATGATGTTGGGTTTTTATAAAAGTACATGGCATGGTACCAACCCATATACATAGCTATAGACATTGGTGGAGATGATAAAGGTGTTAGGCTGATGGCCATGGATCTGGTGGGCCATGATGGATAGGCAAGGGTAGCTTTAATAATTGCATATAGATAGGTATAGGTATTACAGGGATAGGTAGCCAGGATACAAGGCTAGATTATCACACTATATGGTTAGGTTATGACCTTACAAGGTCATCTTTCTACTCTCATAAGGGAGAGAGATCAAGTCAAGACCGATCTAGGCTTGATAATCTAGGAGAGGGACTCCTTGAGGCAAGGAAGAGGAGTAGTAGTTAGATAGGAAGTACCATCAAGTTTCACTCCTATGACATGATACCTAGCTATGGTAGAGGAGCTATGATATTATGAGGCTATTGTACTTAGATAGTGTCTAGATGAACCTTGATGGGGAAAGTATAGAGATAGTTTGGAATATGGTGCTAGTGTAATGACACTAGGTTAGTGGGTAAAATTTATATATAGGAAGATAAGGAAAACTAAGGGATTAGTAGGTATATTAGGTGGGTAAAAACTAGGATCTAGTGGTGTTCTAGGAGGTAGTGGTGCCCTTGGGGTATAAATATAGATAGATTATGACATTGTGTATATCATTTTGATTTTGGCCTATGAGCCAATGAGGTGAGATGTATATTTTTGAGAGAGAGTCATGTCCATCTAATTTGTACACATTATTATGCTATTTGACTCATAATTTTATATATGTTATGGTTACTTATTCTCATGTTGATGGTTTGTGGTTTATGTCTTGATGTTGATGTTTAATGCTTTGGATGTGATGTGTCTATGTGATCATTGATTATGTTAATGCTATGGTTGACTAGATGCTGATATAGACTTACTGAGTTAGGCATGAGATGGCTTTGATTTATGTTTATGTTTCTTGATTGCTTATGACATACTAACTTTAAATTAGTATTTGAAATTCATAATTTTAGACTTAGGCATGTGGTGGAAAATGGTTTGTGGCTTGAATTTATTATGGATATTGTGATACAATGATTTGATTATGCTTGTTGTAATTCATGAATATGATCATGCTTATTATTATTATTATTCTTTGATTATGGTTATGGTTATGGTTATGGTCTATTGTTAATTTGGCTTAAGGTAAATGAATCAACAACACTAGAAAAGAGACAAAAGAATATAATCAAGCGATAATCATCATCATGAAAATACCAACTAATCATGAAAGGGTAAGAAGAGGGTAAGATGGTTCTTCATGGATAAGGACTAAAAAAACTAAAGTTAAATTGGATTAATGAACACAAGCCCTTTGAATGTTTTTCATTAGCATTCATTAGTTGGTTAAAAGGTGTCTTGATCGTATAATGTCAAGTAAGCTCAATAATCCCTTGCATATAGTGTAAAGGGGAGATGGGTGAGAATGGAACTTTTCATGAGACTATCATACCTCTTCTATAGGTGTGTAAAGAACTAGGATAAACAAGCCTATGTCAAAACTTTATAGACTGATTGATGTGGGAAGTCTACTTCTGCAAGCTAGTTATAGCTTCCATATTAGTATGTTTCTTGAGTGTTGATTCCATCCTTCAAAATTGTTTTGCTTTTGCTATGATTTTGATAGTGGGTCTTTTGTGGCTTACTCTATATGGGAAGTTGATCGATGAGAGAAGCTTCTAGGAAATTTCTATGCTTTTGACAAATGCTTACTTAGCCATCCTTTGAGAGAGTGGTCTAAGTTTATGTTCTTTGTTGAATTATTTTTTATAGTTATCTTTCGAGGGAGTAGTACACCTTTTATTTTGTAAATTTTAGATAATTTTTTGATAGTTGTCCTTTAAAGGAGTAGTTTGTGAATTCTAAGAATGACCCATGATTTCTAGTGATAGTAATTTTGTTATTTTCTTTTATTTTTCTTGACATATAATTAATTATATAGGTTTAAGGGTTCACATTTATAAAGGAAAAACTAAAATCACAAGATGGTTAATTAGGTATAAGGAGGTTTAGGTGATAATCAACCATGGGAATCCATCTTATGAAGGTGTGGAAAGTACCATGATAACCATGCCATAGGTAGAGTTTTGATACCCATTGTTTAAGATAAGGCTACTCCAGTGATAGATAATCACATGATTTAGTTTTAATCAATTGCCCCTAAAATAGGGAGATAGAATGTGGGTATATAGCAAGGGATAAGAATAAGTAAAACAAAAGGTGGACTTGATCCTTCTCAATAAAAGAATAGGTGTAGATGAGAATCATTGAGGGTATTAGGCTCTAGGTTGCCTTCGAGAGAAGATAATCAATTAGATCTTGATCCATACTTATGGGTTATGATATAGGATCCAAACCAATTAAAAGACAACTTGCCCCACTTGCTTTTCTCCAAATTAGTGACATGTTGGTTTTATTTTAGTACAAGGTATCCATATTAAATTCTTGAATTTTAAGGTGTCTATTATAGGGACACTTAATGCCCTCTTAATAGATATGAAGATGGGTGAGGGTTGTTAAACAATGTTCATCTAGTAGCTTGAGCTGGGCTAAATGGTGTTAATGATAATAATCCTCTAAAATAAGCTCTTGTAAAGATATGTGAAGAAAGGGGATTTGTACTTCAAGAGGAAAGACAACCTCTTCTCTGAACATGATAAAAAATGGTATAACACCCATAGGGGTTCTAACACTAGTATGATACACCCATAAAATGAAGGGGATGTGTAAATAATAATCTTGACTAGATGTATTAACCATTTTAGTTATCATGTTATTAAGGGTTTTATTAGAGGATTCTACCTATCTATTTGCTTAAGGGAGATAGCGAGAGGAGAATCTTAACTTAATTTTAAATGCATCACATATACCCTATACTTGTTCATTATTAAAGGATTTACCATTTTCAATGATAATCTTATGAGGAACACCAAAGCGGTAGATGATGTGATGATTGATAAAGTCGATAATCTTTTCTATTTTGGTCAAGACTAGAGGGATATAATCTACCCACTTGGTAAAATACTTGATCATAATGATAATATAATGGTGTCATTATGAGGAATGAGGGTTTATTTCACCAATAAGATCTAGAACCCATTGTGAAAAGGGCTAGAAATTGATGGAAGCTCAAAGGTTATGGCTAGGTGCATGATGTAAATTAGCATGTTATTGAAATTTGATACACTTTTTCACATAATCACAATATTATTGGTTAAGGGTATGATAGTAATAGATGAGACAAAGAATGTGTTTAGCTATAGTGAGGTCACTAAAGTGATCACCAAATATTTCATAGTGTGTTTCCTTGATAGTATGAGAAGTTGCTTGACTATGTAGGCAATGAAAGAGGAGACCATCAAAGCCACGTTTATAAAGGATTCCTACCATAAAGTTATATGGAGAGTTACTATGGATAAATTCTCTTTGATTATTCATAGAGCGGGAATAAGGAACTATGCCAAGGTTAAGGTAGTTGAAGGTTTGTTGATACCAAAGGTTAGGTTGGGTCTCTTCCACATTGACAATGTTGGGAGAATCTAGTTTGACATAGGATGGTTGGGTAAGTCTATGGATAATTATATATATCTTAGATTTTGAGGATGCAAATAGGATGTGGGAGGCAAGGGAAGCCAATGTATTAGTAAACTTGTTGGTAGATTGTGTGGTTGACTATATGTGGTAGTGTTCAAATGATTCTAAGAGTTCATCCACTAGTTGTTTATACTATTTTAAGAAATCATTCTTACACTAGTACAAAACATTTATTTGATTGACCACAAGTTGGAATTCACCAAAGATATTGATAATTTTGACTCGTAGGGCTAACACAGTTTAAAGGCCTATTACAAGGGCTTCATACTCAACCATATTATTGGTACATTCAAAATAAAGATTTAAGAATAAAGTTAGAGGTTCATCATCAAAGGGGTAAGGATCATACCCAATCTAATGCCAAACTAATACTTATAAGCATCAAATAACATGTTTCATTAATAGGTAAAATTTACCTAAGAGAGGGCCATAATGGACTCATTAGGGAACTCAAGAGGAGGTTGTCTGTCTTCTAATGGGGCTTCAACCAATTGACCAACAATGATTTACCCTTTAATTGACTTTTTCTAAAGGAACTCAAGGTCAAAATCTATTAAGAGCATGAGCCACTTGGCCATACACTAGATCTAATATGGCTTGGAGTGCATGTACTTGAGTGGGTCAGTGTTGGTTATGATGTAGGTCTTATGGTTAAGAAGGTAGTGGCGAATTTTGGTATCTATGAATACTAAAGCTAAGAAAAGTTTCTTAGTATGGGTATACCAAGTCTCATATTCCATAAGTATGTGGCTAATATAGTATATGACTTGCTCTTTGTGTTATTCATCTCGATGAGCTAACATTACCCCTAGGGAATGGTTGATGGTAGAGATGTATAAGTAGAAAGGTTGGTCATCCTTGGGAGGGGTGAGGATAGGTGGAGACAAAATGTACTTTTTGAGAGAATCAAAAGCCTTTTGACAATCATTATTACAATTAAAAGAGGCATCCTTCTTCAGGAGGTGGTGGAATGGTTGGCATCGATCTAAGATCTAGGAGATGAAGCAAAAAATGGATTGAAGCTTCCCCTACAAACTATGGAGTTGCTTAAGGTTAGTTAGAGGAAGCATGTCTAGGATGGATTTAATTTTGGTAGGGTCAACTTAAATTTCACAAAGGGAGACAATGAAGATAAGAAGATTTCTTGATAATACCCAAAAATGCATTCTTTTGGGTTTAGGTGGACATGGTAATGGATGAGGCATTCAAAGATGATCTTAAGAATAGCCAAGTCATCTTTTTAGAGTTTGGTTTTTTTGAGAAGGTCATCCACATAGTCCTTGATGATCTTATGGATAAGGTCATAGAAGATATAAGTCATGGCACACTAGTAGGTTGCACCAATGTTATTCAGTCTAAAAGTCATGACTCTATATTAAAAGGTCCCTAATGGGTGGTAAAGGTAGTTTTGTGTTGATCTTTAGGAGTAATTAAGTTTAGATTGTAACCTGAGAACCCATCCATGAGAGATAACATCTGATGGCTAGTTGTAATATAAACAATTTGGTTAATGCTTAGTAGAGAGAAGTCATATTTAGGGTATGTGAGGTTGAGTTCATGAAAGTCCACATAAATGTGTAGTCTCCCTATGGCTTTAGTGATAGGTACAACATTTGAGACCCATTGGGGGTAGTTAATCTATTGAATAAAGTTGATAGATAGAAGATGTTAAAGCTCTTCTTTGATGAGAAGCATGATGTATGGATGCATGCATTAGAGATTTTAATTGATAGTTTTGGCATTGTGGGGAGTGACTATGTTATGGGTATTAATGGTGGGGTCAATTCTAGGCATATCACTATAAGACCAAGCAAAGGCTATGTTGTAGCCTTGGAGGAAAGAGGGGAAGTCTTGAAGTTCCTTGGAATTTAATAATTGATTAGTTTTGATAATGTGGGGGCTATCTAGAGTACTCAAGTTGATATCTATGGTAGATTCATTCATCATTATCGAATACTTAGGAGGAAGGGATTTATGGATTGAAGAATTTGGGGCACCAAGGTAGTTGATAATGGAATCATCATCTTGGAACTAAATAGTGTTAATAGGAAGAGAGTATTTTTCTATCATTTTAGGGTGGGTTAAAGGGATAGTTATAGTCTTCCCCTTTTTTTGATAATTTAGAGGTCTAAGGTTGATCATGTTGATGATAAAATATTAGGTGGGATTATGTCAACATCCTCACACACAAGTGGAGGTGAGGTTGGTGAGGAATGGATATATTCCTCAATAATGGTTTGTTTGTCTTTATTTTTATTAAGTAAGATGAAACCTAGTTTGTGTTTATTATGTGGCTTCCTAGTTTTGATAGTGACTAATTCATATGGGCCATGCTCCTACTACCCAAGACCAAAGCCCTTCCAAGCACACCGATGGAGGTATGTCTTGGTGAAGCTTGATTTATATAAGTAATAAAAACTAATGATGAATGGTCAAGTTAAAAGAAAGGTGGTAGAAGCATCGAGGGATTTTTTGATTCCACCATAGATAAAATAGGTCTGATAGTGGGGAGGTTTGAAGGGAATAACAGTCTTGATATTGGGGTCATATCCTAGCTAGTTGGTAAGTTACCATACTCGTGAGGAGTAGGAAAGCATCAAGTGCTAAAAGGTGATAATCCCATAATGAGAGGAGATGGAATGTGTATTTCAAAGGGTCTATGGTGGGAATATGGTGTAAAGGTATAGAGGAACTAGTTGATGCCTCATTGATAACAGGGGATATGATATCCACTTTAGTGGTAGTAGGTTAGGTTTTAGCTATTGAGGGTGTATTGGATGGGGGTATGAGGACATCATTAGAATGATAGGTCATGATAAATGATTATAAAGGTCTTGGGTCAGCTTAGATGGTGATGATCTATTCTTCATGCTCAAACTTAATGTAACGGTCGAGGGTAGATGGAACACAACCCATGGAGAAAATCCAAGGTCATCCCAAAAAGATGTTGTATTTGAATTCACCTTCTACAACATATAAAATTTTGGAGAGCATGTAGGGTCCTAAAAAAATATGAAAGATGATAGTTCTTAAGTAGTGTCCATGGTATCATTGAAAGACCAAAAGATAACCAAAGATTTAAACATGACATTATCTGACAAGTTGAGTTGGTTGTAGACATGAAAGGAGATGATGTTAATGCTAACTCCCCCATTAATCATAACCTGATTGATGTGGGTTTGGTTGATATAAAAAGTAATAAAGAGAGGGGGATCTAGGTCTTTGAGGTGGATGGAAGGGATTTCCAAATCCTTGAAGGTGACAAGGTTAGAATCTTGAAGGACACCAATAAAGGCTATTATAGGATAGGGTTCCTCAGGTTGGACCTCAATAGATTACAAGGCCTCAATTAGTGCTTGATGGTGATGGGGAGAGTTAGGGATCAAATCATATAAGCTCATCTTTGTCTGAATGTAATGAAGTTGCTTGAGGATAACTCTATGAATGGATTCTAAAGGGTTAGATTGGGAGGCACCTAAGATAGATACCTTGGGTTTAGTCAAAGATAGAGATGATTGGGTGTGGGTTTATTGGGAGTTTGAAGTAGGGTACATACAAGGAATAGACACCTTAGACTTATTTTTGTCCTTGTGTTATGATCTCATGACCATGTTGATAATATGGATAGAAGGAGAGGTTAAGGTAGTAGATTGGTCAAACTCATCTTCACTTTGAGGTGAGAGTGGAGGATTAGGCTAGTTTTGGGTAGGTATGGTTGGTCATTAGATTAGTATGGGACTCATAGGAGGTTTGTATGTTAATATATCATCCTCATCATAAAGCTAGTAGATAATGGTTTTGAGAGATTTGTAGTTCTCCACATCATGGTTGAGTGTCTTATGATAAGAACACATGTGGTGGTCATTATACTAGATGAGCTTTGAATCAAAAGAGTCAAAGGGCCTGATGGGATGTAAGGCTAAATAATAAGTTTCCAATAACATATGAAAAATGGTCGAGTAGGATCCAATTAAAGGTGGTAAAGGTGTAGTGGGATTTTATTTGATTGTTGAGGTAAAAGGTTGCTTAGAAATAGGTTTAGTGGTAGGTGTTTCAGGTAGGGTTGTATTATTTTTTTATGGATTTAGTTTAGGCAAGGAGGTTGATGAGATAGAGGTGGAAATTTTCAAAGTAGGTAGCTTAGGTCCTAGGTGACTCAATTGTTTAGGGCCTAGGTATCTCATATGCTTGAGGGTTTATTGGATTGGTAAAATTAGTTGATAAGGTAAAAGCTTGGATGACATAAGTGATGGGTTGGTCTACTAAAGGTATGGTTGGAGGTTCTTGCTTGGTGATATAAGGTAGCCCTAATTTCTGCCATAAGGTGACTCGATCCATGTTAGGGTTGGAAATAAATTCTAATTTTTACACTAGCTTATAAAATTATTTGTAGGATAGTTTGATTCCCTAAATACTATACCTAAAAGATAGGCCCCTAGGTAGAGACATAGGGATGGCAACCTCATCCTCTTCTAAAATCATGGATGAAAGAATTAGATGGGTGAATCCTCTATGAGAAGAATAGACATAGGTATTTTCTCCTCAAGAATGGTTTTTGAAAGGGGAGTGGTTTGCTCAATAGTCAAAAGTAAAGGTGAGGCTTTGATGGTTGGTTGTTCTGCTATATCAGCTAAAATGGTGATTAAGGAATCCACCACCTCAATAATTTGAGGGGAATAAGATGATGCTTCATTAATTTGGATTTATAAAGGAGGAAAAGGTAATTTTGCTACCTTAATAAGCAGAGAGGGTGAGGGACAAATAGGTTGGTCAATAGGACCTTTATAAGTGAGTGTGTTAAGAACCATGTTAACTATATGGGCATCATGATAGCATTCAATGTTGTTCCTCTCATTCTTGGTAGGATCATGGTTTGAGAAGGGTTGCCTAAATATATCAAGGGCTTGGTTTAATGGTGCATTTGGGTTGTCTAATGTAAGCTCCCCCTTATCAATGAGGAATTAGATAAGACTCTTGAAGGTGTTTCACCTACTGACATCATGTCCTATAACCTGATGAAAGGCACATAGATCATTCTCATTGAACTAACTAGGTATATAATGAGAGGCATCAAACTGCTAAGGAGGTTTAATAGGAGGAAGTTGAATGATGTTAGATTTCAATAACTTCTCCAAGATAGACATGTAGGATTCTTTAAGTGGAGTGAATTACCTTTAGTTTTTCTAATTTTGTTTTTTTGAGTTTTGATTTGAGGAATTATAGGAATTAGATTAGTTTATGGAAGGTGGAGGAGAAGATTTTAGGACAACAGCATTTGTAGTTCCTTTGCTCTTTATATTAGTATTGGTTTGGTTGCTTAACTTGGAGGAAGAAGCCTCATTGGTTTTCTATGTTGATTTTTATTTTTAAGCTTTAGCTTCCCTTCATCAATGGCTTAGTTCTCTAACTTACATTCCATGTTAAAATATTCATCAAAGGTTTGGAAGTTTTGGACACACAATGTGAAGGAGATATGATTGGCACATGCTCAAATAAATATCTCTATGAGTTTGGGTTGAGGTAAGGGAAAGAAAATTGGGTTAATGAGGCCCCTTTATCAAGCCACAAAATCAGTAATGGAATCATCCTCAAAATTTTAGATAGAATATAGCTTGGTAATCTAAAATTTCTTGGAGATATTGATTGAAAAATGGTCTAAGAAGGTTTGATCTAGTTGGGTGAAAGAAAAAATTGAGTGTTTAGGTATGGCACTATACCAATCCAATGCTGGACTGGCTAGGGATATGGGTAAGATATGAAGAAGAATCACATCATCATAGGTGATGAGATAAAAAGCATGCCTAAATTTCCTAAGATGTTGTTGGGGATCCTCTTTACTTTTAAATTTAGAAAACTTGGGAAGTTCCCATTGGGGGGATATGGCCTGATAGGTATAGATGGATGGATGGATTGATTATAGATTTGGTCATATGACAAGATGTTGTGATCACCCAAAATAGATGAATAAAAGGTGTTCATCTTGTCCATAATCATCTTTATTAGGTCTGCTTGGGGTTATGCACCTAGAAGGTTATGAGATGCATATTGTTGTGGTGGTTGAGAGACATACTGATAATGGGTGGAAGGTTGGGAGGCTGCCACATATTGGTAAGTAGATGCCAATGGTTGGGTGGAAGATACATAGAGGTAGGTAGAGGTAGTTGCTTGGGTAGTGGGTACATACCCTTGTAGGTTAGGTGTGTATCCAAAGGTTGATTTAACGGGTGCTTGTTGGATAGGAGTGGTAGTTGGGTTGGTGATCAATGGAAGGGTGGTGACCCTTATACTAATTAGTGACAAGTTAGAGGGTATGGATACCATAAGGATTTAAAGTGGAGTGGTATTTGATGGGCTGGAGTTATCTAGAGGAAGGTTGTTAGTGATAGAGGTAAGCACTCCTATTGTGGAGGAGTGGCTATAGGAGTATAAGGTATAAGGGTAGTAGTGGTTTGGGTTGGTTGGTTTTCAATGATAGTCTTAAAAGGATTATTAGTTGATGAGGAAGCTTGGGTAATTAATGGTTGAGTGTTGATTTTGGTAATGGAGGTACTCCCCATGAGCTGGAGAGGTATACATAAGGTAAATATATGGGAGAGGTTAAATCTAGGATACGGTAAGATGTGGTTGTAATATAATGTTGTAAGGCCATAGGATTGTTATCTAAGAAAGCAAAAAAATCCAGATCTCCTTAAGGAACCTCATGAAGTAATTAGGACTTATCAAGGGTTGAGGAGAGTTTGTTGGTTCAAAAATGTAGTCCATGGATGAAGTGGTGGAAGAGGTAGGTTAGCTTGGTGATGGGTTTTGCTCCATAAGGTTTCTTCACTACTGGCGAGTGAGAACCATATGAGGTAGGGGAGATAAAAATCACAAACAACCTCACTAATTAAATAAATAGAATACAAGAAATTATAAAATAAATTGAATCACACTCTAGAAGATACATTAATCCTTAAAGTTTTAATTAATCTTGTTTTTGGCTTGTGCCTTAAAAAGATGTGTGACTGAAATTGGTTTGTAGAGTGGGTACTAGAGAGGACATATAAGGTTGGTTTTAGGTTGTGTTTAGGAATTGAAAAATAATTTGTATTGGAATCAATACACGGTTTGGTATTGAGGCCTACCCCCTCACTCCACACACTACAATGATAAGGGTGTTAGGTGCTTAACCAATATATATTGATATCCAAAGA
Organism: Torreya grandis; assembly: GCA_037957365.1. Lineage (NCBI taxonomy): Eukaryota > Viridiplantae > Streptophyta > Pinopsida > Cupressales > Taxaceae > Torreya > Torreya grandis. The sequence goes on from JARHVA010001334.1 coordinate 3,173,835, forward strand.
TTATACTCAATGAGAGAGCTGAGTTGGTCCTCCCCTTGGTAATGAACTCCAAGTAGGATCATCAAGAAAGGGTAAGGTTACCGCTAGGTGATGAAATCATAGTTGAACCTTGTCTCCAGCTTGTTTGGTGTTTAATTGATGAAATTGGTTTGGTTTAGTGGGTACACCAAAGACTCAAGCTACGATAGATCACTTTGCTTTTAAGTTAAGCTATGTGAAATAAAATTTCAAGAAATTGATGTATGCACTTAATTTTAAGTCCAAAAGAAACTTTTGATTTCGTTAATGAGAGTAGAATAGAGAGAGAGTGTAAGAAAACAAGAACCCAAGTAAGGACACATAGATGTTTCAAAATATTTTAGTAAATTTCTTGATTATTTTGGAAAAGAAAAAGGAAGAAACTAAGTACAGGTATGGTTTAAAAAAAAACCTATTTGATTATGTGTGCATTAAATTAAAATATTGTGAGGATCTCCTCTTTGTCTTATGAGGATGACTTGTAGATACGAAAGCACTAAAACAAATTAGTTTTTTAGATAGATAGTTGAGTGGATTACCTAGTGATATCTAGATCCCAGAAGTAAGAGCTTCCTTAAATGTTGTCAATCTACACATTTTAAATAATTAAGTTTATAAAACAAAAAGGAAATTACTTGCATTAATAAACCAAAGGTATTTAAAATGAAGACAAGAATTCTTGTTAAAAAATACACTAAAAATGATTAAAATAGTGAATAAGTTAATTAATACTAGTGATAGGGAGTTGGGGTACGCTTTAAAAAATAAAAAATGGTCTATGAGTAGGAAGGGACATATAAAATTAGGTTTCATTGGGTGTAGGTAGGTGAAATTAACTTGTTGGTTTTCACTACCATAGTGACCATTAGTGGTTGGGTTGACCGTCGGTGGTTGAAGTGACCATCGATGGTGTAGACACCTAAAAGTGGCCACCAATGGCTTCATACCTTACTTTAGAATAATTCTTACTAATTATAAAATATTTAACCTAAAAATTTCTATTATTATCAAATTTGTCTTCATAACCTTGTCTTTAATCAATTTGGCATATTAAATTAATTAAACAAGGTAAATACACACATTGAATTAATCAAAATCAAGAAAATTACCAAATGCCTAAAAAATTAATTAACTTGCACACTCTAATCAAAATTAATTATCAAGTTAAATCAATTTTAAATCCTAATTGAGTTCACCCATGAGCTAATAAATAAATTAAATCAATTATTAAAATATAAATTCAAGAGCATCTTAAAACATCGTAGAAGTTACTCAATACCTTTATGAGTTGTCACTTTTGAAAAATATCTAAAAATATATCCTAAGAATATGCCAAGCTCAACCAAAGTTAATAAACTCAACCATAATCAGATTTAACCCATTACAATGGATTTGAAATACTATAAAATCAATCTTAGAGATCTTTATTTCGAGATCTCAATCAAAGTAGAGTTATAATACAAGAAGAGATTCATGAAGCTAAAAGCCTAGTGTTATAATGTGAAAATTGAGCCAAGCCATATCAATCAAGCTAAGCATTAAAAAATGGTGCATAGAGGAGATGATATTAGACATAATTAATTGATGAAGACTTTTTATGCATAATCTAAGCAAACCAAACTAAGAAATCATTTGGAGCTCTTAAGGAAGGTAAAGATTGTTGTTCTTTGCATTTTAGTTAAGTTTTTAATTATTGTTTATTCATTAAGCTCCTCCTAAGATCTAATCTTAGAGATGTTAGTGTGTTAGTGTGTCTATTTAATGGTTTTATGTACTAACACTTGATCTAACCTCATCTCTTTTTCAAATTCTTTGATCACATATGGCATGCTCGATGGGACATGATTGTGCACCCCACATTTTTGAAGAAAAATGGTTGTTAAAATAGCTCTTATTTTTAATAAATTTATTATTATTTGTTAAAATTTTGATATATTCTTATTAATGTTTTCATATTAATTATATATAAATTTAATTAAAATGTTATTTGTGATATATATGTTATGACTCTTTTAGTGACTAATACTTTCTATTTTATAATTTTCTAGTAAAAATAGTTAGTACAGAGCTAATATTTTTTTTGTTATTAACTATTTTGACCTAATTTTTTTTATAGAGGTGAAAAATAGACCTATAAAAAATATAAATATTTTTTGTGACAAATGGATTTATATTTTAAAAGTCATGGTAAAAATACTAACTTCATGTTTTTATGATTTATATGTTCAGTCTTTCTTTGTTTTAACTTGTTTTCATGTTTCATAGGTTTATTTTATTTTTTGAGATTTTTTGAGTTTTTTATTGATATTTTTGATAATATTTGACTAAATTAACATGATTATGTTTTTTTATCTTTCCTTTGGGTTGATAGATCATCCAAACCCAAAAGTATACTTTTCAAGTTTGTTTGTTTCATTTGAAAAAGTGCTTCTAAGCAGGGGGTTATAATATAACATTTACAGGTTGAAGGGATGATTTAAAGAAAAATTTACATGTTTTTGAATAATTACACATCTCATTTTTGTGTTTTAAAAATAATTATTAAAATTTTAAACATTTCAATTTGGATCTAAAATGAACTTACTAACTCTTACACATTTAAACTTAAGTGCTTAAAATGAACATGGTTATGTTTTCTTTTATTTAGTTTATGTTTATGTAAGTTTTTTATAATTGGTTATGAAAATTAATCTAAACATTTCAATTTGTACATAACAAAGAACATAATCAAGTATAAACTTGTTTTAAACTTACATCATCTTTTGGGTATCTAAAAAGAACTTAGTTCATTTTTAATGCCTTAAATGCTTTTTCAAGTTTTTACAAGATTCTAATCGAAGCTAAGGGGCCAAAATTCACAACAGATTTTATTTTGGTGCCTCAAAATAAAATTAACATCATGTTATTCTATATTATTTTTGATTAATTTCATTTATATGCAAGTTGCTTGTTGATTGTTTATTTAGAAAATAGGGAGTTGTGTGTGTATGCCCTCTCATTCGTCCTCTTTAGGAAAATTTTGGGATCAAAAGCATCAACTTATTTTTGGGTGGTTTGAAATTATTTTAATTTACACATCTTAAATCCAAGGGGTTAGTAATGAATCTAATCAAACATTTTCAATTTGGTGCAATGAAATTAACCTCACTTCAATTATTTACAAACTTGCTTGTTGATTGTGTGTTTTAGTGAAAAGAGATGTGAATGTATTTTCTTCCATCCATCCCCTTTAGGGAACTTTTGAGATCAAAAGTGCCATTTCACTTTGAACCTTTTCCAATGCATATAAAGAACATTATTTAAAGACCTCCCCAAAAACTCATAATAGTATTGGATGATCTTGAGGTAACCATAAAAGTATTTCTATTGTGTCATTTATTTTCATGCATCTTGGCTTGTGAGGGGGACTTAATTACCTATCATAATTTATATAGGGAAGCTTTGAATTAGGGTTTCATCTCCTAGCATTGACTTCATCACCCCCACTAAGATTAGAGGTTTAAGTGATTAAAACACCTTTTAGTGTTGGGATTAGGCATCAAAATGTATCTTCACATTGGACATTGCACTACACTAAACAAGTGATGGATGTCATGGTTGTAAAAAAGACTATGTTTTTGCAACAAGCCAAGTACCTTAGACACCTGATTGAAGTGCACTTCTTTTTCATAATTTGTCATTAAATTCATTGTGTAATTGATCCATCTAGAATGTTCAAAAAACAATTAGTTTTACTCAACTCCACTTTGCCACACCCTTGATAAGAATTTGGACAATTTACTTTTATTTCATCTTTTTCTTGCTTAGTGTTTTGAGATTAAAACTAATGTGTTTGTTTATAAATAATTTAAAAATAAATTTTTTTATACATCACTCTTTTATCTAAAGAGGTGTTATGTTGACCATTTTACACCACACTTGTACCTTGCATTTTTTCCAAAACTTGTTTATATGTGTGTCACTTGAATGAAATAGGTATCATTATGATGTCCAAATCATTATCAAGTTTTGAATTTTGAGTATTTGAAATATAAAATTGATTAGATCATTTGAGTATACTTACACCATTAGGTTACTCAATTTATTTCAATTTTTTTTTACCATTGCACCAAAAACTATTTATTTCAAACCATGTCACATTAGACATTTGGACCTTGTTTATGTGCTATCAAGTTTTCCAATATTATCTAGCTTATTTGGTTGATCAAAGCCTAGTTTTCAAAATTGAGTTTCTAATTAACCTTACCAAATTTTTATTCAAATATTAATTGACTTCTATTTAGGCCTCGCTTCATATGGGATGATACATAGATCTTTCTTTTTTAGGTTGCGTAATTTTGATTAATTGATTATCCAAATTTGAAAAATATTACTCGTTTGTTTAAAGAGCCTTATTTTCATTTTTTTTTGTTCATAGAGCCTATCCTCATCATATTTTGTACTTTTATTTGGGAAAATATAGTCTTTTTTATGTGCTTTTTGCCTCATGCCTTATACCAACTGACCATATTTGTGTTTGATTTTATGTGTTGGGTTTATGTCAAAGTTATTCAAAACTTGTTAGATTAAATCAAAGAAAATCATCCTTTTTTTCAAGTTTAGCTTTTGATGTGACATTTGGCCAAAATTCCTAGAAGATCATGTTTTTTTAGCTTAGATTTTGACTCCACATTTGGACATAAGACCTAGCAACTCAACTTTTCCCTTTCCTAGTTTAGACCTTGTTTGGAACACTTTTACCTAGACTTTGACATGCCAATTTTTATTCATCACTAGACATTTTGTGTGTATGACATTTAATGTTATAAATTTGACATTAACTAATTTTATGTCAAGTTTTAGAATAAATCATTTTAGAGATACAACTCTATATTCAAATCATTATTTAGAGATATAGCTCTACCCTTTTGACCTAGCTAGATCATGTTTAAACCCTTTGTCCTTTGGACATAGTTTTTCAAAGTTTTTAGAACTGTAAACATTTTTGTTTTTGAAGATTTCTTCATTGATATAGATATGTCTAGCTACACTTATGGTGGAGTCACGTAAAATCCAAACTATGATAGAATGGCTACACAAAATGGCTTTGATTTTTATGGCTTTATTCAAGACCCCTTTGATAATAACATGGTTTGTGACATAGGATTTTATCCACCTTGTATAAATCAAATTGAGGACCAAAGTCAAAATCTAAACTAGGGTGATATGGTTGGTGAGGAGGAATTGGTTATAGACCTCTACAATGATTATGTTATTTGGGAGATGGATACATACCCTCCTTAGAATAATCAATATAGGGAACAAAGTCAAGGACTGGCTTACAATCCAACTCAAGACCCTAACTGAGATGATATGGTTTATGAAGAAGATTTGGATGCTTTGACTTATGTTAATAATAAATCTCCATGATGCCCTACCATTTATATTTTAGGACCTCATCCTTTGGATTGTGCGAGCAATCAAGCTCCACAATGCCCACCCATTATCCAATTATTAGCCATTCCTTGTCTAGTGACTATCATTCCCTAATTTAGAAAACCCCATCCAATCTAACCCAAATATCAACCAATGCAATTACATTCTCAACCAATCATTTAGCCTAAACCTCATCCAATCATTTAGCCTTAGCCCATAATTTAGCCTTAACCCAAACTAATCAAATCAATACTTACCCAATTGAGCCAATCATTTGAGGACCAATCTATGTTTAAAACTAACATTTTACAATTGATTTTAAACCAAGGCCAAGAGAACCAATTGATCTCAGATGTTTTTGTTGAACCAACCATTTGTGATAAGTTAAAATGTTATTAATCACCTATATATCCTATACTAGTTGTTAAGGAGTCTCACTCTAATGAGTCAGTCTTTGTTGAGTCACTTATTAATGATTATAACCATTTTTTGGAAAATTAATATCTTGACCATATGCTTATTTTTAAATATCCTCTCTCTAACAATCTAGTCTTTGAAGAGTTATTTCTTGACCTTTTTCCATCTTAAAGGAGTCTCACTTTAACAAACCAATCTTTGTGGATCCTATTATGCCATCATAGGCCATTACTTATCCAACACCAAACATTAAATAGGAAATCATCATAACATAGTACCCATCAAATGAAGAATCATAATTAAATTCAATTTTTACTCTTGAACCAACATCAGATTTAGAATCAAAATCAACATTAGTCTCAATGTTAGATTTAGAGTCCCTTGAGTTGGAATTAGATTTAGAAGAAGAATATGTTCATGAGTGGTATAATATTATTTACATGTGCCTTGTAAACCAATTTGAATATATTTTTTATCCTTCCATGATTTTTGAGGATGATTAATTCAGCACTGACACAAGTTATCCTAGTATCTTCTATGAGGATTATGTGTCCTCTTCCCATTCCATTAACATTCCACATACCATTACTACCAACCATCATACCCATGTCATTGAAATTCCATCTCCCACAAGTGTCAATTGGGACCAAAAGAATCATATTTTGTCAAACTGCATCCATGGTGACATATTAGATGAACAAAATCAAAGACACTTAGATCAAAATCATATAATATAAGAGCACTCTCTTAGTTAAACCTTTTCAGAGGTGCTAAGAGAAAATCAAATTTAGAACTCAACATCTTCTAGTCAAACATTTTTGGAGGTGCTAGAATATAATCAAATTCAAAAGTCAATATTCCTTAGTGAAACCTTATCAGAGGTGCTAAAGGACAATCAAGACTTCATTGGTAGAAACCTCTTTGAAGCATAAATAGCTGAGCATAAAACTTCTTCAATACTTATTAAAGACACTATCAAATAGAAAATCAAAATAACTTCATATCAATAACCTAATCAGATGGTAGATACTCTTAGTCCCAAACAATAGAATAATATGGTGGTTTTATTGAGAGAATAAGTCTTCAACCCTATCACATCCAAAGTTATGTTGAATCTAGAATCAATAACATTATGTGTACCTAAAAATCCTTATCTTCATTTGTTTCCCATATATTATTCATTCCATTATCATCCACCATTCCATTTCCCAATAAAACCTACCATCCAACATTTATCCATCTTTACCATCCATGGTCACACTTTCCTTTATAGAGGATACAAATATACCTTGTCTCAAAGTTTGAAAGCAATAACATCATCAGTCGATGAAGATCACAACAACATCATTTGCATCCAAATCTACAAGTACTTGATAGAGAAGCTATTCAGAGGAGGCATATAATATAAATTAACGTGATTGAGTATTCTAGTTGTATCATTTGTTGATCAAGATGTACATCTCCACTTTAGTAAGAATAATAAAATCATTTATCATACCCAGGCTAGAACCAAACATGTACCATATCATATCAATTTATCAATCATTTTTTCATTGTCTCATATCCTAACCATTCACCTTATCACTTGAGGGCAACCCTGTTACAATTTTATCCAATCTATCAAACCAATCATTATTCTAATCAATCATTATTCTATCATATCCTATCCAACCATTCCATTCTTACTCGACCAAACATGTTTTGAATCCTATCAACCTAGCTCATTTGATCTTGGTTCATTTATTGGTTTCACTTTTTTAGCATAAAAAATCATATCAGTTTCAATAGTTATTTCAAGAATTTTAGATAGAGTTAGTGTTTTTGGAGTATTATGATATAAGTTTTGGTAGTTGCATCTTTCATTTATTATTCCCTTTTTATCAAGTCTGTTTATGTGAGCCTGATTATATCACCTACTGGGGTAAATCAGTGTTCATCGATCTTGATACTAATTATATCACCTACTAGGGTAAATTGGGATCATTGGTATATTATCTTCATCCTATTTATAACGATTTATGGGAAAACTAAGGTCCAAATTTGTTTATTTTGCCTTGACATATCACCTAGTCATTCCTATGTTGTACTTTGTCAACATACCAACTATGCTTATTTTGTTTGAATTGGTTGTTACACTACTCAGATTCCTCCACTATGAGGTGAACTAATATGAATTAAAACCATTTTGGGACTATGTGGGTCATGCTTAATTCTTTTTGAGGTCAGCTTAGTCCCCCTTTTAACCATGTTCTCACTAATTTATGAGCATCATTTTAAGTTATAATTCTCTTTTCATTTTATTTACATCATTTCATGTTCTCACATTCTTTCCATTTTATGAGCATCATTTCAAGTTATAATGCTTTTACCATTTTATGAGATTAGACTATGTAGACACCAAAATTATGTCACACACATGCATAACTCCTTATGTCTAAACCCCCTTGAGCCCCTTTTAATAATTAGCCTTCCTAACCCATGTTTTCACCCCTCACACATTTAATTAATTTAAAATATTTAATTAAGTTAATTAAAACTACTTATGCCACCTTAGCAGGCCACCTCATCCTAAGACTAATTCTTACCCTCTGAGTCACATCAAGACTTAATCCCCTAATCATAAATACCAATGACTTGTTCTTACCCCAAACATAAGTTCTTAACTAACTACATCCTTCTTAACCTTGCACTTATACCAATTCCTAATGGATACCACACTTGGTAGGAGAAAGAATATAAAATAGGCTTAAAATAGTCGTTTTACCTATTCTCATGCCACCGACATTAGTCAACCCATGAATGATGTTAGTGGGATCACCAACGTCAATTACTTAAGCCAAATTTCAAGCTAGTATTTAGGTTAGTAGAAATAAAAAAAATTAGTCATTCACATACATGCTTTAACATTCAAATTTCTACATCTAGGCTTACCGTTACTCTACATAAATTAGTCTAGATTAAGAATTGATATATTACATAGAGCTTCGATTATTCTAAATTGAAAGTACATGCTTTTCTTTTTATTCACCTATTACTTCAACATGCCTCATTAGAGCCATCTATCTGGCACTCAAGTTTCAACTATTTCACTAGCTAAGTATATCTCTATGTTTTATAATTCCTTTAAACAATAATTTTATAATTACTTTACATTATACTATTTATTATTTTACAAGCATCCTAAATCTCCCTGAAGAGGATTTATAAAACTCCTTTGACTATTTCCCTCTGCTTCAAACATACCAATCCTTTGTCTAGACCTACCGAAGTCTTACCCACTCCCTTATGACTCTTCCCAACCTCATAACACTAACCAACATCCACCTCCCAACTCAAAAAAGCTTCTTATATCCTCCTAATAGCCTACTTCCCCTACTGACATTGGTCACATAACTAACATCGGTCATATATCCTTATTGACATTAATATCCTAATCGATGTCAGTGACTATGTATTTCCACTAACATCCCTAAGCATGCTTAAATAACCTCCAAAAACATAAACAACTCACATTACTTTCACTGTGTCACTCTGTGCTACACTCAGACTATAAGAATGGTATGAATATCTCTCTCTTACTCTCTCTTTCATTTTGGTATTCATTACCATTTTATTTAAAAAAGTGGACTGTCATCCCTAAGTAAGTTTGACACTTATAGGAGCAAGCACATAGCCTGGTAGCCCACTCATATATCTACTAACAAATATTTTTGGTGGTAGTGATTTCTTATTTATAGGTATTCCTCCCTAGCCAAAGAAGAGTGCTCAACACTGGCTAGATATGGCACACAACCAATCTGAGTTCTCTCTAATCTCTAATCCCTACCCTTCATCTCTATTTCTCCTTAAACATCAAACAAATTCAAAATTTAGTGAAACATTTTTGGCACACTTGGTGGGACCCTTGAGTTTTCCTTGGGTTCATTGCTTATTTTAAGCATTCATATAGGTGAATTATAGTGAAAATTTTATTCCTTTCACTTTCTCCCCCATGTTTTCTTTAAAAAAAAATTCAACATTTTATTTTCTATTTAAAGGCAATAAACTAAAATTTCTTCTTCCTTGCCACTCCTCTCTTTATTTTGCCTCTAAAGGAAACTTATCATTTTTCTTACAAGTTAAAACGAATATTTTCTTTATCTCTTTATTACATGCACATTAGGATAGTGAAATTCATTCTCTTATCCTACTTCATCATTTTTTTCATTTGAATCAAAATATATCAACTTTGGGTTTAAAATTTACTACACTTCATTGTTTACTTACTGCATATTAGCTCACCTAGTTAATTACAAGCATTATGAATGAATCATAGTATATCAATGTTACACAAATAGACCAAACTCACAAAAAAAAACATCTGAAATCACCCTAGATAAGGCCCATTAGGATTTCCTCACCTAGTGGATCACCTTACCCTACCTAGCTATCCTACTTAGATTTCACCACCAAGGGAGAACCCACTCTATTCTCTAGTGGAGTATTAAATCTAGAAAAAAGGTATATTTTAGCTAAGAAGCCTAGCTTGGCTTTAGTTATATGAAGTGTGGGGAGAAGATCCTATAACAAGCCATGTACTTGGTCTAACATAGATTTCCTCTTGAGCACTAAAACTAACCTGAAACTAACTCTAGATTGCTTTCTAGTACCTTTGATAACCAAACTCTCATCTCACCATCTGATTAAGGAATAAGTTAGAATGAGAATAAAATAAATTTTTAGGAGTTAATAATTAGTGGTTGTATGTTATTTTTCTACTTTTATATTGCCTTCTATATTTTGGAGTTGGTAAGTATGTTTTTCTATTGATTTAAAAAATCAACACCAATTATAATACTCAGGTTGTATAACCTATTATATCAAGTTTTCTAAGTGTTCATATTCCTTATACAGATCTATTTAATCCTTTTTTTTGCTTATAGTTTACCTCTTAATTTTTTAAAACATTAATTTTTTCATCTCCCAAGACTCTACAGTGACTAACATTAGTTAAACCCACCGACATCGATAGTCTTTAACCTACTGATATTAATCAAGTGACTGATGTCAATGACTATGTAAACTAATTATTTTTAGTTTACTCAAAATAATAAGCTAAAATAACCTATCTACTTTCACCCAAACCTAGTGTTTCCTCACTCTATCACTAATACAAATTTCTAAGACTATTTATACTTCTTACATGTTATTGACTTGAAGCCAAGCCAAAAACTTTTGTCAATTATGCAAGCCATCAACCACTTCCACCTTCCCCTTTTGTTGTTGATTCTATCATGGAGCATACTTCAGATATAGAGAATAATCCTATCCCTAACCAAATTCCTCTTATACCTGAAGAAGATCAATATTTTGCTAAATTTCTTGATCGCAATGTGGTAACCCTTCAACATTACCTTGCCATGAGCCAAACCTATATTTCTTTGGGTGACCCACTATATGGTATGCCAACTTCTCTTATGGAGACAACTTTAGTTTCAACTATCTCCACTATGTTCCCCATGGTTACTCAAACTACCAGTTTGAAAAGTTACCCAACCATAAATAATGTCCAAAGTTTAGCATCACCAACTTCCCAATCCCACCTAAACCTTATCATGACATCCCTATCTTCACAACCACAAGTAGTTTAGTCAAGTCTAACCTCATTTCATAATTTGGTGGTACCCATCCCATCTACTCTCACACCTATAATTTTTCAAATTATGACTCACCCTTCACCTAGTATAACCATGCCAACAACCCAACCTAAAATAACAACACTCAACCAAAGCATTGTCTCAAACCTAGCAGGACAATCCCCTTTCATTTCTGCCCCCCAGCCTATGACTCACTACCCTTATGTTGCATCAACACAACATAGTAGGCTATGTCATACACTCCTTATACCTCTTAGCAGGTTCCCTATAGCTTAGGGGATATCTCCAAAACCAATCCTCCTCTAGACCTCATTAAGATGCTAATGGATAAGATGTCTAATTTAGAAACATCTATGTTGGGTTCAAATAATTTGATATCTTATGATCATATATACAATGAGACTATCCATCCTTCTATGCCTATTTTCCCTTATCAAGGCCAATGAAAACTCCACACATTTACTCATTTATAGAGTAAATAGGACCCAAAATATCATTTAGACATGCTTGTTATTTAATAGGGCACGATGATGTGTTACTACTTTGCACCTTCCCTATGTCTCTTTTGAGGGCTGCCCTAGATTGGTATAACTCTATAACTCACCAATCCCTTTTCTCACTTACACAACTCACAAAATTATTCCTAGACTATTTCTTTATTAACATTTCAAAAAGTGTTTCTATTATGGACCTTTATTCTATTAGACAATTTGATGATGAGTCTATAACAAATTTGGTTACTCATTGGAGAGGCTTAATCAATCAACTCTCATCTTTACCTCAACCTAAGCTTATTAATATCTTCTCAAGGGCATGTACTAAGTACATTTCATCCACACTCTAATTACAAACTTTTTACACATTTTATAAATCCTTTACAATGACACAAAAACTTGAGATTTAGGCTATAAATAAAGACATAGTCAATGTGTACAATAAGAACACCAATTCCAAATCAAATGACTCCTCTTCTTCTAAAATTTTTCCTTATAAAAAAAAATTAAAGGCTCTACCAATGTGTTAGTTGTTAAATTATCTTCTTCCATAACCACAGATCAACTTAATTCCTCAACTTCCCAAAATCTAATCAAGCAATTCCAATAATGGTATGAACAAAGACAATAAACTCCCATTGGGGAGTCATATAATTCCATTTTATAAAAAACTATTACAACAAGGAGCCATAACCCTTACACAAATCAAGCCTATTATATAGTTTTATCCCTCCCATCCTATTCCAACATGGTATAAGGAGGATGAGTTTCATGGTTACAATCAAGTCAAAGGCCACAATTCTAATAACTATAAAAAATTCAAGAACATTGTTGAAGACATGCTTGACAGGGGTGATCTTATCTTGGATAACCCTAATGCACTTTATAATAAAAATATGGAGGTGTCCAAATATCCTTTTCCTAACCATTCACCTAATCAAAATATTATTTAGATCATGACTAATAACTCATGTGATCATAATATCCATACAGTTAATACGGTCTTTCCTTTACCTCTAGTCCAACCTATCCCACAACAAGAGGCACCCATTTTACGTACTCCTCCCTTTAAATTAGTGTACTTTGTTTTTCATATTCTTCCTCCTCAATTAAAAGATCATACTTCACCTATTCCACTCCCATGTGAGGAAGAGCCTCCTTTAACACTCATTTGTCCACAAGAGGAGCCTGTATTGCTAGTTCCTTTTACACCAATATTACCTATCCTCTTACCACTTGAGGACCATGTCTTACCCATTCCTCAACCACATGTTGAGTGGAACATCATTCCTACATTATACCCTCTTGAGGAACCCTCTTTTCCTACCTCTCCTTCACTAATGTAAGGTATCACCCCATCCACTCCTCCTTTGCACCTAAAAGAGATAATGTTATCTACTCCTACATTAGATGAGAGACCTATTGTGCCTACTCCAATTCAACCAATTTTACCACTTATTTTACCTATGGAAGATCACACTTTACCTATTCCTCACCCACATGTTGAGGGATAAATTATACCTATTGTCTACCCCCTTGAGGATCCTTCTTCGCCTACCTCTCTTCCGTCCATGGAAGACCATGCCTCTTCTCTTGTCTCTATCAAAGAAGACCCTATTATGAATCTTTATCATCTTTGGCCTAAGGTAGCAAAGGCCAATTATTTCCCTCTTTCTTAATCACCTAAGTATTATAAAGAAGCAACTGTAAGGCCTACGTCAACTCCATCTAAACCCTTCTCATGGCTAGTGGAAAGTCTAGAATTTCTTGACTCCATGAAGCTAGATCATGTAATATTTTGGGAATAACTTAAAACTCCTTATCCTACACAATGAGTGTCATCCTCTACTTCCAACTCTCTCACTAAAATTTACCCTAAGGTATTTAACAAAGTTATATCTTCTTCACCAAAATCACTAGAAGCTCATCCTTTTATGTTAGAACCCTTACCCTTATAGGTGTCTACCACATTAAAGCAGATCAGGTCTTTAGGCATTTGCCCAATCTCTAATCTAATTCCTCCATAGGTGAAATTAGATATAGCTCTCAAACCACAAGTTGGATTTTTATGACTTGAACTATGGAAAAATGTTAAGCTTCCTAGATCTCATTGATCCTTCCCTTTTCCACCCTCAACTTTGTCATCAATTTTGGGACCACATCCCTCTATTTTAGTTAGAATATCACTGATCTAAGCAAAATAAAAGTATAAGTTACCTCCACTATTTCCTCTACCACCTATTATGCATTTAAAATATAACACCATGATACCCAACACCAAGAAAGTGTTAACAAAAAATGTGGTTCCATCACCACCCAAAAAGGTGCCACACAAAATCACCCATGTGACTCCTAAACCAAAGAAGGTGTCCACCCCTATTACAATAGTGTTAGTCCACTCTTAGGATCTTAGATATTTTTCTTATGCCAATTATTATAATCCTCCATAATAACTCTTCCTTCCATTAAGCCTTATATCTGCTTAGACTGAAGTCATCTTAGTTTGATGATACACAAGTGTGTCTATATCATCATTCACCTGGACATGATACAAAGAATTGTAAATCTCTCATGATATTCATTCAAAAAAACTTTGACATTGACACTCTCTTTTTTTATACTCTGATTAACCTTCTTTCTATTCCACCAATCACATCCACAATGCGTCATACCATTCTACCTGAATTCAAATCCAAAGATGTTGTCATACCTCCTTTGCCACCTCCTTCACCTATGTTTCAGACCAACACAGTTAATGTGGCCATGTGGTCATAAAATAAAAATGATAAATTTAAGGAAAAGTTCACTTCCCTTGGGCTCATCCCTTCTCAAAATAAAGTACTCCTCTGAATCCTAAGATTTCCATCATGGGTGTCCCAAAACCAAAATCTTTATAAGTTATTCAAAATTTGATGGTGAAACAACTTCACCAAACCCCTCTAAAAATGTCCTTGTATGAGTTAATCCAAAAATCAACCCAACACCATAAAGATTTGATTAGTTCCTTGCACATGATTGAGGTAAAACTTGATGATCCTTAGCCTCTTGTAGCTTTGGTCAGCTCTCTTAACACCATCTCCCTAATTTCCTTCAGTGATTTGGAAATTTCACTTCAACACCCTAAAGATCAAGATTATGCCCTATTTATCCTACATATATTGATAAAACACATTTCAAAAGAGGCATGATTGATGGGGGAGATAGTAATAATATTATCTCCATCCATGCCTACAAATAACTAGCCCTTACCAAGAATTGTATGTCTCAACCTGACATGGTGCTTCACTCCTTTAATGATACCATAACTACTATGATGGGCACTATTATCTTACATATCCATGTGGGACCCTACACAATTCTTGAGCTCTTAAATATTGTAGAAGGAGAATTCCAATACAACATATTGCTTGGATGAACTTGGATACATGTTATTGCATGTTTTCCTTTAACTTTGCACTATTGAGTCAAGTTTGAACACAATGGGTAGGTGCATATTATTCCCACTGACCCACCTCCTTTCAAAACATACAACATGACTTATAGACCCAATGATGTTCTCATCCCATTAAATACATCTTCTCCACATGATACTTTTGAAACTTTTACAATCTCCACTACCCCGATTACATAGATATCGATGTCATAAATTCTTGATAAAGACCCCATAAATGAAACTTTCAAGCATTTGTCACTCAGAGAATATCATTTGTTGACACTTGACATGTTCCATACTCCACAAGAGTATGGAAATATTCATATGCACCATAATTATGATCCAAATAATGAGATGGTCATCTCATATGGTCCCCCTAACCTTTAAAATAATTTCACATATGGGGGAATTAATCAGGGTCCCATTGCCAGTAATCCATCCTCTTTGCCACAACGATTTACCTATGACTTATCTTTCCTGAGCAAGCCTAGTTTTTCTCACACCTATCTTTATAGGTTTGCCTATTAAAGGATTTGGTTTGGGTTGTTATGATCATGGTGTTCATACACCCATTGAATATCCCACCAATAAAACCATTGAAAATGTCAAAAAGTGGCATGGAGAGAGTTATGACAAACCAACTAAACTCACCAAAACTTCTCATAGACTAATTTTTGAAGAGCAAGTCTCTCCTTCTCCATATTATCCTCCACCATCACTTATCAAATTGAAGGTATCTATACCTCTTAATTTTTTTTCAATAAATGCCATCCATTTAGGCCCCCTTACCAATCCATAGGGTAAAGAAATAAGGTCCCTTCCTCCCATTCATCCTAAAACGATTGATGAATACTCTCTTACTATCAACACTATCCAATGGTAAGATGATGATGCTATTCTCACATACATGGGTATAGATTATTCATATATCCAATGATCACTCCCATCCAAAACATAAGCTATGTTAAATGAATCAACCATTGACATCAATTTTCCTTCTCAAGATAACCCCCACATCCTTAAGATTGGCCAATCTTTAGATTCCTCTGAGCAAGCTAATTATGCCACATTTATTAATGACCATAGCAAAGCCTTCACTTGGTATTATAATTACATGCATGGTATCGACCCCTCTATCATCGCCCATAACATTGTCACCAACTAGGATACTAAACATATTAAGAAGAAGCTTCACAAAATTAATCCTCATATTTCTCTCCTTGTTAAAGAAGAGCTCTAGTGCCTCCTTTTTGTTAACTTTATCCAAACCATTGACTACCCATAATGGGTTTCCAATATTTTTCTTATCACAAAATTAATAGGGGGAATCTGAATCTACATTGACTACCATGACCTAAACCTCACTTGTCTAAAGGATGACTTCCTTTTGCTGAGTATCGACCAACTTATTGATCTAATAGCTGGCCATAAGATGCTATCACTTATGGATGGGTTCTCAGGTTATAATCAAATCTTAGTTTCTCTTAAAGATTAACATAAGATAAATTTCATTACCCCTTAGGGGACTTTATATTATCAAGTCCTGCTTGTTGGTATGAAGAACACTAGTGCCACCTTCCAACATACCATGACTTACATCTTTCATGATCTCCTACACAAAATTATGGAAGACTACGAGGATGACTTACTCAAAAATTCTAAACTTTTCCAAGATCACCTAATGATTCTCAAAATCATATTCACACATCTCCTCTAATATAATGTTTGACTAAACCCAAAGAAATGAATCTTTGGTGTCCTTTTTGATAAGCTCTTAGGATTTATCATTTCTCTTCATGGTGTTAGCCTTTCTAAAGTTTAATCAATACTAGACATGCCTCTACCTACTAATATCAAATAACTCCATATCCTGCAAGACAAGCTTTAGTCAATCCACCACTTAATCTCCCAGTTGTTAGATCATTGCCAACCCTTTCACCATCTCATCAAAAAAGATGTCTCCTTCTAATGGAATACAAATTTCCAAGAAGCCTTTGATGGACTCAAATGGTATCTCCTTTCCCCACTAGTTTTTATTCTACCTAAGGAAAACCAAATTTTATACCTTTACATCTCTACAACAGACCATTCTTTGGGTGTTATGATAGCACATAGAGATGATCACCATTGAGAATAATAAATTTACTACATAAGCCATACACTTATTGATTATAAAATTCGATATACCCATACCAAAAATCTTTGTCTTGCATTAGTTTTTGTAGCTTTCAAGCTCTATAATTACCTCTTAAATCACAAAAACTACATCATCACCCATATTGATCCCCTTAAATACATGTATTTCAAGCCATATCAAAACCAATGAGTAGCTTGGTGGCTCATTCTCCTTATTGAAGTTGACTTGGAATTTATTAACCAAAAGTCTATCAAGGGGAAAATGATCACTGACTAGTTAGCTGTTACCCCTTTACTTGATAACCAACTTTAAAACCTTAAATTCCCTAATGAATCCATCACAACACTCTCCATAGATGACATCTCCTATCAAATGATGATGTTCTTTGATGGATCTAATTGTCAACATGGTGAGGATGAAGGGGTCATTCTCATTCCTCTTGATGGTGAGCTTATGCCTTTGTCATTTAAACTAAATTTTGAATGTACTAACAATATGGTTGAATATGAAACTTTGATCTTAGGGCTTCAAATGACTATTTTCTTAGGTGTCAAATCAATAACCATTTTTGGTGAATTTCATCTAGTGGTTCATTAGGTTAATGGTTCCTACCTATGTAAAAACAAAATTCTATAATGATATAAACATCGTGTAGATACACCATTACAATCATTCAACTCCTACATTTTACAAATTGTTCTTTGATCTACAAAAAATTTTGCTAACAAAATGGATTCTCTTGATTCACACATACCCTCTTCACCCTCTTCCTCAAAAAACTATGTCACTATACATCGCTTAAAATTTCCCTCTTATGTATCAAATAACATCCTTTTTATTGATAATATAAGACATAACCCACATGACTTATGGTACAAGCAACTCATGGATTACCTTTCATGTTATATTATCCCTTTTGACCTATCTAATAATGGGAGGCATACCTTAATGAAACATGCCACTCATTACACTATGCTCGGTAGACTTCTCTACAAGCGAGGTTTTGATGGTCTCCTCCTTATATGCCTCACTATTACTAAGACCCCCTTCATCATTAAGGAAGTCCATGATGGGATTTGTGGTAGAAATTTTAATGGTAACATAGTTGCTAAGTGT